>CM042169.1:40606133-40651133 GCA_023376005.1 Doryteuthis pealeii
GGCGCACACCTCCTTTCATCCACGCCAACCGAGGAAGAAAATAAAGTCCAGCTTTCTTTTGTATACCTGCGTTGGGTTTTAATCCAGTATACTACACACCAGCGCTGTCAATTGATACAGTATATAACATATCTTACCCGTGCCGAATCGGTTACATTTAGAAGACATCCCATCGTGATGTAAGTAAAATTAAAGTCGTCGGGGCGGCCTAAAGTCGGCATGAGTCAATCAGCGAGGGAGTATCCACTTTTCATTAACGCTAGACCAAGAAGATTATTTGTGTCTGAAGTGGAGCGCCACACCTACCATCAGCTCCGTACTTTACCGCACATATCACTGTAATACTCATACGATGTGTTGACGAGGGCCGGTACCGAACTAGGAACCTTGCGGTTTCTAGCCGAACGCTCTACCGACTGAGCTGAACCGGCCTAAATCGTGATGTAATATTTAGCAATATAGTCTGGAAGATATACTACACCTGAATAGAAAATTTGATCCTCGTTGGGTGCACTCCAATTGCGATCTGGTGTCACATGATATCAATGGCGAATAGGTTGTGTTCAGGTTTGGTTTGGTTTTACGGCATATCAACCTCAGTGGGTCATTTAATGCCGATAAAGTTTTAAAATAAATCAATTCTTAATGGATAATACAATTTTTTTTATAAATACATTTTTTCTATTTACCCCATAGATGGGACCCCAACAGGTACTACCACTCCGGATCAGAGTGGACCAGGGACAATGGTGATGAAGGGGTGCTCTACATTCACCAAACCTCCAAAACTGGAACCTCGCCATCAGATAGAGTTTAATATCATTCCCAGGATATGTAGACCCTCAGTCACCGCCTTCTAGCACCCATATGATAAAAAGGGGTTGGGGCTTGTCATAAGGGCAATAGGGTTGGGAAAATCATAGAGGTGCTAGGACTTGACGTGACCAGCTGATTGATCGGAGGGGGCCTCTCCGACCTCCCATCTACATAGGGCCAAAGTGGAGTATTGCAAGTCAGGAACTGCTCATCCACCTGGGCCCTCACTTTAAGCATCACGGGTCGCCACCCGAGGCCAACAGTCTTACCCCTCTGCAGAGGTGCAGTCGCTACATTCTAACTCTCCAGCGACAGGGTGGGTTGTGTTCAGAATCCGCCCCATCGTGGAGTAATCATTAGTAAGTTTGTCTAGTATATTCAATACTGCTTGAAACCATATAACCGTACTGGTTAGAAAACTAGTCTTGCATATCCAATACGACTGAATAGCGAATTCGATCCTCACTAAGTGTCCCATATTTGTAATCTGGTGTTTATCTACCCGGGATAAATAGGTTAGGTTTAGAAGGCTTCCCATCATGGTGTAATGTTTAGCAAACTAGTCTTGAAGATATACTACTCCTAAATAACTGGATGCACCACGATTGCCATCTGATGTCACATGCTAACACGGTAAACAGGTTGGGTTTAAAAGCCGTCCCATTGTTGTGTAACCATTAGGAAGCCTCACTGGGTGCCCCATACTTGCGATCTTGTGTCATATCCTACACGTACTGAACGGATTGGGGTTAGAAGGCATCCCATCGTGGTGTAATGTTTAGCAAACTATTCTTGCATACCCATTACCACGGAATAGCGAGCATGACTCTCGCTGAGTGCCCCATACTTGCGATCTAGTGTCATATCCTACCCGCGCTGAGCAGGTTGGGTTTAAAAAGTATCCCCTTGTGGTGAAATGTTTAGGAAAGTAGTCTTGCATATGCATTACTAGTGAATAGCGAGTTTGATCCTCACTAAGTGCCCCATATCTGGTGTTATATCCTACCCGTGCTGAACAAGTTGGGTTTAGAAGGCAGCCCACCGTGGTGAAATGTTTAGGAAAGTAGTCTCGCATATCCATTACTACAAAATAGCGAGTTTAATCCTCACTGAGTGCCCCATATTTGCAATCTAGTGTTATATCCTACCCCTGCCGAACGCGTTGAGTTTAGAGGACATCTCATCGTGATGTAATATTAAGAAATATATTGTTGAAGATACATTACTCCATTACTACTGAATAGCGGGTTTGATCCTTGTTGAATGCCCCATACTTGAAATTTTGAGTCATATACTACCCGTGCTATAGGCATACATTTTCGTTATTCCTTTTCTCGTTTAAAACACTTTGTTTTTATCACATTGGTATTAGCTGATTCAGTCACACTCCCCTTAAATTAACGTCTCAATTTTTCTTCTTGTTTTTCTTTTTCTTTTAATTCTCGAATTTGTTATTGTTTAATTCTACTTTTTTCGGTTCAATCATTCATTGGCAAATTGAGGTTGCTAAGGTCAAGAAAAGAAAATAAAGACGAAGAATCAAATAAAAATAATTAATAATAAAAAAATGATTTCCATTTAATTTAAACATTTTCTAATTAACTCTTTCCAGGTGGCAGCAGCCGTTCGTGTAAGCAAATTTCATTAAACAAAGCTCCCCTCATGCCCATTCGCTCCCCTCACGCTCATTCGGTCCCCCTTTTTTAAAAAATAGGGATGTTTTGAGGTTTGTTTTTTTTATTGTATTTTTGTTGTTGTTGCTTGTTTTTTTTTTTTTTGTTTTGTTTTTACACCAGAAAGCTTTTCATGCGATTTCTTTTTTACACTTGAGTATGTAACTTGGCAATTGACTCGAGAAATAGGAAATAGTGCTTGGTAATCAAGGGCATTCGATTACTGGACTCTTATTCCCCCCCATTCACCGCCAGAACTCACGGGGAGCTGCAAACCAACAAACACGCGTGTGCAACCACCCATACACAATTAAACACATACACACTAGCATACATACATACATACGTATGTACGCACGTGCAGATACGAAACGCACTAATTCAAAGGCAAAGCTCTTAGTATTCAAACAAATTGTTCACTCCCTTCTCGTGTTAAATTACCGGGTCGTATTGAGCTCGGTCAGGCGAGTTTGGAGAACTGACAGGGTGCGACAAAAATATACACACACACACGCATATTTACACGCATTCAAACGACTACTCACACACACATACTAGCCCTAACTGCAAGGATTTTAGAATATACCGACTTCACCCCTGTAGAGAAGTAAGAACCCCTCAATGAGGCCATATGTTGGTCGTGGGTGGCAACCCGTAATGCTTAAGGACCGAATTCTGGTGACTGACCAGCAACGTTTCCCTTTGGTCCTCACATAGGTGAGACAGGTGGCCGGAGCACCTATATCATTGTCCCTACTCTATTGCCCTTATGGCAACCCCCTAAATACATTTTACCACACATATATATATATATATATATGTATTTACCAAAGCCCTCCGCACGACCAGGAGGCGACACAAAATTTCTTAGGCGGAGTTTAACAGGTTTAAATTCAGAGTTTTCCTTCTCCTAGACTGGTAAACCTAGCCAATGTTAAAGGGCCCAATCTTTTTACGTTTATGTTCGTGTCCATATGCGTGTACATCCACATCTTCTCCCTCCAGCTATGGGTAAATAGTAGGGCGGAATTAATTCTTTAACCACGGTTAGGCAACTAGTTTAGGAGAAGGTAAACTCTGAATTCAAACCTCTTAAACTCCGCTTAATAAATTAACCTTGTGTCACATCCTGCTTGCGTTGAGGGTTTGGTATAATATATATATATATATTATTATATATATATATATATATATATAGAGAGAGAGAGAGAGAGAGAGAGAAAAGGGTATGAAAACACACAAACACACAATATTGTTAAAATGAATATATTTTTATAACATTCTCATTACTAATATTGAACAATATTTCTATTTATAAAAAAATCATCATCAGAGCATGTTTTTTAATCCGGACACATCGAGAGAGAAGCAGAAAATAATTTAAATTCAAACCGGAAGCATTGTTTTTTCCAAAAAGCGTGTAAGCTATGCGATTGCTTCGTCTTTGAAAAATCCGCTGCATGTTTCGCTAACGTCATGAAGAAGTTGCTACATTATATATACTAGCAAATATATGCACCCTCCGGGTGCAAGTATTTTAGTTAAATTTTATAATAAAATATGATATTAAATTAGAAAGGCTAATGAAACTGAATAAGAATGTAGATAAAAAGATTTTGAACAGAGGGGGTATGATTGAAAAATAGAACAACTTTGAAACTAACTCTTCCATCATTTTCTGTTACTCCCGTCTTTCATTGGTAAATGTTCCTAATTAACTGTTTAGTTAAAATAGGAAGTAAAGAATAATATTACAGTTATTTCTTCTTGTTAAGGGATTTCTTTAAGATTTATTGAAGAGATTTTTGCTAATATTCAATAAGATAAAACCAAACAATTAGAAATCAATAATACTAAGCATATATTTATTAAAATCAATTTTTTTAAGATCAATATGCAAATTAGCCTTCTCATTCACACTGTAAACCTCTATTTTGTTGTATATATAAATACAATTGCATGTTATTATTATGTAGATATGGTCGACAGTGTAAGTAATGTAGAACAATTTTATTAATAATTGAGGTTTAAATAAAAATAAAATTATGGAGAATATGATGTACAATAACTAAAGGAATTGTGACTTGTATAGTAATATAGTTTCAGTTACAGACGGACAAACCCACAATCTCCATTATAATATATATATATATATATATATATATATATATATATGTGGGTGGGTGCGTGTGTGAGCGTGTGTGTATATGATTGTGTGTGCACACTGCTACACATTTACATGCCCATTTAAAACGCATATATAAAAAAAGCTTGCAAGATTAAAAAAGATGGCTCTCTACTTGTATTTTGGTGTCAATTTAACCGGGTTATTGAGAACTAAGAGGTCTGACGAGTTTGGAAGAGATTGCACTTAGACAATTCCAAGTTTTAGCTAAAATCCACTAATCAAAAATATCGATAAGCGCTCCTAACTAATCTAGATAAAAATCATTCGCTCAGTCAGGGGGGCTTAAAACTCTGCACATCCCTACCTTCAAAAATGTTGGTGTCTTGACTATGACGATAAACTGCATCTGCTAGTGAGGCTACTGTTCCGGAGCATTGGGGCGTGTGGAAGTTTATCATCATTGAAATTACTCCCAGTGCAACATGGTGACACTAATTAATATTTATATATTACGTTACGCCCAATATATATATATATATATATATATATATATATATATATATGTCGAGTTTTGATTCTGGCTAGAGGTAGCTGTTACAAGTCGACCTGCACTGATGAAAGTAAACATCGAAACACATGTCTGTGGATGACTGATATATTATATATATATATATATATATATATATATATATATATATATATATATATGTAAAAATAATGTAACAACTTTCGTTCTCTTTTTTTGAAAAATCAAGTTTTTTTTTGTTTTGAACTCACTTGACTTTTATCTCCGATCAAAAACACCACGGAATAAACGGGCTCTGAAGATGATTTTTGTAAAATCGAAATATTGATCAATATCAGCTATGATTATGTTATAAATTGTTTTCTCTTTAACAGCATTGTGTGGTGTTTTCATTCCATCTTTTCATATATATATATATATATATATATATATATATATATATATATATATATAAGAATGCATATAATATATGGAGGCACGGGGTGTAATGGTTAGAGTCATAGGAAATGGACTCATTGATCTGAGTTTAATTCCTAAACGAAGCTATTTGCATTTCACATAGCGCTAATACACTTGGGAAAGGTAGGAGACTAATCCTCCCTTCAGTTATGGTAAAGACACCGCTCTTTAACCCTGGCTAGGTAGACAGTCTAGAAAGAAAACTCTGAATTCAACCCGTTAAACTCCGCTTAAGAAATTAACCTTGTGTCGGATAATGTCCGTGTGGAAGGATTGGTAAATATATAATATAGTGACACCACGTTAGAAGTATATAACGTTTCGGTCCCGATTTAAGAGGTATGTCGGAGTAGGCATATTCTCATCTTGTATAGAATTTTTCTATTTTGATGATATCTTCATCTGTAGATCTGGCTGGTTCGTCTTACGTCTATCTGTGTATGTTGTCTTTTCAATTCTGCTACCGTTGTACGCCGTCTGTTTCCTTCAAACATCCAGACAATTATCTCCCTTTCTTACTCTCCTTTCCACTATCACTGCTGGTTTGGGGCTTGAAACAGCAATCAGAATCAAAGTCAGTTACTTACACGTCTCAATTACACGTCTAACTAATTCTGTTTATATATATATATATATATATATATATGTGTGTGTGTGTGTGTGTGTGTGTGTGTGTGTATGAGAAGTAAATACACACAAGCGGTGTGTTTTTGATATGGCTTTTTTTAGCCGACAATTTTTGGGAGAATATGTGCTTAATTGAAGTCGTACCTAATTTTGAAAGTTAATTAATTAATAATTAATTAATTAGGTGGGCATACCTATTTAAATGTAAGGCTAAACAAATCGAGAAAAATCAATCTGTATGTACATTTCGGCCTATTAGGTCTCATCAGCAGAGCTATAAATAGGAAGACCGCCTTGTGCGTGATTCGAAACCCGACTGTCAAGCTGAGAGGCGAGCATCATAACCCCTACACCAACCGGACCTTCTTTAGATTTTTCGTTTTGTTTAGAAGTAGGGTTTCTATTCCTCTTATAGTGACTTCATATATTATATATATATATATATATATATATATATATATATATATATATATATATTTATATATATATATATATATATATATATATATGTTGTAATGTTTTATATATATATATATATATACATTTATATATATATATATATTTATATATATATATTTATATATATTATATATATATATGTTGTAATGTTTTGTAATTCATTTTTTTTGGGGGGGGTCATTTCTACGCTTTTAGATTTGCACACATGTGTCATGCATTAAACACAGCTGACGTCATACACGGACCTCCTGACCTCTCATTATCTTACACCAGGTTCTTTGATCCGGAGTATCTATTAGACTCTCATCTATGGATTGAATAGATCAATAAATTAGTTTGAACGAATGTGTCTAAAAAATTGACTTGAAAAATATTGAATACCCAACAAGACTGAATAAAAAAATGTTTTTGACATAAAATAGCTCAACAAGGGTTGACATGCCTTAAATTAACCAACCAACCTCTGTAATAGAGCTCATCTGTGGGTCACATTGAACTTTTTGCAAATTAGTTGAGTTAAAAAGTACTGAGTACCCAATTCTACTGAATAAAAAATGCTGTTTTATGAAATAACAATAGGGTTGACATGCCTTAAATCTAATCAACCAACCATCACCCTGGTCTAGTGCTAGTGAAAAGGCTGATAACGACAATAGGCCACTCTGACTACTTTTTTATATTTTCTTTTACATAGAGTTAAGTAAAAACTAAAAATATCTTTATAAAATTATTCTCTGCTATATTAAAAAACGTACATATCCTCATAAAGATGGAGAATGTGTGTTTTTCTGTCTGTAACCGAAACTATATTCCTACTCAAGTCACAATTCTCTTAGTTATTGACATCACATTCTCCATGATTTTATATTTATCTAAACCTCAATTATTAATAAAATTGTCTTACATTATTAATACTGTTAACTATGTCTACGTACCAACAACCTGCAATTATATTTATATATAAATCAAAATAGCGGTTTACAGTGTGAATGGGAAAGCTAATTTGCATATTGATATTAAAAAATCGAATTTGATAAATATGTGCTTAGTATTATTGATTTCTAATTGTTTGGTTTTATTTTAATGAATATAAGCAAAAATCTCTTCAATGAATCTTAAATGAAATCCATTAACAAGAAAAAATATCTGTCATTTTATTCTTTACTTCCTCTTTTAACTAAATACTTAAATTAGAAAAAATAACAATGAAATACGAGAGTGATGGAAGAGTAAGTTTCAGTTGTTCCATTTTTTATTATACTCCCTCTGTTTCAAATCTTTTATTATACTCCCTCTGTTTCAAATCTTTTTATCTGCATTCTTATTTAGTTTCATTAGCCTTTCTAATTTAATACAATATTTTATTACATTAAAACTTAAATACTTGCACCCGGAGGGTGCATATATTTGCTAGTCCTCATAAAGATAAAATTTAACAACTACATAATTAGGGAATATTTTTTACGTTAAAAAATTATCATGTAATTTTAATTTTAAACCAAAATTACATTTTAAAGTTTCAGCTCTACCCCATGCAAAAAAACAAGGTCTGCTACTTTTATTGTGTTAGGTCGATCGATGTGCTACTGGTACCATGTAACACATTATTACTTGTTTCATAGCCAACGAACGAACCAACCAACGAACCAGTCTATGAGTCAAATAGATGTTTGCAAGGCAATGAACATTATTTCTACTAGCAAATATATGCACCCTCCGTAGGGTGCAGGTATTTAATTTTTAATATAATAAAATATCACATTAAATTAGAAAGGCTAATGAAACTGAATAAAAATGCAGATAAAAAGATTTTGAACAGAGGGGGTATGACTGAAAAATAGAACAACTTTGAAACTAACTCTTCCATCATTTTTCATTACTCCCGTCTTTTATTGGTAAATTTTCCTAATTTAACTATTTAGTTAAAATAGGAAGTAAAGAATAAAATTACAGTTATTTCTTCTTCTTAATGGATTTCTTTTAAGATTTATTGAAGAGATTTTTGCTCACATTCATTAAGATACATCCAAACAATTAGAAATCAATAATACTAAGCAGATATTTATTAAAATCAAATTTTTAAGATCAATATGCAAATTAGCCTTCCGATTCACTCCGTAATCCACTATTTTGAGTATATATAAGTACAATTGCATGTTTTAAGCATGTAGATATGGTCAACAGTGGCTTCGGTCTCTGGACCATTGATATAATTAACGGCGTCGATCCCAGGGGGCCATCCACCCAGGCAACACCTGCCCCCTCGATTTAAAGGGACATGGCTTGGTTTATTGCCCAGCGCCTGAGGCGCCCCCTTGAGGGGGAATGCCGACGGGATCGACGCAATTTTTCACCTGCCACTCCATGAGCTTCGGCTTGTGGGTGGTCCCACGTTAATAGGGACTTTGTGCCTGACCCGTACAAGTGGGGTACGCGGTAAATATCATGTAGATATGGTCAACAGTGGCTTCGGCCTCTGGACCATTGATATAATTAACGGCGTCGATCCCAGGGGGCCATCCCCCAGGCAACACCTGCCCCCTTGATTTAAAGGGGCAGGGCTGGGTTTATTGCCCAGTGCCTGAGGCACCCCCTTGAGGGGGAATGCCGACGGGATCGACGCAATTTTTCTCCCGCCACTCATGAGCTTCGGTTTGTGGGTGGTCCCACGTTAATAGGGCCTTGTGCCTGACCCGTACAAGTGGGGTACGTGGAAAATATCATGTAGATATGGTCAACAGTCTTAATGGTATAAAACAATTTTATTAATAATTGGGGTTTAAATAAAAATAAAATCATGGAGAATGTGATGTAAATAACAAAGGGAATTGTGACTTGAGATGTAATATAGTTTCGGTTACAGACAGACGAACTCACAATCTCCATTATAGTAAGATTAGATTATTAATATGCATGAAGTTAATGAAAGCTAACAGGTATTTTTTCTGGCAATATATTGATACATCCGAAGTTAAAGAAAATCATTTCTACCAGTTTATAGAACCAAACCAAACTGAAATATTTACCAATGAACTATTTATTTACAAAAATAAACACTTCACAAGGATTGATATGGTATTAAACAAAACAAAAATAACAAAGAAACCGGAAGCACTATGGAATATAAAGTACCTCTTCATTAGTGAAATAGATCACTAATTATGACTGAGCCTATTCTAGTAGTGATCTCCCCAAGCGGAGTTTAACAGGTTTGAATTCAGAATATTCCTTCTCCTAGACTGGTTGCCTAACCAAGATTAACAAGCCCAATCTGCCCTACTATTCATCCATAGCTGGAGGGAGAGTAGTTGGATTCATGCCTTTCCCAAGGTTACTGGCGCTATGAGAACTGTAGCTTCGCCCCGGATTTGAACTCGGTCGACAAGCCCATTTTATACTACTCTAACCATTACACCACGCGACTCTCAGGTCCACTCTGACCTGGAGAGGTCGCGTCTGTTATCGTCTGATCAATTGGTCAAATATATATTTGAAAATGATTACTACTACCTAGGAATACCTGATAACTATAACTTTTGAAAACGTGTAGGCTCTCACCGTGTAACGGTTATAATCGTAGGAAATGGACACGGCAACGTCCATATCCTGGATGAGATTGTTTTCATTTCTCATTGCTTTAATAGCAGAGGAAAGTTATGCATTCACCAATTCTCTTTCCCGTTATGTGTAAATACTACAGCACAGTGGATGCTTTAAGCTTGGTTAGACAACCAATCTAGTAGAAGTGAAACTCTGAATTTAAACTCGTTAAATGCTTATTAATGGGCTAAATAATGCTTTGTCATACGAAAATGAGTTGAAAAATTTTTCCATGGAGTGGAAATAGATTAATCCTTTAGTAAAGGGGTAATTCGATGTCAATCATCTAGAAAAGTACAATTGTCACCCACCCGCTTCAATTTTTCTGATTTTTTTCCAGTTGTCGACTATGTTAACGTTAGACAATCCTGAAAATTTGAGCTTCCACTCCGCCAATTTTTGGAATTGGAAGCGCAAATTTTTGGGATTTTCTAACTTTAACATAATCCAAACCTGGAAAAATTTCAGAAAAATTGAAGGGTGTGGGTGAAATTGCCTGGATGATTTGACATGGAATTATCCAAAGTCAAGATGCTGGGTGCAGCAGTCCACAAACAAGATGACCCATTACTATTGATTACCTTGAAAAAGTTCAATTGGAAAGAGTACACCCTTTTCCTAAATCCTTAGAATGAGTTCTCTTGTCGGTTAGTTGGATTTAATGGTCTGCCAACCCTTATTGTGTTATTTTGCGCCGAAGATATTTTTTAATAATACCTTATGTGTATTAGATTTTTTGAAAACTCAGTATTTTAAAACACAATTTTAACTCATTTTTAAAAATTTAAACCACAGATGAGACCCTAACAGGTACCACCAATCCGGGTCAGAGTTGAAGAGGCAGCAATGAAGTGGTACTCCACACATCTCTAAAATTGAAACTTCGCCATTTATGCAGTTTAACAGCATACTAAGATCTCAGCCACCCCTTCTAGCTCATATATGATAAAAGGGTTGATAGTTTACCATAGGGGCAATGGGGGCAAGACAATCATATTGGTGCTAGGGCTTGACGTGACCAGCTGATTAATCAGAGGGGACGTCTCTAATCGCCCGTCTAGCCTAAGTAAGGGCCAAAGTGGTGTGCTGCATGCCATGGACAGCTGATCCAGCCGGATTCAGTACTTAAGCATCACCGGTCACAATTCACAGCTAATGGGTGGCCCAATTGGAGGGTTTTATCCCTCTGAATACAGGTCGGCGGGGAAGTGTGAAGTACCCCTGTATTGCCATTACTCCCAGATCCACTATTACCTGGAGTGGTAATGCCAGTTAGAGTCCCAACTGTAGGCAAAATGGATCTGCTTAAAATTATTTGTATCCAAGAAAACTGCTTGTAAAAAAAAACTCTTAAAAACAACTACGTAAAAACACCAGTATAAATTAACAATAAATACAATTTCCTAACCATAATATCTGAAGCTCGTAAAAAGCATTAAATCATTACCCCAAATGGGTTGATATGCCGTTAAATAAACTAAAACAACCACTGATCCAGGGTGGTTAACTTTAATTATATTAAGCAATGCCCACGGCTGAATTTGAGTGAGTTAAATGTAAATTTAATCCCTAGATTAGAAACAGGGGTGTAATCGAACCAGGACAGAAAAGTTGGGGGTCTGTGCGACCCTCACCCCCCGCTACCACCATGAGCCTACGATCCGATTTGAGAAACAGATTAATGCAAGGTGATTGACCTTTAAGGCAAAGCTGATCAGTTCCCCCGGTATTCCATTTTAGGATCGCCTAAGGCATCAATGATAGTGGCTCACCCAACTACTTTTATGCATGGAGGGATATTGCCCGAGGAAGAAAGCACCCCGCCTGAAGCTGATCAACATAATTATTATATCCCCAGAAACGTCTTAGTAAATGTTACTTCAATATTTAAAAAAAATTCTGCTGTGAGATTTTTTGAATTTCTCTCTTTTCTCTACTTTCTTTCTTTCAGTGCAGCATGTCCTTTTTTATTTATAGTAGTAAGTAAAGTCGTCTGGGTGCCCTAATATCGGTATCAGCTACACAGCAAGGGAGTGTATCCTCTTTTCACTAGCACTAGATGAAGTTTTTGCGTGTGAGGTTGAGCGCCACACCTACCATCAGCTCCTCACTTTACCGTATAGATCCCTGTGCTACTCATACGCTGAGTGGCGATTCCTAGTCCAGTGCTCTACCGACTGAGCTAAACGGGCCATTTACTTTATTTATAATAAAAACGAAATTACAACACTCATAATAGATAAGAATTTTGCAGATAAGCAACACCAGATAATCAGAATTTAAATTCTGGAATATCATCTTGGACGATTTGCAAGGTCTCGTTTTTAACTAGAGCTTGTTGCAATATGATAACGGTCGGAAGATATAGGAACACGTATATTTATTATTACTGTAGAGTTTTTCACACCTGCCGTAGCCGGTGGTTTATTGGAGACTGATTGACAGCATGTCACTTCAAGTCTCCAAGACTCTTCTGAGTATTCGAGCCGATTTCAACAGTGCTGTAATTTGGATGGATTCGAATTTTCCTCTGATTTCCAATTCACCAAATTCTTTTCCAGGACATTGGGGACCGTTCCAAGGGCACCACTTTCCATTGGTACGAGCTTCTCCTTCATGTTCCCCAGGTTTCTCAATTCTCTGGCAAGGGCCAAGTATTTGTTTATCTTTTCGCTTTCTTTCGATTTCACTCAGTAGTCGACTGGGACGGCAAAATCAACAAGATGGCAGGTTCTCTTCTACTTATCAATGAATACTAGGTCTGGTATCCCGGCCAGGATTAGGTGATCCGCCTGTATCTCAAAGTCCGAGATTGCCTGAGGAAGAAAGCACCCCGCCCGAAGCTGATCAGCATAATTATTATATCCTCAGAAATATCTTAGTAAATGTTAGTTCAATATTTTTTCAAAATTCTGCTTTGAGATTTTTTGGGTTTCTATCTTTTCACTACATTATTTATTTCTTATTATATTTTCTTCAATGCAGCATGTCCTTTTTCTTTCCTTTCTTCATTTATTATAAAAACGAAAGGACAATGCAGATAAGCAACACGAGATGATCAGAATTTACAATTTTTACAATTAGTATCAGAGTGGTATATGTATTATATATAAGTGTATTTTGGCAGCATTTTTTCTTTTAAACATGTTTCGTTAAACTGTACAGACGATTCATGTCGGACGAGTTTTTGTCCGATTCTTTCTAATTTTTTGGCCATCTTTTTAATGTCAAGGTGGAACTGGTATAGCAATCCACCAAAGGCGCTCGTAATGAAACCTTTGGTGGATTGCTACACCAGTTCCACCCTGATATTCTAAAAAATGGCCAGAAAATTAGAAAGGATCGAACAAAAACTCGTCCGACAAGAATCGTCAGTACAGTTTAACGAAACACACACACACACACACAAATATATATTATATATATATATATATATATATATTATATATTAACAAAGATTGAAAAAACACAGGTTTAAATGAGTTAAGTGGTGAGCTTATTGGCCGGTGCTGCAGTGTTTCGATCTATTAATTAGATCATCTTCAGGGCATTTGTTGGTATATGGTAGTTAATAAGAAATTTTTTATTACAGAATAACGAGAAAAGCGAGTGATAGTCCTTGTTTATCAGTCTGTTTAAAATTGAAGTTTGAAAAAAGGAGACGGTTTGAAATATGACATCAAATATTCTCTTTTACGGTGTGAGTATGAGAATGTGTAATTGTGTGTATCGAAAAGAAAGCATTGTGCATTTTTTAAGTGTGTGGTTGCGCGTGTGTGTATAAATCTTTTGCGATAAACGACAGCGAAACAAACCTCAAGGTTGTGTGTGTGTGTGTGTGTGTGTGTGTGGTGTGATGTGTCACACACACACACACACACACACACACACACACACACACACACATCCTTGAGGTTTATTTCGCTGTCGTTTACCGCAAAAGATTTATACACACACGCGCAACCACACACCTAAAAAATGCGCAATGCTTTCTTTTCGATACACATGATGTGTCACATCACCGTGGCGATAGGTTTATAGGAAACATAAATAATGATAAACATTGTTTTTAACAAACATTCAAAACTAAAAAAAAACGTCTAGGAAAAACAAATGTTCATTAAGTCGTTTTTTAAGTCAAGTTTTGAATGTTTGTTAAAAACAATGTTTATCAGCAACAACAAAACATTTAACAATGCCTATTTTTCTAGGAGACTGTTTCAAGTCCAATTTTACATTTTTTTTTTACATATTTAATGGATTCTTAATGGATTCCATTTTTTTTTATAAACACATTTTTCTATTTAACCCATAGACGGGACCCTAATAGGTACTACCATTCCGGGTCAGAGTGGAGCTGGGAGTGTTGAGTCACCTCTTTTTTGGTTCATTAGTTTGGCATGAAAATCCTAGTTAGGTAATTTTGTGTCGGACACATTTCGTTTCATTCATTTTTTCTTCTTAAACTCATTTTACCTCATTTTTTCTATTCTACCCATAGATAGGACCCTAAGAGGTACTACCTCTCCGAGTCAAGGTTGACCTGGGAGTAATGGCGATAAATGGTTACTCTAGATTCCGCTATGCTCCCGAATTGGAACTTTACCATTAGATGCTGTATAATCAACTCTTTGTTACCATTACTTTTAAGTCCTGTCTGAGGTATTTTATCAGTACTCGTAGTCTTATATTTAGGGGTCAAGTAGCTATGTTGTTGTTAGTATTGGATAGAAATACTTCGTCATCATCATCATCATCATCTTGAATTTGTGACAGCACAGATTCCTATCTCTCACCACCCTTCCGCCCTGTCGGCTGGGGCGTTAGAATGCACCGACTGCACCTCTGCAGAGGGGTAAGACTCCCCCAATGGGGCCACCTGTTGGCCGTGGGTAGCGACCCGTGATGCTTAAGGATAGAGCCCAGGTGGATGAGCAGTTCATGACATGCAATACTCCACATTGGCCCTATCTTGGACTAGACGGGCGGTCGGAGAGGCCCGCTCTGATCAATCGGCTGGTCACGTCAAGCCCTAGCACTTATATGATTTTCCCAACCCTATTGCACTTATGGAAAGCCCCAACCCCTTTTTATCATATGGGTGCTAGAAGGCGGTGGCTGCGGGTCTACATGTCCTGGGAATGGCGTTAAACTCTATCTGATGGTGAGGTTCCAACCCGTTCCTTACTTATAGGATGCGACACAAGGTCGAATGTATGCGGCATCAATCGATGATCGTACTCGCTATTCAGTAGGAATGGATCGGTGAGACTAGCTAGCTAACCATTACATCATGATGGGATTTACCTATACTCTACCCATTCAGTACAGGTAAGATGTGACACAAGGTTAAAAATATGAGGCATCTATCGAGCATCGTGCGCGCTATTCATTAGTAATAGATCTGCAAAAATAGCTTGGTAACCATTACACCACGATGAGATATCTCTAAACCACTCGCCACGGTTGGATGGGACACATTGTCGAAATTACAGGACATCTATTGAAAATCGACCTCGCTATTCAATAGTTATGAATCTGCTAGACTAAATTTCTATTCGCTACGGGTCGAATTTTACACAAGGTCAAAATTATGGGACATCGAGAATCGAGCTCGCTATTCAGTAGTAATGGATTTCCGATACTAGCTGGTTAACCACTACACCACTGTGGTATTCCTCTAAACCAATCGCCACGGTTGGATGTGACACATCGTAGAAATTATGTCATCTATCGAGGATCGAGCTCGCTATTCAGTAGTAATGTATATGCGATACTAACTTGCTATCTATTACACCACAATGGGATTTCACTATGCACAAGCCGTTCGCTACGGGTGGGATGTTACACAAGGTCGAAATTATGGGATATCGAGCTCGCTATTCAGCAGTAATGTATCTGCTAGACTAACTTGCTAAGTATTACACCACAATAGGAGGCCCTCTTTTGATGCTCAAAGTATATTTTAAGCCTGGAAGACAATCATCAGAGCTCATGTCCATAATTGAAAATGGATTACCGTTGAGGCAAGATCAAAGGAAACGTAGGCGCTTTAATGATTTTGTGTCCCTGACAGTGCTGATTGGTTTTCAGAGATTACTGATTTGACGATTGGCTTCCGGAACTCTCCAACATCTTCATAGGGTTGGGATTTGTATTGTATTTTTTGTACTTGTTATGTATTTGTATTGTTGTTAGGGGATTGGCTCCTTACTCTCCGGTGCTCTCCCTCTCTTACTCTCCATCACTTGCTCTCTATCTATTGCTCTCTATCTCGCTCCCTCTCTCGGTCTATCTTCCTCTTCTCTCTCTCTCTCATCTCTCACTCTATCTACCACCCCTCTCTCTCTCTCTCTCTCTCTCTCTTCTTTACTCGTTTTTATTATTGTAATCGTTGCATAATTTGCTAATTTCTTGTAGTTTTATTATTTTCTTTCTTCTCTTCCTTTTCGTACATTTTCTAACATCTTCCTAAGGTTGGGATTTATGTTCTGTTTTTTTTTGTACTTTTTATTTATTTGTCTTGTTGTGAGGAGATTGGCTCCTTACACTCCTACGCTTTCCATCTCTTGCTCTATCTCTTGCTCTCCATCTTTTGCTCTTCATCTCTCTTCCCTTCTCTCTCTCTCTCCCTCTCTCTTGCTCTCCATCTCTATCCCGCGCTCTCCCTCTTGCTCTCCATCTATCTCCCCTTCTCTCTCTCTCTCTCTCTTGCTCACCATCTCTATCCCGCGCTCTCCCTCTTGCTCACCATCTCTCTCCCCTCTCTCTCTTGCTCTCCATCTCCCCTTCTCTCACTCACTCTCTCTCTCTCTCTTGCTCTCCGTCTATCTCCCCTTTCCTCACTCACTCTCTCTCTCTCTCTCTCTCTTGCTCTCCATCTATCTCCCTTCTCTCACTCACACCCTCTCTCTCTCTTGCTCTCCATCTATCTCCCCTTCTCTCTCTCTCTCTCTCAATCTCTCTCTCTCTCTCTCTTGCTCTTAATTTATCTCCCTCTCTCTCTCTTCTCTCCATCTCTATCCCGCGCTCTCCCTCTCTTGCTCTCTATCTCTTCTCCATCTATCTCCCTTCTCTCTCTCACTCTCTCTCTCTCTTGCTCTCCATCTCTCCTTCTCTCTCCCTCTCCGTGGCTCTCCATATCCCCTTCTCTCTCTCTCTCTCTCTCTCTCTTGCTCTCCATCTCTATCCCCCTCTCTCCTTCTCTTGCTCTCCATCTCTTGCTCTCCACCTCTCCCCTTCTTTCTCTCACTCTCTCTCCCTCTCTCTATCCTTCTCTCTCTCTCTCTATCTTTCTATCTTTCTCTTCTTTATTCTTTACTCGTTTTTATTATTGTAATCGTTGCTTTTATGTTGATCTTGCTAATTTCTTGTACGTCTGTTATTTTCTTTTCTCTCTTCCTTTTCTTATTGTTTTTTTTATTATTCTTAATCCCTTTTTCTTTCTGCCAGTTTTCATTCTTCTATATCTCATTGCTTCTATTGTTATCATTATAACGATAGGGTACCTGCAGGATTTTCCCACGCAATTGGGTGACGGCTTCCACTGAAGATCATGTAATAGCATACAAGGGTGAGTCAAAAGTTATGAAATATCATGAAAACGGGAAGCAGCTCCGGATGAACGGATAGTAGCACGGAGACCATGAATGTGACAAACCACCCTGAGCTTCCAAAGGACTTCAGACGAGTGATGCTCCTGCATTCCCCACCTATACATGACTGATTTTCAAATATCTAATTATGTATATCTAATGGCTACGTATTCAAAAATTAACGATTAAGAATAATTCTTTATCTTTCATACAAATACAAAGGGTCGGTTTAACTCTGTCGGTAGAGTGTTCGGCTAAGAATCACGTTCTTGGTTCGATACCGGCCCTCGCCAACTCAGCGTATGAGTAGCACAGGGATCTCTGTGGTAAAGTGAGGAGCTGATGGTAGATGTGGCGCTCCAACTCAGATGCTAAAATAATCTCCTTGATCTAGCGCTAGGAAAAAGGGGATAGACTGGCTGATTCCGACATTAGGCCGCCCCGACGACTTTAATTACTTATATATATATATATATATATATATATATATATATATATAGCGAGAGAGAGAGAGAGAGAGAGAGAGAGAGAGAGAGAGAGGGGGGGAGAGAAATGATGAAATGGTATGAAAAACACATATGTTGTTTAATTTATGTTTATGATATTGCGAATATTTCGATTTCATCAAAAATATTAATCAGAAGATAATGATAATTCTGAGCGTTTTAATTATCATTAAATTTAATTATCATTATGCTCTGATGAAGATTTTTTGATGTAATCGAAATAATGGTAATATTAACGATGCAAAAAGTGTTAAAATAAATTTAACATCATATGTGTTTTTCATAAATTATATATATATATATATATATATATATATATATATATATATACACATTTATATATGTATATATATATATATATATATATATATATATATATATATATATATATATGAGTAAGAAAAGGTGGAATGAAAACATCACACAATGCTGTTAAAGAAGAAAACAATTTATAATATAATCATAGCTGATACTGATCAATATTTCGATTTTACAAAAATCATCATCAGAGCTCATTCACTCCGTAGTTGTTTGGGTCGGAGAGGAAAGTCATAATGAGTTTACAAAACAAAAAACCCTTAATACTGAGAAAAAAAAAAAAAAAAAAAAAAAAAAAAAACGAAAAGACGTTACAATATTCACCAACGTGGGCATTTCGCGCCATATATATGTCGGGCATGTCTCATGTATATCTTTTGTCAACAAATGTAGCGAATTTTTGAGATGTTGGCAACAAGACGAAACAATTTGAACGGAAGGGGATGGGTGTTAAGAAATGTGACGGTTGGAATTCAAAAGACTTTTAGTAAAGGAATTTTTTACGAATAATTGTTTTTATTATTTAAATTTTATTTTTAAGTTCTGTAATTCATAAATGATTAGATATTTACTGTAATTAGTTTTTATATATAAAGTGAAAAAGTTATGAGCGGAATATGTTAATATTTTAGAAAAGGAGTTTTTATATATTTTTATTTTACGATTAATTATTTTTAAATTTCTAATTATTATTATTATTAAGTTCTGTATTTAATAAATGATTAAATATTTATTGTGTTTTATTTTTATATATAAAGTAAACTCATTATTTTATATATAAAGTAAACTCATTTTTTATATATAAAGTAACTCATTATGACTTTCCTCTCCGACCCAAACAACTACGGGAGTGAATGAGCTCTGATGATGATTTTTGTAAAATCGAAATATTGATCAGTATCAGCTATGATTATATTATAAATTGTTTTCTTCTTTAACAGCATTGTGTGATGTTTTCATTCCACCTTTTCTTACTCATATTGTCGGATTCATTTCCTTTCTTTTAACTTATATATATATATATATATATATATATATATATATATATTAGTTAAGAGTAAAGAAATGAATCCATCGGTATATATATATATATATATATATATATATATATATATATATATATATATATATATATATACCGACGGATTCATTTCTTTACTCTTAACTAATATATATAAATATATATATATATATATATATATATATACCGACGGATTCATTTCTTTACTCTTAACTAATATATATACACACACACACACACACACACACACACACACACACATATATATATATATATATATATATATATATAATATATATATATATATGCGTATGAATATACCTATAGGAAGATTATTTTAAGTCCTCAGAAGAACTCGTTGAATGACAATTATAATATTTCATACAGAGCAATATATACAATTCCATACTAATGAAGTTCAGCTACCTACCATTTGGTTTATACTCGTGTTGTTGAGTTTTTCACAATATATATATATATATATATATGTATATATATATAATATATATAATATATATATATATATATATATATATTATAACCTTTTAACGCTACGTGTCTGTCTCCGATATGGTCCATTCACAAAGCTACGGGCTGGCTGTTGTTGAAACTTAACATATAAATATGTTTCGTACTCACCAATCTCTCTCTTTTACTCACAGAAAATCTAACATATATAACGAGGAGGTAATCAGGATATACAGAGAGAGAGGGGAAAGTGACAGGCAGAATTTGAGTTAAGGCATTGGTCAGTTTTTGATATATTGCAAATTACAACTAATTTTGACGGTATTGTGACAGAAGTAGTGACTTAATTTCAGATACAGATAGATAAACACCGAATATCCATTATAAAAAGATATACAACAGCTATTGCCCGACCTTTGACCCACCGTAGTATTTTCATTATTCACTCTTCATATACATGAATTTATTTTCATTATTCATATATATATATATATATATATATATATATATATCTTATTATAATGGAGATTGTGTGTTTTTCTGTCTGTAACCGAAACTATATTACTACTCAAGTCAAAATTTCCTTTGTTATTGACATCACAATATCAATGATTTTATTTTTATTTAAATCTCAATTATTAATAAAATTGTTTTATATTATTAACACTGTTGACCATGTCTACATACTAATAACATGCAATTTTATTTATATATACAACAAAATAACGGTTTACAGTGTGAACGGGAAGGCTAATTTGCATATTGATATTAAAAATGTGATTTTAATAAATATGTGTTTAGTACTATTGATTTCTAATTGTTTGGTTTTTATTTTAATGAATATAAGCAAACATCTCTTCAATAAATCTTAAATGAAATCCATTAACAAGAAGAAATAACTGAAATATTATTATTTACTTCCTATTTTAACTAAATAGTTAAATTCGGAAAATTTACCAATGAAAGACGGGAGTAATGGAAAATGATGGAAGAGTTAGTTTCAAAGGTTTTCTATTTTTCAATCATATCCCCTCTGTTCCAAATCTTTTTATCTGCATTCTTATTCAGTTTCATTAACCTAACTAATTTAAAATGATATTTCATCTTATTAAAACTTAAATACTTAAATATATTTGCTAGTATATATATATATATATATATATTATATATATATATATATATTATATATATATATATATATAATATATAAAGATGATAAGATTTTTGTAATAAAAAAAAAAAATTTGTACCATAACCCCTAGAAAAAACCAAATATCCAAATCATAACGGTCTATCTTAACGCTCTATTTTCAGCGTTCCAAATTAAAAAAAAAAAAATTCATTTTCGAATATTTCCAAAAATCTCTGTTGTTTTTCCCAACGAATTTTTTTCATTCAAAATAAATGTTCACTCTGATGAAGGTCGATCCTTCTATGTGTGCGAAAATATTTCACACACATAAACTGACCGAAACACATGTGTAAAGTGATATCGATTAATGTGATATCTATCAAATTCACTTTATCCATCTACATATCTTTTCTTTACTCATTTTCCTCATATTGTCGGATTAAATTCCTTTTTCCATTTTCTCATATATATATATATATATATATATATATATATATATATATATATATATATATATATATATAAACACTTTACTATCATTATTTCTTTGGTGCATTATTCCAAAACATTTGAAACCTTTCAAAGACCTGTGTCTGTTACGGGAAATAACAAAGATTATCTGTATTTTATATTTTTTCTCTTGGTGTCTGTGTGTCGTTTCATTCTTTAGGAATAAGAGGAAACACAGATACCAAGAGAAAATGTACAACGAGATGCAAGTAGAAGACTTACGACACGAACGTTTTCAAAATTTTCCATTATCTTCTTCCACTCCGAATAAAAAAAAAAGAATACATGAAAAAGAAATATGAAAATAAATAAAGATTGAAACTGCAAATAAGTTTTTTTCCCTATCAATCTGCCATTTCTCACTTTTAGATGTTTTCTGTTTTATGACGATTATCATAATTCCTAAAGGAAATGAGGATATCTCCGACGATAATATATGAAAGCACACTACTACTACTACTACTACTACTACTACTACTACTACTAATAATAATAATAATAATAATAATAATAATAATCTATTATTAATGGAGATTCGCTTCCGGTTTTTGTCTGTAACAAAAACTACGTCACTGCTTATGTCACCTTACCCAAAATCGTCATAAAATAGAATAAATACACTCAAAATTTGAACATGCAACATTAGACAGTCCTCATTGTTTTTTAAAACAACTTTTAATAAATAAATGACTGGTACTATATATCTATATATAGTTTGTTTTATTTTAATATATGTTTAAAGTTTACATTTCAAATTGTTTTTTAATCCTTTAATGAATTTGATGATTTTACTTACTTAGGATACAAACTGGCTGACATTGAATTTTTTACTCCCATCCCTCAGGCAATATGTTTCAACAATCTATTTTTACATCGCCTGGGGGACGTTTATTTTTGCTAGTGTTGATCATATACTTTGCTATATTCATTAAGTAACCAACACTCAATTCATTGATAGAGTATGTATATCTACTTTAGGTTCAAGATTCTAAATATATTTTGTTTTTGTTTCCATTTGGTTGATTTTCATAATTCTAAATAGAATATTTCGTGCATATGAAGAAAATTTGATCGAAACAAGTGTTGAACAGCAACGTTTTTTATTTTGCTAATAATAATAATAATAATAATAATAATAAATAATAATAATAATAATAAACAAATATAAGATACTCTGGTCCATTTTTAATATGGACAAAAGAAAAATTCAGACAGATTCACCAAAGAACGAGAAAATTAATGATCATACACAAGGCTCGACGATAGAGATAGATTATATGTATCAGGAAACGAAGGGGGAAGAGGTATTGCCAACATAGAGGACTGTTTAGAGGCCACAATCCAACAACTCGAAGACTACACAAAAAATAGCAAAGACAGATTAGTTATGGCAGCTAACAATAGCAGCTGTAATATATGGACAAACAGAAAAACAACAAAAACTAGAAAACAAAAATGGGAAGAAAAACAATAATATGGACACTTCAAACGACAAATCGGAGAGGTTGCACGTGAAAAGACTTGATTAAGAAAAGGAAGCCTCATGAGAACAACTGAATCACTAATCATTGCTACAGAAAATAATGCCACAAGGACATACTATATCAAAGCAAAAATTGATAAGACCCAACAAAATAGTAAATGTACACTGTGCGCTGACAGAGATGAAACTGTAAATCATGTATTAAGTAAATGTAACAAACTAGCACAATTGGAATACAAAGCTAGGCACGACTGGTTTGGAAAGGTGATCTACTGGTAATTATGCAAAAAATTGAATTTTGACCATACAAAAAATGGTATATGCATAAACCAGAATCTGTTCTTGAGAATGAAACGCATATAATTCTATAGGATATTGAGATACAAAAGGAATCACCCTATCCCAGCCAGGACACTAGACCTATTGTTGATCAATTAAAAAAAGGAACGTGTCAACTGGTGGACTTTGCGGTTCCAGCAGATCACAGGGTGATGAAGGAAGATGAAAAGATGGATAAATACCTGGACCTTGCCAGAGAATTGAAAAAGCTGTAGAACATGAGAGTGAAAGTGATACCAATAGTAGTTGGTGCACTTGAAACAGCCCCGAAAAACTTGGAAAAAAGACTGGAGGGTCTAGAAATCAGAGGAAGAATTGAGATCATCCAGACTACTGCACTGCTGCAATCGGCTAGAATACTCAGAAGATTCCTGGATACCTGAGGAGACTTGTTGTTACTCAGACTCCAGCCAAATGCCATCAGCTAACGCTGATGTGAATAACTCAAAATACCACTACTACCACTACTACTACTACTACTACTACTACTAATAATAATAATAATAATACAATTTTAACAAATAAGAAGAATATGTCTTAATCTCAAAGTCCCATAGAATTTTATGGGTTACATTTTCAAGAACTGATTCTTGTTTATGCATATACCATTTTGTTGTATGCTCAATTTCATTTTTTTTCTTTTTTTTTTTTTTGTATAATTCCCAGTGGATCACCTTTCCAACCCAGTCGTTTCTAGCTTTATATTCTCCTTCTGCTTGTTTGCTACATTCGCTTAATGCATAGTTAATGGTCTCATATTTGTCACCACACACTCTATTATCATTACTCCCAGGTCTACTCTGACCCGGACTGGTAGTACCTGTTAGGGTCCCATCTATGCGTTAAATACGTCGAACAATATGTCTAAGAAATGAGTTTAAAATGGGCTTGAAATTTTTTTAAAATGAAAAACTAACAAGCATTTATAAAATAAAAATTTGGGGTTAACATGCCATAAAATCAAACCATTCAACCAACTAATTATAATAACTAGCTGGGCCTGTGTATATACTATGGTATGATAATTTAATTATCACAACGTTTGATATATTTACTTAAGAACTATTGCGAAATAGTTCAATATGTAAAATGTATGATAATCTTCATTTCTCTCTCTCTCTCTCTCTCTCTCTCTCTCTCTCTCTCTCTCTCTCTCTCTCTCTCTCTCTCTCTCTCTCTCTTTCTCTCTTTCTCTGTCCCTTACTTTCTTTGTTTCTTTCTCATCATATTTGTTTTCTCTTTCTCACGGCCAGAGAGTGATCTTTTTCTCCCTTTCTTTGCTCTTAATAAAAAAACGAATGGTTTCTCATTCACCTGAACTGATGATGACACGGCTTAACATTCGAACGCATCGACTCATTTATTATTCTATTAATATTATTAATAATATAACGTTATCTTGTTAAATACTCATTTTCACTAAATTGCATAATTTCCTAACGGCTTCATTATAAATCGGTAATTTCATATGGATGACATTATTGACACATTTTCTCTATACAGGGTAGAGCAAAAGACAGTGATACCAGAAAATGCAGAACCAATTAAAAATCACCTACCTGCACAATATGTGATCGTTATTATTGTAACTAGAAAAATTTAAAAAAACCTCCGAGCGATGTAAAAATACATTTTTGAAAGATATTGCTTGAGGAGGTGGAAGTTAAAAATTAAATGTCGGAGAGTTTGAACCATAAATCATGAAATCATCAAATTTATTAAAGGAGTAAAAAAATATAAAACAATTTTAAATTGAAACTAAATTCTATGAACTTTGAATATCTATTAAAATAAAACAAATTATATATAAATATATGATACTGGGGATGTATCTATTAAAACTTGTTTTAAAAAACAATGAATAAAAAAATCAACTACCTGCACAGTATGTTATCATCGTTATTATTGTAATATTTGATTCACTTTTTTCACATCCTGCTTTCAATTCAATCTCAACTATATTTTCGTTTATTTGTTGATACTGAAAAGTGTTGAGGATTTTGGATATAAGGGGTATGCTTGATGTCCACTTCTACTTATAGACTCGCCGATAACCATGTGACCAACCTATTGACCAATCACTGGCAGTATTCTGCTGCTGATATTGTATTTATATCGGCTGTTCTGATCTTAGCTACTTACACCTGCTTTGGATCTCTGTGGACGACGGAACATAGGATTATATCACTGGACCTTTTACACTACGTTTTCCAGAACTCGGGACTTATTCACTTACCGAAAGATTCTATAACTCAGAACTTATTCACTTACCAAAGGATTCTATAACTCAGGACTTATTCACTTACCAAAGGATTCTATAACTCATGACTTATTCACTTACCAAAGGATTCTATAACTCAGGACTTATTCACTTACCAAAAGATTCTATAACTTAGGACTTATTCACTTACCAAAGGATTCTATAACTCAGACTTATTCACTTACCAAAGGATTCTATAACTCAGGACTTATTCACTTACCAAAGTATTCTATAACTCATGACTTATTCACTTACCAAAAGATTCTATAACTCAGGACTTATTCACTTACCAAAGGATTCTATAACTCAGGACTTATTCACTTACCAAAGGATTCTATAACTCAGGACTTATTCACTTACCAAAAGATTCTATAACTCAGGAATTATTTATTTTAAGTTCTTTACAACTGGCCAAGTGTCGTGAAATACTTGCTGAATATGTATAAGGTAAGCATGTTTCATTGTAATTGTTACTTAACTCATTGCCTACCAAATTTCCCCAACGCCTGTATCAAAGTTTCTTTCTTTACCTATTGTAAAAGGATCAAGTAGCAGTTTAAGAATTGGTTCACCGACAAAACAAAAGATGAAAAGGGTGTTTGATCTTTCATGCTAAACAACTGACACATATGAGAGCAGTTTTCAGGGGCTTATGATAGGATCGCAGTGGCGGGGGAGACACTCTGAGAAGCTTCGGGTAAGCAAATATATAAATAGCACTAATCTATTTTCCCTCTTTCGTTGCAGACATGTAACAATAATATTTCTAAATTAATTGGTGAATAATTACATTTAATTAATGTCCGAAATATATGGTTTGTATCCCGAGTAAATGTATTTTTACTAACGTTGGTCATTGTCGAGAACGATCAATTGCTCTCAATTGAAACGTTATCGAACTCAAAAAACATCGTATAATATACGGCAGGAAGGTACTCAAATCTTCCACAATGGTCAGTGAATGTACTCGGGATGAAACAGCAGAGAGTTCAGCCAATCATTGTACATCCTCCATCCTAAGTTTTTAGTTCTTGCTCGTGGCAAGTCTAATAAACATAAAATCAACGCCCAATCCTTGTCAGTCATGTTTAATAATAATGATAATATATATATATATATATATATATATATATATATATATATATATATATATATTCATTATTGTTATTATTGTTATTATTGATGTTTTTGAAAAGCTCTCCTAAATGGATAGAGCACCCGTAGTTGTCTTTATATATTTATATGAGTAACATTCCTTTTTCATTAGTAGGTTGTGCTGAGGATTCCTGGATAGATGCTCTTACTGATGAAGATTCAGTCAAGTTTCGATCCTGGTCTGACAACCTGCAAGTCTAACCGCACTGATGAGATGGTGAAACAGTACATTATATTTTTGACTATATATGGATATCCTCACACACACACACACATATATATATATATTTTGGAAGATTATGTGCTTAATTAAAGTCATACCTAATTTGTTAATTAATTAATTATAATCAAATGAATTAGGCGTGCATATCGGTTTAAATGTAAAGCGTAAACAAATCGAGGTAGGGTTCGAATCACGCACAAAGCACTGCCCTGTCTATAGCTCTGCTGATGAGGCCTAATAGGCTGAAATGTACATACAGAGATTGACTTTTTCTCGATTTGTTTTCGCTTTATATTTAAACCGATATGTACGCCTAACTCATTTAATTATAATTAATTAATTAACAAGTTAGGTATGACTTTAATTAAGCACATAATCTTCCAAAAATTGTCGGCCTTCGGCATTTCAAACACATTGTTTGTCCACTTCATATATATATATATATATATATATATATATATATATATATAACACAGACACACACACACACAAACACACACACACACATACACACACACACATATATATATATATATATATATATATATATATATATATATATATATATATATATATATATATATAGGTATATATTGCCATGTTGATAGTATAATATGATTTTGAATATTCCAAACCGGCGCCAGTTTCCTCTGTTCCATCTCGGAAAAATGCCAAAATTTCAAATGCTTGTCTTCAAGAAAAGCAGACAGACTCTTTTCACTTGAAAAACTGGCATAGATCATAGCGGCACATAAAATGCTTCATAGAAACCGAACTAAGTCTTGTCCAAATTCGATATTAAAAAAAAAAGACAAAGAAAGCAAAACTTTTTCTCTGAACTTGTTCATGTCCTCTAGAGATTTTCCCGCGACATCCACTCTCGACAGGAAGTTACTGTTACAACGTTCCAACTTACCTTTGCCGTCAGATGTTTACCCAGACAATTTTTTTTCTCCAAATGATCTTACTTGTACCACGATAAGTTGCCATCGAAAGAGCCTGGCTGTTTTAGTTGAGCACGCTGCAATCATCATGTTCGCGTCTATAGCCCTGGCCTCCATGATAATCCATATTTTCTTTGGTGGGAATTTTACGGCATTTCAACCCTTATTCACGTATCCTTATAAGTAAAGTAAGTAAAGTCGTCGGGGTGGCCTAAAGTCGGTATCAGCCAATCAGCGATGGATTCTATCCCCTTTTCACGAGCGCTAGACCAAGGAGATTGTTTTTTGTGTCTGAGGTGGAGGGCCACACCAACCATCAGCTCCTTACTTACCGCACAGATCCCTCCTAATAATGTTTGAAAATATGGTTAGAATTCAGATGTTTTCCTTCTCCAACAACTCGTTGTTGTACTAAGGTTAAAGAGCCCAGTCTACCCTAAAATTCACTTATCATTTGGTTTGGTTTGTTTTGTTTTATGGCATATCAACCTCAGTGGGTCATTTAATGCTGACAACGTTTTTAAATAAAATTTATTCTTAATGGATACGCAATTTTTTAATAAATTCATGTTTTTTCTATCCTACCCATAGATGGGACCCTAACAGGTACTACCACACCGGGCCAGATTGAACATGGACAAATGGGGATGAAGGGGTGCTCCACATTCCCCAGACATCCAGAACTGGATCCTCACTATCAGATAGACTTTAACGTGGACGAAGACCCTAAGCCACCGCCTCCTGATAAAAAGTGTTGGGGCTTGCAATAGGGTTGGGGCAATTGTATAGCTGCTAGGGCTCGACGTAACCAGCCACTAGATCGGAGGGGTCTTTCCAACCGCCCGTCTAGCCTAAGTAAGGGTCTAAGTGGAGTGTTACTTGTCAGAATTCTGTCCTTAAACATCACGGGTCATCACCCACAGCCAACAGCCGGCCCAATTGGGGGAGGGTCTTACCCCTCTGCAGAGGTACTGTGGCTATATTCTAAAGCACCAGCCGACAGCACTATCCTAATAAGGCAACAGT
Organism: Doryteuthis pealeii; assembly: GCA_023376005.1. Taxonomy (NCBI): domain Eukaryota; kingdom Metazoa; phylum Mollusca; class Cephalopoda; order Myopsida; family Loliginidae; genus Doryteuthis; species Doryteuthis pealeii. The sequence goes on from CM042169.1 coordinate 40,635,402, forward strand.
GATACTCCCGGAAAGGGATAGAGGAAAGGAGGGAGGTCCGGTGGTCAAGAATCATAAATCCATTTTACACATTTTTCTATGGGCAATATTGTTTCAGTTTTCAAACAAATCGGTTCTCGAACATAATTTTGGAACGAATTATGTTCGAAAATGAAAGTCCGCTGTTGTTTAATTCAATCCCAATTATCAGGAGTATATTTTCAGCACGTGTCGTGAAATAATTGAAATCCTACACATGTTATAATGGATACATTAATAGTTATTAGGAAAATCATTCACTGTGAACCTATATAGTTAAATCAACCCCAATACACTTTCAAAATCCTTTCCAATGCATTTTCATAGTAAAAATTCATTTGCTAATACGTTTTTATAGTAAAAATAATTTCCAATGTATTTTCATAGTAAAAAAATCATTTCCAATTCATGTTTATAGTAAAATCATTTCCAATGCAGTTTTATAGTAAAAATCATTTCCAATGCATTTTTATGGTAAAAAAATCATTGTCCAATGCATTTTTATAGTAAACATCATTTCGAATGCATTTTTATAGTAAAAAGCATTCCCGATTTATGTTTCATTGTAAACATTATGTAATTTATTGCCTTCCAAATTTCCCCAACGGCTGTATCAAATTTCCTTTGTAGCATAATGGACCCAGGAACACCATATTGGTGGCCTTGTGCCAGACACGGAAAAACCTTAATAGGATGTAGCATGATTCTCAGACCTTATGGGAGTGGGCAAGCAATGTAAAACTAATTAGCACCTTTGAGTCTATTCGGAGCCATTAGGTCTGGGATTATGCTAGTAAAATTTAGTTTAATCGGTTTGTCAGAGAAAGGATGGTTGACCCGTTGACCTCTTAAGTGACACGTGTAATTTGGTAAAGCAGTTAGAACGTTTGAAAGGTTCCAGAATATTCTAGAAAGCTCGACTTCGATTTCTATATAATATGGGAATCTTAGATTTGGATGGTAGTAGAGCCCTGGAGACCGAGGGAGGAAGACCAGTTGAGTCTGTGGCCGTGGAGTTGGCTTGACAGTAAACGGGGGTCCTGGTGTCGCTGATGTGTGAAACTTGAGATCTAAATATTTTACACTGGACGAAGTTGAAAACATCTTAAGTGTGAAGCCTGATAATTGGAACGAAGTTAAGAGCATTACAAAAAAAAACATATTTAAGGAAGCCGACTATCTCTCTCTCTCAATAACTTTCATTAAGGAAATAAATTCATGAAAAGCAAGAGGTGCTGTTCTCATCTTTATTTACTACACGCCAAAGAAATCGTAATGGAATTCATGAATGAAAGCCATTAAACAAACACACGGGAACAGATACTTGACTGGAGATATATACTTGTCAACAAGTCAAATTGGCCGTAACGAAAAGCACGCGGCCTGTGTAAGTTGATACTCGGTTGATACTCCCTTGACCCATCCGGTGACTGTCCAAAGAACTACTAGATTCTGCAAGTGTGTGGAGTTGTATACAACCCCAAGAAGTTCCACACCTTATGAGAAACACGACTGCCACATAACATATACGAATTAGTGCCGTGAAAGAAAAAGGCGCAACGTTACGTATTCCGAATTGGTACCGTGACTACAAACAACCCCGCAACGTAACATATATGCGATTTGGTAACGTGAAAAAGCCGTAACGTTACACCTTTCTTTATCTATTGCAAAAGGATCAAGTACCCGTTTCAGGGTTTATTCACCGACTAAACAAAAGATGAAAAGGGTGTTTACGTAGAGATTTTTCAGAGTAAACAACTGACACATATGAGAGATGCTGTCAGAGGTTTATGATAGGATCACAGTGGTGGGAGAGCCAATGTGAGAAGCTTAAGGTAGCCAAAGAGTTAAAATAGCACTAATTCACTTTTTCTCTTTCATTCTAAACATGAAACAAGGATATTTCTAAATTATTATTATAGTAATATCATTCATCATCACCATCCTCACAAACAACACCATTATCCTAAACATTACTATCAGTCACGTGACGTTGTATTTGTATGCAATAAAGATGAGGACAATAGTCCGAGATATCAAAATCATTCAAATCAAGCCTCCTCTCATAAATACAGACAAGGTTTTGTTTAATTCATTTTTACTGGGTATTAATTTTTTTTCTAAACTGATTTTGATTAGGCAAGACTAGAGAAATTTGATTTATATTTTTGCATTTTATCTGGAACAATTTGGACGGTCTCATATTTAATCAGAAGGCGTGGAAAAATGATCACAGGCGGAAGATTTAGGAACAAACGTATAAATATATTATTATAATGGAGATTGTGTGTGTGTCTGTTACCGAAGCTATATCACTGCTCTAGTCCTAATTCCCTTAGTTATTTATGTAATATTCTTCATTGTTGTATTTCTATTTAAACCTCAATTATTGATAAAATTGTTTTAGATCATTAATACATACTAATAATATACAACTGTGTTTATAGATACAACAAAAAAGCTGTTTACAGTGTGAACGGGAATACTAATTTCCATATTGATATTAAAAATTTGATTTTAATAAATATGAGCTTAGTATTATTGATTTCTACTTGTTTATTTTTATCTTAGTGAATAGGAGAAAAATCTCGGGGATAAATTTAAAAGAAATTCATTAACATGAAGAAATAACTATAATTGTATTATTTACTTACTATTTTAAGTAAATAGGTAAATTAGAAACATTTAGCAATGAAAGACTGGAGTGATAGAAGAGTAAGTTTCAGTTATTGTATTTTAGATTATACCACCCCTCTGTTTCAAATCTTTTCATCTGCATTCATAATAAGTTTAATTAGCCTTTCTAATTTAATATAATATTTGATTAAATTAAAACCTTATAGCGAAATTGAAGGGCAGAACTGTGGACGAGCGGATTCCCAGCCCCCACAAATAAAGTGCGTCCGAATATATTTGGCCTGTGCGAGGGGAAGAGTGTGGCGAGTGGCCACGGATATTTGAACTCGTTTACTCCTCGTCGCTGAAATGCTGTTGGCAGTGAGCCGGATGTGGACAGTATTGACGCGTACTCCAAATGCTGGTGAATATTGAAGTTCTAAACGGGCAATGCCTGACCAGAGTAAGAAGCCCGGATGTACATATTAACTGTATATTTAAGAGCCTGTTCTCCCAGACCGAGGGAGAACGACAGTAGGAGTTTTGCTGTTAAGAAGAGAGTAGTTCTTTTGTGAGAGATTGTTGCAGACTAAGGACTTTGTCTCTCGGGAGAACATATACGTCGAACTTGACTGTGCCCCCACCACCGAGTTTACTTTCATCATTATATTTTGTTTGTTAGAACCTAAACACTTTTTATTACATTAAAAATTAAATACATGCTCCCGGAGGGTGCATATATTTGCTAGGGCCGGTGTAGCTCATTTGGTAGAGCGTTCGGTTAGGAACCAAAAGGTTCTTGGTTTGATACCGGTCCTCGCCAACCCAGCGTATGAGTAGCACAGGGATCTGTGCGGTAAAGTAAGGAGCTGATGGTAGGTGTGGCGCACCACTTCAGACACTAAAACAATCTCCTTGGTCTAGCGCTAGTGAAAAGGGGATAGACTCCCTCGCTGTCTGGCTGATACCGACATTAGGCCGCCCCGACGACTATTTATAATGTATGTTTCCCACCGTCATTCGTGTAATTGAGGGTAAGATTATAATTCTCTTTGTCCCAATTGGCCTTCCCCCAGGATGCACCTGTCCTCTTACATGAAAAGAGTTGAGGGCTGGATTTAATATCCAGTGTAAAAGTAGTCTGTAAGCGCAGTCTCCCTTGTCTCAGGGTTTGGGTAATCTCCTACGTCAGGAGCCCCTTTTTGCTCACGTGACGCAGGAACCCAAGAAGATCCCCCTCTTTGGCCGAAGCTACGGGACAAGTACGGACGTGCTAGTCACCTCTCTCCAGCACACACATGGTGCATGTCAGACAGTACAGACTCTACATACAGTAAGCGGTTTCCACCAATTTTGCCTCTATTACACTACTATGTATGTTTGGACACTTGTGACATTATATAGCCTGGGGAACTTCGTTCCCCTATATATGTTATAATAAAAGTTTTATAAATGTAACTAACGCGTTTGTTGTTTCCCTAAGTGAAGTATTCCGCATTGGGTACTTTTCCTTTAAGTAACCTAATGTTTTATAGTTATTTACTAAGCTGAGTTTAGATGTGGCACAAGGCCAGAAGTATGGGGCACCCAGTGAGAATCGAACTCACTAACAATGGTTTGCTAATCTAGCTTGCTAACCATTACACCACGAGAGGTGCACAAACATAATGCTTTATAAGAACCAGAGTTCACACTCTATGAACCTCTTATATCAGCACCTGGACGTGGTAATTGCATTTCACTTAGCGCTAATACCCTTGGGAAAAGTATGAATTATACTCTCCCTCCAGCTATGGGTAAATAGTAGGGCGGACTGGGCTCTTTAACTTTGGTTAGGCAACCGGTCTAGGAGAAGGAAAACTCTGAATTCAAACCTGTTAAACTCCGCTTAAGAAATTGACCGTGCGTCACATCCTGCTCATGCGGAGGGGTTGGTAAATATATATATACCAGAACCTGAGGTTTTCCTGATGGAAAATGCCGACGGATTCAAAGATCAGTATTGATTTCTGCCTGGCTCCCCACTATGAAATAACAACATGTCTTTTCTGGCCGGAGAGGTGGGGGTTGGGAAAATATCACAGACACACATATTTTTGTATGCTTAAAGATTTTGTAGTTTTCTATTATTATTATTTTATTTTATATATAAAATAATAATGAATAAAATACATGTGTACATGAACAACCTCCAGGCCAAAACACATGTTAGTAAATCTATTTTATCCATTCAGCCTATTATTTTCTTTGTTTATTTTTCCTTTCAACATTTATATATATCTTTGTTATTTCTTTACTTATATATATATATATATATATATATATATATATATAATATATATATATATATATATATATATAAGTTAAAAAAATAACAAAAGACTTAGAGATTTAGAATTATAGTCTATTTCAGGGAGCTTAGACAAATAGTTCTAAATCTCCCGACTCATTGCGACTTGGTTTTGTTTAAATAAAACTTTTGTGTCGTAAGGAAGATTTCTTCTCTGGACTTTTGGATATTATATATATATATATATATATATATAATATATATATATATATATATATATATATATATATCCACTCTGATACTTGCTAGTATAGATAATTCAGTCCTTCTTAAGTAAAAATATCAATATAGACCACTGTTACAAGAGGAACCCATGGGATACACGGATCGTCTTGTATTGAATAACTGTTTATCTATTGGTAAAATATCTGAAATCAGGGCCAAAAAAGCAATTTTGGCGCCAAAGGTCTTTTGCTACCATTAAGATAAAAGCTCTTCCACATAAACTCTTTTTTGTGCTCTCTTTTTCGATTATACCTACCTCTGTTACAAATCTATTTATCTGCATTCTTATCTAGTTTCATTAGCCTTTCTAATTTAATATAATACTTTATTACATTAAAACTTAATTACTTGCAACCGTAGGGTAGTTAAATCTTATGGTCCATCCTGTAGTCTTTAAGCAAGAGAGCTTGTCCAGTCGGATTGGATCCTTGGTAATCCTCTGATAATGAATCCTTTGGTTCTTCTGGTAAAGAGTCCTGAGTATTGTAAGTCCCTCCTCGATGAGTGCTAGTAGAACTATGGCCAGTATCAGTATTTAAGTAGTGTATCAGCCATGCAGTATAGCTAGTGATTGGTGAAGGAATTAACCACATGACTACGGCTAGTCTATAAATCCAAGGTGGGAATTTGAGCACACCTTTTATCAGAAGTATTCCAACAAAGGTGCATATATTTGCTAGTATAGATAATTTACTGCTTAATTTGAAGTATCAGTATATAACACTATTAGAAGAGGAACCCATCGGGTCCACGGGTCGTCTCGGATTGAATATCTATTTATCTATTTGGGATCAAAATTAGCAAAATATATTCCGTAATACACAATTACAAATAAAATAAACATGTAACTTCTTTTTTTTTTTAATTAATTTTAATTTTACGTTGTGCATTTAAGCGCCGCAAAGCCATTAGGAATGCTTTAATTTTAAAATTGAGTGAAATAAAATCGGCCAAATAACGAATCTATGATTAAGAAACACCAGATAATTTTGATTTATATTTTTACGTTGCATCTTGAATAATTTGGACGGCCTCATTTTTAATCCGAGGGTGTTGCAAGATGATAACGAACGGAAGGTTTAGGAACACGCGAAGTAATAAATAGATAATTCATTCCTTCTTAATTAGAAGTATCAGTATAGACCAGGACCGTATGACCTTTAGGCACCCCTTTTTGATCTCGATTAAGAAAGGACATGTTTTTCATTTACACTGTCAATATCCGGTTGTTTTAACAGACAATTTTTAGATTTTTAAAAATTATAGGTTAAGGTTAGGGGTTACCTAACCTTAAACCCTAACCCTAACCCCTAACAAACAACCGGATATTGACGGTGTAAATGAAAAATATGTCCTTTCTTAATCGAGATCAAAAAGATAATATGGTCCTAGACCACTGTTACAAGAGCAACCCATCTGCCCCTCAGATCGTCTCGTATTGAATTTATGTTTATCTATCGTTTAAATCTCTGAAGTCAGTGTCAAGAAAACAATTTTTCGATTATACACACCTCTGTTTCAAATCATTTTATCTGCATTCTTAGTTAATTTCATTAGCCTTTATAATTTAATATATTATTTCATTACATTAAAACTTAAATACTTGCACACTGAGGGTGCATATACTTCCTAGTATAGATAATTCACCCCTTCTTAAATAGAAGTATCAGTATAGTCCACTATTAGAAGAGGAACCCATCGGGTTCACGGGTCGTCTCTTATTGAATACCTGTTTATCTAATGAGGACCAAAATTAGCCAAATATATTTAGTAATTCACAATTACAAATAAAACAAACATGTAACTTCTTTTTTTTCAATTCATTTTAATTTTACTTTGGGAATTTAAGCGACGCAAGATCATTAGGAATGCTTTAGTTTTAAAATTGGGTGAAATAAAATGGTCTAAATAAGAAACCTGTGGTTATGCGACACCAGATAATTTTGAGTTATAATTTTGCGTTGCATCTTGAATAATTAGGATCGTCTAATTTTTAATCAGAGGGTGTTGCAAGATAATATTGGACGGAAGATTTAAGAACACCGGTAGTAATAAATAGATAGTTCCTTTCTTCTTAAATAGATGTGTCTATATTAGCCCACTGTTAGAAGAGGAACCCATAGGCTCCGCGGGTCGTCTCGTATTAAATATATGATAAACTATTGGTGAAATCTCTGAATTCACTGTTAAAAAAGAAATTTTTCGATTATACACACCTGTTTCAAATCTTTTTAGCTGCATTCTTATTTAGTTTCATTAGCCTTTCTGATTTAATATATTTAATTACATGAAAAGTTAAATATTTGCTCGTGGTGGGTGCATATATTTGCTAGTATAGATAATTTACTTCTTCTTAAGTAGTAGTATCAGTATAGATCACTGTTAGACGAGGAACCCATCGAGTCCACGGGTCGTCTCGGATTGAATATATATTTATCTATTTGGGATCAAAATTAGCAAAATATATTCCGTAATACAGAATTACAAATAAAACAAACATTTAACTTCTTTTTTTCTTTTTTTTTTAAATTAATTCTAATTTTACGTTGTGCATTTAAGCGCCGCAAGGCCATTAGGAATGCTTTAATTTTAAAATTGGGTGAAATAAAATAGGGCAAATAAGAAATATGTGATTAAGCAACACCAGATAATTTTGATTTATATTTTTACGTTGCATCTTGAACAATTTGGACGGTCTGATTTTTAATCAGAGGGTGTTTGTTGCAAGATAATAACTTACGGAACATTTAAGAACACCCGTAGTAATAAATAGATAATTCACTCCTTGAATAGATGTATCAATATTAGACCACTGATAGAAGAGGAACCTATCTCCTCCACGGGTCGTCTCGTATTGAATTTATGTTTATCTACTGGTGAAATCTCTGAAGTCAGCGTTAAAATATCAATTTTTCGATTATATACCCCCCTCTGTTTCAAATCTTTTTATTATAATTATAAAGGCTAATGAAACTAAATAAGAATGCAGTTCTTATTTAGTTTCATTAGCCTTTATAATTCAATATATCATTTTATTACACTAAAACTTAAATACTGGCACGCGGTGGGTGCAGATCTTTGCTAGTATAGATAATTCACTCCTTCTTAAATAGAAGTATCAGTATAGACCACTGTTAGAAGAGGAACCCATCGGGTCCACGGGTCGTCTCTTATTGAATACCTGTTTATCTATTGGGGATCAACATTAGCAAAATATATTTAGTAATTCACAATTACAAATAAAACAAATATGTAACTTCTTTTTTTTCAATTCATTTTAATTTTACGTTTGGCATTTAAGCGACGCAAGGCCATTAGGAATGCATTAGTTTTAAAAATTGGATGAAATAAAATAGGCTAAATAACAAATCTATGATTAAGAAACACCAGATAATTTTGATTTATATTTTTTTGCGTTGCATCTTGAATAATTTGGACGACCTCATTTTTAATCAGAGGGTGTTGCAAGATAATAACGAACGGAAGATTTAGGAACAACCGTAATAATAAATAGATAATTCATTGTTTCTTAATTAGAAGTATCAGTATAGACCAGGACCATATGACATTTAGGCACCCCTTTTCGATCTCGATTAAGAAAAGGCATGTTTTTCATTTACACTGTCAATATCTGTTTTAACAGATGATTTTTAGATTTTAAAAATTATAACCCTAACCCCTAACCTTAACCCCTAACCCTGACCCCTAACAAACAACCGGATATTGATGGTGTAAATGAAAATATGTCCTTTCTTAATCGAGATCAAAATGGGTGCCTAAAGGTAATATGGTCCTAGACCACTGTTACATGAGGAAACCATCTTCTCCTCAGATCGACTCGTATTGAATTTATGTTTATCTATCGTTTAAATCTCTGAAGTCAGTGTCAAGAAAACAATTTTTCGACTATACCCACCTCTGTTTCAAATCCTTTTATCTGCATTCTTATTTAGTTTTATTAGCCTTTATAATTTAATATATTATTTCATTACATTAAAACTTAAATACTTGCACGCTGAGGATGCAGATCTTTGCTATTATAGATAATTCACTTCTTCTTAAATAGAAGTATCAGTATAGACCACTGTTAGAAGAGGAACCCATCGGCTCTACGGATAATCTCGTATTGAATATCTGTTTATCAATATAATATTCCATTTTTTCTTTCTTTCCTTTATTCTTCTTTTCTTTCTTTTTACTTTCTTTCATTCTTTTATTCTCTCTTCATTCCATCTTCTCCATCTGTACTTTTTTTCTTTACATTTAATACTTCTCTCTTAATATCTAATAACCTTTCTTACTTCATTCTTTCTTTCTTTCTTTCTTTCTTTATTGTTTTCATTATTCCTGAATTCTAAGTGCAACCCAGTGCTACCCTTCAACTCCTGCGACACTACCGTTCCTTTGGATCCCAGCAGTGTGGAGATGGGAGATTTGCTGCATGGGCAACAGCTTATCCTCCATATGAACCCGCCCAGGCTATGTAGTTCAAAGAAAGGAAGAAAAAATTCCCCCCCAAAAATATTTTTTTAAATATATTCCGCAATACACAATTACAAATAAAACATACATATAACTTATTGCTTTATGTTCTTCTTTAATTTTACGTTGGGCATTTAAGCGACGCAAGATCATTAGGATTGCTTTAGTTTTAAAATTAGGGGAAATAAAATGGGCCAAATAAGAAATCTGTGATTAAGCAACACCAGATAATTTTGATTTATATTTTTGCATTGAATCTTAAACAATTTGGACGGTCTGATATTTAATCAGAGGGTGTTGCTAGTATTGATAATTCACTCCTTCTTAGATAAAAGTATCAGTATTATTGTTAAAAGAGAAACCCATCGGGTCCACGGCTCGTCTTGTATTGAATATCTCTTTATCTATTGGTAAAATCTCTGAATACAGTGTCAAAAAAGCAATTTTGGCGCCAAAGGTCTTTTAATACCATTAAGATAAAAGCTCTTCCACATAATCTCTTTTTTGTGCTCTCTCTCTCTCTCTCTCTCTCTCTCTCTCTCTCTCTCTCTCTCTCTCTCTCTCTCTCTCTCTCTCTCTCTCTCGCATTAAGTAGGGTTTTCTATTTTTTCTGTCTCTTTTCAAGATAAATTTTCGGTAAATTACTAAAGGTGTTTGCTGAAAGCGAACATTTGTTTTCTGTCGGTGTTATTTCACATTTCAAGCTGTAAAAAAAATGATCGGAGTGCCTTTTACATGTCTTAATAAATCTTACAGACCTGACTTTTTTTTTGTAGGTGTCCTTTTTGTTTTTTTGTTTTTTTATATTTCTTTTTATTTGCTAGGGAATCCAGCCACATGTTTATGAGCCTACGTGTTAAAAGCATACAAACACAGATACGTACATCATCATTATAAAGGCATACCATCGATAAATACGATGACGTCCACATTTTCACAGCATTGACCAAGGTAAAATTACACAAAACAAATGTTTTTTCGAACCCGGAAACTCGTGGTTCGAGGCGAGTATTCTACCTACTAAGCTAAACCGAGTAATGACTTAAATTTCAATTTGACTTTTAAAGATGTTTCCCCAAACTCAGATCTAAGTAGAATGTTATACAAGGTGTGTCCTAAAAATATCGAGATTGAAGTCGTATTTACCACGATACAAATGAACAATCAATGTTCTTTTTTTTCTCAGAATTCAAAGTGTGTCATAAAAGTGCCGAGTTTGAAGCTGTATTTACCAAGAAAGAAATGAACAATGAAGGGAACAGTAATTATTTTCAGAATACAAAGTGCATCATAAAAGTGCCGAGTTTGCAGCTATATTTACCAAGATAGAAATGAACAATGAAGGGAATATTAATATTTTCAGAATACAAGGTGTGTCATAAAAGTGCCGAGTTTTAAGCTGTATTTACCAAGACAGAAATGAACAATGAAGGGAACATAATTTTTTTCACAATACAAAGTGTGTCATAAAAGTGCCGAGTTTGAAGCTGTATTTCCCAAGATAGAAATGAACAATTAATGGAACGTTAATTGTTTCAGAATACAAGATGTGTCAAAAAGTGAAGAAAAAAAAATTCGATATTTTTTGGCACATCTTGTATGTCTACTAGCAGGACCTGTGGATATACCACAGTAGGATAATTTAATTATTACAACGTTTGATATGTTTTCTTAAGATCTATTGCAAAATTGTTCAATATGTAAAAATATAATGATCTTGATTTATATATTTCTAACCTTTTTTTCTTTCCTTATTTCATCTTTTCATTATGCTCGATGGAAACAGATTAGTGTAATCGCTTCTGCGCGCTCACTCCTTGTTTTTTTTATCTTTCCCCTATACTCTTTCTTTCTTTCTCATTATATTTTTTTATGTAGTCTGCTCTTTTTCTTCCCTTTCTTTCTTTATGATCAAAACGGAATGGTCTATTATTTAGCTGAGGTGACGACACTAGTAAGAAATAAGAATTCAGTGGATAGGCAGTACCAGATAATCAGTGTTTTATGGTCGATGTGAAATGATACACAGAAGAAAGTGTGTGCTTAATATATTTATTCAGCACCAATATCTGGTGCTAACGGATATGTACAAAACACAGAACAATAAGTTACAAAACAATTAACAAGACAACTTAGAAATAGAGGAGGGTCAAAAAGCAGTAAGATCAGTGTGAATATTAATAAGCTTATTCATCTACTGTTGAATCCTTCATCATCATCATGTCACGCATGCAGCATGGGTATCCATGACAATCTTTCGCCAACCTTCCCTATCATTCATTGCACCTGGGAGCTCCTCTGCGGGGCAGCCAGCATCTTCACATAACTGGTCAATGTAGGTCCTTGCTAGGTGCCCCACACTTGCATGTCCATGTGTTGGTTTCCACAGGAGAACGTCGCTTATGAGTTCATCCTTGCTTCTCCAGCAGTGTCATGCATGCCTTGTCCGTCTCACTCGGATAGTTTGTGAGATGGGGGGTGCAGGTGACCGTACAGCTGTTTCCTTGTGGGGTACTGTTTCCACGACTTATTCAAGACTGCACGCAGCATTCTTGTGCAGCGCCCATCTAGCTTACTATCAAGACGTTTTGTTAGGGTCCAGGTGGTGCAGCCATATAGCAGCACCGACACAACCACAGCCTGGAAGAACTGTCGCTTTTCTGAGTTCTGAAAGGGTGCTAGCTACTCTACGCAGTCAGGATTTACATTTTTTCATTTCAGTTTGGACTATTTCGACGGTATCATTTTTAATCAGTGTGTGTTGCAAGATGATAACGGTAGTACAAATAAGGAACACGAGTATCAATATATAAATTTGAAAGCGCGAGTTATTATCGAATGAAATGGAGTCGTCGACACGAAGTAAAAAGATAAGTATATGGAGTGGCCTATTGTTGGTATCAGCTAGGCAGTGAGAAAGTCTATTCCTTTTTTATTAGCGCTAGACCAGGGAGATTGTTTTCTGCATCAGAGATCCAGCGTCCCACTAACTATCATAGCCCCACTTTACCTCTCATAGCCTTGCTGTGTTTCTCATGCGCGGAGTTGGCGATGGAGGGTATCGAACCTAGAAACTTGTGGTGTTGAAGCTAATGTTCTACCGACTGAGCTAAACCATGTAATGGCTTGAAAATGTGACATTCAAAGAGGTTTGCCCTTCTCTAGATCTAAGTAAATGTTATACGAGAGTTAGTAAAAAAGTAATGCCATTTTAAGGACAGGTATAATTACCAGCAATGGAACATGTATCAGACATCAAAATAAAGCTGGTTCTCTGTGGATCACATCCCTACTTATCCACATCGTTTCTCTCCATAGCAATGTTTTACCTTCAAATGAGAGCTGCATCCATGCCCCGTAAAATTCTGTTGACTCTTCTTTGAGCCTCTACTTCACTACCGATTTCACTTCCTCGTCACTGAAATAATGTTGGCCCCTCAAACCCTTTTTCTTGGGGCCGAAGAGAGGCAAACATTATTCCATATGTCTATTTGAATGCGCATAGTGTAATGGTTATCATCGGAAGGAATGGAGTTGGCAACATATATTATTTAGCAGTTTTAACTTCGTATGTCAATTTATTCTGTATAAATTGCATATATGTTCCTTTAGCTTTATATTTATGGCATATATTTTGTCATTTAAATTTTGTAAATAAGAAATTATTTAATGGAAAAGCCTTTCTGATTTAATATAATATTTAATTACATGAAAAGTTAAATACTTGAACGTGGAGGGTGCATATATTTGCTAGTATAGATAATTTACTCCTTCTTAAGTAGTAGTATTAATATAGATCACTGTTAGACGAGGAACCCATCGTAAATGAAAAATATGTCCTTTCTTAATCGAGATCAAAAAGGGGTGCCTAAAATTAATATGGTCCTAGACCATTGTTACATGAGGAACCCATCTACTCCTCAGATCGTCTCGTATTGAATTTAGGTTTATCTATCGTTTAAATCTCTGAAATCAGTTTGTTTGTTTGTTTTGTTTTACGGCATATCAACCTCAGTGGGTCATTTAATGCCGATGAAGTTTTGAAATAAATCAATTCTTAATGGATAATACAATTTTTTTTTATAAATACATTTTTCTATTTAACCCATAGATTGGACCCTAACAGGTACTATCACTCCGGGTCAGAGTGGACCAGGGAGCAATGGTGATGAATGGGGTGCTCCACATTCCCCAAACCTCCAAAACTGGAACCTCACCATCAGATAGAGTTTAACGTCATTCCCAGGACATGTAGACCCACAGCCACCGCCTTCTAGCACCCATATGATAAAAAGGGGTAGGGGTTTGCCATACTGGCAATAGTGTTGGGAAAATCATATAGGTGCTAGGGCTTGATGTGACCAGCCGATTGATCGGAGGGGGCCTTTCCGACCGCCCGTCTAGCCCAAGATAGGGCCAAAGTGGAGTATTGCATGTCATGAACTGCTCATCCACCTGGGCTCTATCCTTAAGCATCACGGGTCGCCACCCACGGCCAACAGGTGGCCCATTGGGGGAGTCTTACCCCTCTGCAGAGGTGCAGTCGGTGCATTCTAACGCCCCAGCCGACAGGGCGGTCTGAAGTCAGTGTCAAGAAAACAATTTTTCGATTATACACACCTCTGTTTCAAATCATTTTATCTGCATTCTTATTTAGTTTCATTAGCCTTTATAATTTGATATATTATTTCATCACATTAAAACTTAAATACTTGCACGCTGAGGGTGCATATATTTGCTAGTATAGATAATTCACCCTTCACAGTCCAGCACGGTAATATTTACACCACAGGGGATCCCATCTTTTACAAATTTGGAAATAATAGCATATTGTATTTGTTGAAAATGTTATTCTAACACAGTTTTTGAAACAATTTTGTGTGCAATTTAATCGATACATCTCGCAGACATCTTTCTTTTATTTGAAGGGTGACAACAAAAAATGAAGCATTTATCATCTTTTTTTTTCTTCTTTTTTTTACTTTTCTTTTTTTAATACTTCAAGCTGTGATATAAATGTTGTACACGTTTTCATGAAACTAATTTGATTAACTCTTTCATAGCAGTTAGTTGTTTCAATTTTACGGCATGTTAACCCTTGTTGGGTTATTTTATGCCGAAGACATTTTGTTTTATTCGTTCTTCATCGGTACTCAATTTTTTACACTCTATTTTTAAACATATTCTTAAACTCATTTTTCAATTTAAACTTTCATAGCTTTATTTTACAATCCCCGTCCTCTCTCTCTCTCTCTCTCTCTCTCTCTCTCTATATATATATATATATATATATATATATATATATATATATATATATAGTATAATAAGCACACACACATACACAACCTTGAGATTTGTTTCGATTCCATTTATCGCAAAAGATTTATACACACTCGCGCAACCACACATTCATAAACACATAAAAAAGGCACAATGCTTTTTTCTATACAAACACTTACACATTCTAATACTCACACCGCAAAAAGAATATTTGACGTCATATTTCAAACCGTTCATTTTTTCAACGTTCTTTTTTCTCAGACTTCAAATTTTAAACAGACCGATAAACAAGGACTATTTACTCGCCTTTCTCCTTATTCTGAGATAAATTTTTTTATCACCTTCCACATACCAACAAAAGCCCTGAAGATGATCTAATTAATAGATCGAAACACTGCAGTGTCGGCCAGTAAACTCACCAATAAACTCACCACTTAACTCATTTAAACCTGTGTTTTTTTCAATTTTTTTTTACTACATACCGTCGGATTCACTTCCTTTTATTCACATATATATATATATATATATATATATATATATATAATATATATATAGTCCCAGGACTAACATGGAGGATATCGGTGAATATATCTAGACATCAATGACTGGGTGGTAGAGCGACACCACAACCCCAGCTAATTCCAACCTCACGAGTCCATATAGGCATGACATAGAGGGATTCGAATGTTGAAAACAAATAACGAATCTGAAAATAAAAATATCAAGACGGATTTAATTGACGTATATCAAGGAACATA
>CM042169.1:40666133-40688633 GCA_023376005.1 Doryteuthis pealeii
CCCCAAACCCTTTTTATCATATGGGTGCTAGGAGGCGGTGACTGATTGTCTACATGTCCTGGGAATGACGTTAAACTCTATCTGATGGTGAAGTTCCAGTTTTGGAGGTTTGAGGAATGTAGAGCACTCCTTCATCACCATTGCTTCCTTGGTCCACTCTGACCTAGAGAGGTAGTACCTGTTAGGGTCCCATCTATGGGTTACATAGACAAACATGAGTTTATAAATAAAATTGTATTATGCATTAAGAATGAATCTATTTCACAACTTTGTCTATCTTGGTCTAGACGTGCGGTCGGAGAGGCCCCCTCCGATCAATCGGCTGGTCACGTCAAGCCCTAGCACCTATATGATTTTCCCAACCCTGTTGCCCTTATGGCAAGTCCCAACCCATTTTTATCATATGGGTGCTAGAAGGCGGTGGCTGCGGGTCTACATGTCCTGGGAATGACGTTAAACTCTATCTGATGGTGAGGTTCCAGTTTTGGAGGTTTGGGGAATGTGGAGCACACCTTCATCAACATTGCTCCCTGGTCCACTCTGACTCGGAGTGGTTGTATCTGTTAGGGTCCCATCTATTGGTTAAATAGAAAAATATGAGTTTATAAATAAAAATGTTATTATGCATTAAGAATAAATTTATTTCACAACTTTGTCAGCATTAAATGACCCACTGAGGTTGATATGCCGTAAAACAAAACAAAACAAACCGAACCGAAACATATATGCAGTTGGAATTAGGATACTAGAATACATCGATAAAAAAATATACAGTGTTGGAATGAATAACTCTGTCTAAACAGGTGGTATCACCGAAGAAAGTGTAGAGATAAAAATACGACACTCTTGAACTTTCTCGGTCGTAGCAACTGTGTTTACTAAATCCTTATACCTTAGAAAAATAGAAATTCTCATACCTTAAAAAAACTAAATGATAGATAGGTTTGAAAAATGCTTTGTAGTGCGTTAACAATATAATTAAGATTTTTTAAAATTTTGCCAACGTGTAATATATTGCCTGGTCAATGAGTTCGCACTGCTAACCAGGTGTTACACGCAAGAAATGCATGGGTGTCAAACATGGACCTTAAAACAAAAACAGTATATGACCTGGAACGCATTGAACTGGCCTTTGGCACCCGTATAATGCAAGTGTACACTCACACTGCGTAGGCACAGAAAATGTGTAGCCCATAACAGGCTGCGTGTGTAAAGAGGTGTATCTACAGGAAAACTGCGTAGGTTTCACGATCAAAGAGGCGTGACTCTGTGATTTGAACAATTATAAAAAAGCACTTATAAATCTGCGTTGAGATCGATATCGCTTGCAGTCAGAACTCCCGAAGGCTCCGGTGTATGTGCATCCTCTGCCGACGACTCTCAGTCTACACACAATCATGGAATAAAAATATTTTATATTTTTTATAGATACAAGTGTTCCGTGTTTTTTGTCGGGTCCAGTGACTGCATATAACAAACGTAAATTACAAAGCATTCGGTCGTACCCAAGTCTAAACAGATGATATGATTTAAGAAAGTGTAGGGACAAGGGCTCTCTTGAACTTTCTCGACAGTAGTAGTTGTGTTCAGTAAATTCATATCTTATTATAATGGAGATTCGGTGTCTGTAACCGAAACTCCGTCACTGATTACGTCTCAATACCTTCATGAATTGCGTAAGTTTATCAATGAGTATTCAATTTATAGTAAAAATCATTAATAAATAAAATAAATCTTATTTATCAATTATTTAATGAGAAAATCTGAGTTAAATTTGACTCAAAACCGACCATGATTTAGTGCATTTAAAATCTTGCAATCTGTCTTATATATCAATAAGAAATAATGGGTTATATAGAATATGGTGTGGTTATTTTGAATACTGGTTTTAACAGAATCGGGTTTAATAAATAATTACTTGGTTTTATTAATTTCTAATATTGTTTTATTGTCCATCGTATCAAAATCAATGTTATTAATTATTTTATATAGAAATCAATAAAGATATAATTAAAATAAGTGTAATGTTTTTATAAGCGAACCTATTTAATTTCGTTAGTCTTTCTAACTTAATATATTTCATTACAATAAAGCTTCAATACTTACGACCACAATTAATCTAAGGTCCACTGTAGTATCTGTTAGGGGACCATTTATGGGTTTGATAGATAAAAAAATGAGTTTAAAAAAAGAAATTCGAGTTTGAAAAAAATGTAATACCCAACAAGAATGGATAAAACAAAACTAAAGGTTGACATGCTGTAAAATCCCACCAACCAACCAAGAAAATTGTGACGATTCAGCAAAACTGAACTGCCCTCATAAAATCGTTATTCTGTTTCAAATTTCAATATTGAATCAGAAATAATCCATATTCCAGCGAGTTTTGCTAGTACCTTAGAAAATAGACTATTAAGTGATAGATAGTGAGGCAACTATATCATTGTTTTTTTTTTATTTGTCAACGTCAGTCGGAAAATTATAAAACATTTTGCCGTACACTGGTTAGGGCCAGAGTTGGGGGTTGATTCATTTAAGCAGATATTTTAGATTCATATGTTTATGAATTCTTGCGGTACTGAACAAAGAAAGTAACAATTTCAATCAAATTCTTAATGATATAGTTGATTCACAATAAAGGCTTTTTAAAACCCATCTATCGCTTAATGGTCTTATTTTTTAAGGTATAGATGTAAGGAGACGCGTGGTTTAATGGCCAGCGTCGTAGAAAATGACACGTCGAAACGAGTTCAAATCCCGGATGAGGCTAGTTCTATTTTAGAAAGCGCTAATACCCTTGCAAATGGTATAAATTGTTGGAGGCTCGTTGTGTAATGGTTAGAGTCGTAGAAAATGGACTCGGCGACCCAAGTTCAAATTCTGGACGGAGCTATAGTTCACATAGCGTTAATACCCTAGGTAACGGTATGAATCTAACTACTCTCCCTCCAGCTATGGGTAAAATAGTAGGACAGACTGGGATCTTTAATCTTGGTTAGGCAACCAGTCTAGGGGAAAGATTCTACAGTGGTAACCATTACACCACTCGCCTCAATTGTCCTTATATGGCTTTAAATAACTTTAGTTTTAACTAATTCTATTCAATAGAATCTTCTTTCTTTTTCCTGTGACAGCTGTCATAACAGTATACAAGTTTTAAAAGTATTTGGAGAAATTTTTGTATTTTCGTATATCGATTATAAAATTCAATACAGAAGAAAACAAGCAAGATTTTCAGTTCATTATTTAATTTTTTTTTCAAATTTTGAGAAAATTTGAAAAAATATCATCATTACAAGGTGCAGACAGCACAAATTCCCATGGCTCTCTCTCTATCTCTCGCCACCAGTCCCTATCGGTCATCATTCCTGGTAAAAAAAATTTCAGGACATTATACATTTTTCAAATTTTGACAATTTAAAAAAATATTATAATCATCAGGTCGTGCTGAGAGCACGGATTCCTATGACACTCTCACCACCCGTCCTATGGGTTATCGCTCCTGGCAAAAAGTGCATATTTTCAATACAAAGTAAAGCTGAATAAAATTATGTACAGGCTATAGAAATTGCATTATATACAGGGTGCGGCATAAGTAACGGGAGTTATGAGACGTGATACGTCGAAACACGGTGTGTGTGGATATATATATATATATATATATATATATATAGATAGATAGATAGATAGATAGATAGATAAAAGGTGGCTTACCGGTGAATATGGGTACGATCGTTGGAGGTGCACAGAATCCATATATATATATATATATATATATATATATATAACATACACACACACACATATATATATATATATGTGTGTGTGTGTGTGTGTGTGTATGTGTGTGTGTATATATGTCACACGTACAATTATCCTATATATACAAGGTGCGGCATAAGAAAAGGGCGCTACTTATGCCGCACACTTTATGTATATATATATATATATATATATATATATATTATATATATGTGTGTGTGTGTGTGTGTGTGTGTGTATCACACGTACAATTATCCTATATATACAAGGTGCGGCATAAGAAAAGAGCGCTACTTATGCCGCACCCTGTATGTATATGTATATGTATATAAATATATATATATATATATATATATATATATGTGTGTGTGTGTGTGTGTGTGTGTGCGTGTGTTTCACTAGGAATACAGCCTAAGTTGCTCTTGACCACATTGCCCGTGATGTAATTCCCAAAATCCTACGGCGTTTCGAGTCTTTTAACATCTTAGATATGTATATAAAATAGATAGATAGATAGATAGATAGATAGATAGATTGATTGATAGCTCATGAGCCCTAGCGGACTTTCGTAGCTTTGCACCACAAAATCTCTTTATATTTTTCTTACTTTAGTACGAGCGGGAGCAATGAGTTTGGGGTTTGAGGATGGCTGAATTATCTTCAGGTATTTTTTTATAATATGCATCTAATATTGTTTCAATGTGTATCAACTTTAAAGGAATACGGACGAAATTATTGTCACACTAAACAAGATGAGATTTCGACCTTGATTTTACACATCATTGAGTTAATCAAGTTTAATCACGTTAATCTGTCGATAATCATTTTTGATTCGATTAGCTGATTGGAACTTGATTGGAATTTGATTAATTTCTGCAGAACATTGAGAAATCTGGTTTAAAGGTTAGCGTTTGAAATGTAACCTTATATTTTTATTTCAAACTAGCAAAATAAAAAACGCCCTCTGGGCGACGTAAAATAAATATTGCCTGAGGGGATGGGAGTTGAAAATTTAATATCAGAGTTTGTATCATAAGTAAAGTAAAATCATCAAATTTATTAAAGGAGTAAAAAATTAAAAAATTGAAATGGAAACTTAGTTCTGATAACTTTAAATATATATTAAAATAAAACAAACTATATATAGATAGATAATACCAGGTATGTATTTATCAAAACTTAAAAAAAAAAACAATGAGGACTGTCTAATGTTGCATGTTCAAATTTTGAGTGTATTTATTCTATAATTCATTTTATTCTATATTCTATTTTAGGTAGTGTGATGTAAGCAGTGACGTAGTTTTTGTTACAGACAAAAACCGGAAGCGAATCTCCATTATTAATAGCGTAGAACGATATGTCGATGTCTTGAGTCGAGTGAACTTTGTTGACACTGGGTCAAGTAGAACCTACATTTCATTAATGGGCCTGAAAACACAAAGAGGAAGAAACCCACATAAGAGCGAAACACATTTTGTAATGAAAGCAGATTTACCTCATCGAACGAAGACAGGAAGAATCCTCTCGGGTGTAGGTACATGATTTAGGTGAGGTTTTGTCCAGTTGGCCAGAAAAAAATACGTATTGCTTTTCTTTGCTGTAGAGAAAAAATGTATTGCCTCCCGTGAAACGAGCCGTGGAAAAAAAGTTCGCGAGAGGAAACTAGTCCATTTACTATTAATTTGATTAGTTGCTCATGATGATGGGTCTGAACAACCAATCACAAATGAGCCACGGGAATATAAACGCAGTGTCACATGAGACAGGGATTGCTGTCTGAGCTAGAAGTAAAACGGTGATAGTGACAAGCGGAAAGTGTAATTCTAAACAGTGGGGGGGGTCACAGTCAAGTCTGACGCAATGTTCTTCCAATCGACAAGCTAAACACTCCCAACTGTATCACGCTCGTCCCACCAACAATATCCAAAATTATTTCTCTATCCCGCTCGTCACGACAACAAAATGCTACTGCAGTTGTTCTCTCTCTGGTCTGGGAAGGTAAGTCCTTAAAATATACCTAAATCTCCCCACATCCGGGCTCCTCACTCAGAATTGTCCGTGCAGCACGTGCGATACTCGTCAGCACTGCAAGTACGCGTCAATTCTTACGGCGCGACCACCTACATCCGGGTCACTCTGCTATTTCCTATTTTACTGCTCGTCCACAACTCTCACATTCTGAAGGATGCGGGTTCGACTCTAGGTCAATCCTACACGTCAGGCAAAGCCTAGCCCGCTTCCTTGAGAATACGGCAAGTTTTCACGCCCGCCACTCCCTCTGTCACACCGTGTTGCACGAGGTAGGTCTCCTCTCTCACTACAGTAATATCGAGGAAAACACTGAAGACACTAGTCGGATGGTCAACTAAAGCGTTCAGACTAACCAGGGTCCCTGCTAACAGCCTAACCCTATCCCTAACCTCGTAGCTCCTATATGTAACGATATGCCACCAAATCGACGTGTGTAACATCGCTGCTCTCTATGAGTGATGATGTGTCATATAGTAATAATTGTTGCATATTTATCTCTGGACCGGAGGCGCGTGGCTAGTGGTTAGAGTTGTGGAAAATGGACTCGTCGATTCGAGTTCAATTCCTAGACGAAACTATTGGCATTTCACATAGCACTAATACCCTTGGGAAAGGTATGAATCCATATATTCTCCCTCCAGCTATGGGTTAAATCATAGGACAGACTGGGCCCTTCAGCCTTGGGTAGGTAACCAGTCTAGGAGAGGGATAACTCTGAATTCAAAATTCCTGAGGTCGGTCGTTGATAAGGTTTGTGGCAACCCTTAATGCACCAATTCTTTCCTATCGACTGTGCAAAAAAGTGTGCATGGTCCAACACAAGCCTTCACCACTATAAACAAATCCCTGTGTGGGTGTTCATTGTGTGTGTGAACCCTCATGCGTCGAAAATCGACGAGAGAGTCCATAATCTCTGAACCGGTACTACTCGTATTTACATGTGTCCCACTTTCACACGATATGGCACAAGGCCGTTTTATGTGGGGACCACCCACAAGCCGAGACTCATGGGGTGGTAGCTAGAAAAATTGCGTCGATCCCTTCGGCATTCCACCTCAATAAACCCAGCCCTGCTTCTTTAAGTGCAATGAGGCAGATATTACCTGGAGGGACGGCCCTCTGGGATCGACGCTATTAATTTAGCATCCCACCGTCCAGAGACCGAGCTCACTGGACCCCCGTCTCGAAGGACGAGTGGGTGGCAGCTTTAGTAGCTGGGACTACTTTAAGAGGTTCGAATCTGGTTGCTGGGCTGATGTTGAGTTGGCTGACAATTCTTTCATGTTTTAAGTCTGGAAATCAGCCTGGGATACTCGAGGACAGGTAGCCTTGTGCCAGTCATAGATTTTAGTAATAACACACGAGGACTTATCTGTTTCTTTTCTTCACACTTCGCCACGTGACACTTCTCGACCAATAGAAAAATGCCATGTCGCTGACTCGTCCTAAAAAAAAATCCATGCCAACTTATTGGTTCTTTCCATTCTCTCTCTCCCCCCCTCCTCTCTCTCTCTCTCTCTCTCTCTCTCTCTCTCTCTCTCTCTCTGTTGCATATCTACCCTAAGTCCATGTTAACTCGGATATGTTGATAACAATAAAATTATCGCAATAAAGTTTTCTTCTAACGTATATGTTCTAGGGGAAATATATCAATGATTCCACTTCAGTTAAATTAAGATTTTAATATGGTTATATAGTGAATCATGCAATAGTAGTTAAGTATACATATCACACACACACACACACACACACACACACACACACACATATATATATATATATATATATATATAATATATATTTATTTAAGAATGGAAATGAGTAACCTACTCGAATTTCATCGATAGATTCTTCAGGGTTACTTTTAAATTAATCGAGTTTACGATTAATCTTTGGTGTTATAAACATGCCCGTTGGAATGGGACTTAAATTTAATGGATATTGTGCGCTTCCAACGATCGTTCTTATACCCACCGGTAAGTTAATACTTATACATATACAAATATATATATATATATATATATTTGTGTGTGTGTGTGTGTGTGTGTGTGTGTGTGTGTGAAACATAGAGGTGGGATGAGATGAGGGTCTTATCTTTTTTTTTAACTCGATCGCTTCAATTGCTTCTAACTCGTTGGCCGCCGTATTCTTTTCAAGGCTGACTTCTCGGGTTGGTTCTTCTTTATTTTTTCGGGCTTGTCATTTCTTGTTTAAATTAACCCAAGTTTGTTTTTCTTATAAAGCTTTATTGCAACAACCCAGCCCATATTCCGCAGCGGGCGAAGCTGCTCCGAGATTTGACAACAACGTCCACTCTACTCGAAGGTCTCGTCGCATCTGACTAAAAGTTCTCACTTGCTAATCGCGCTCAACCGGAAGGTCAAGCCGGAATGTAACCAGTTGACAATCATCGGCTATGGTATATTTTCAATGAATTCCCGTTTTTCTACTCTAACGAGCTTTATTCAAATATTCTTTCTACAGTTACGTACATAACTAATAAGCTGCATATGAATTATGTAATAGGTGGCGCTCTCTGTTCATATTCCATGAGAAATGCCTCGTTAGTTTAACATGGAGAACTGTCTTCTCAAAAAAGGTCATCTGGACAGAAAAGGTCAATTTTGACAGGTTCTTTAATTTGGGATGTCTGAGATCTGTCTTGTGTTTCGACGTTGGAACATCACTTTTTGACGACTATTTCAATACGCAAAAGGTCACACGTCTCCGGAGGTTTTATCAGATTCTGTTTTTGCCTTTACTTACAAACAATGAAATTCGTGTGCATAGATTTGTTTTCCCATTTTAAAACTTACTGAGAAAAACAACTGATTTTCTATCCAATAGTACAACACTACTAAAAGTTGTTGGGTATCTCCTTATATATATATATATATATATATATTATATATATATATATATATATACTTTCAAAGGAAGAAAAAACCTAACAAACTGTCATTTCGTAATAGATTTATTTTGACCAGAAACTCAAAAGGCTTTTAAAAAATGTTTAATAAATTTCTAAAACTCCTTAAGAGTCCAGTTTCTTCGAATTAAAAGTTTTGGTCGAAATAAATGTATTATGGAATGACGGTTTGTTAAGTTTTTTTCTTTCTTTGAAAGTTAAATATTGCTCGGTATTTAATCTAATTTATTGATTATTATACATTGAGCTCTCTTAAGGGATTTATACAAATCCTTGTATGGATATATGTTTGCACCTACAAAAGCATGCGTTATAGTTATACAGTGAGATTTTGAAAATCCCAAATAGAATCATCCCTTACGACCAGTTTTGGGTACCTTACATGTGCTACGCATACGTTGAGTTGGCGAGGGTCGGTATTGTTTTCAAGGTGGGCTCTCTACCGACTGAGCTAAACCGGCCCTATTTACAAATCCCTCCCCATGAATAAGAAGTGACACATGGTCAACTTCTTTAAAGCAGTTTTTCTTCCCCAAGGTCGGCTCTGTTATTTACCCATAGCTGGAGGGAGATTAGTTGGATTCTTACCTTCCCCAAGGATATTAGCAACATGTGAAATACAAGCAACCTTGTCCTGGATTTGAACTCGGGTCGTCGACTCCATTTCCTATGTTAATAACCATAACACATCGCGCCACTACGTTACGAAAATAATCTTTTTGTTTGGTGGAAGTTAACATAAAAAGCCAAATCAGTAATATCTCTTTCAAAATTGCCTTTAATGAACATAATTATAGCTGGAAAATATTAAAAATATGTCCACCAATTTCAAATGTATTCGTTTTTATTGCATTTATAATCAATAGATATTTATTAACGTATTGCAATAAAAAGCGAACTCCTACAATCTAAGACAAAGTGAAAAGCGTTACGTTTATTCGCACGGCCATTTTTCTTTAATAAATACCCGGGAAATTAATTAAATTAAATCAAATTGAATGAAAGGGAATAGAAGAAGCAAATATGGATGCCCATGAAATTAAAATGAAATTCGACTTAATGATGCTAACTAGAGGCAGAATAATTTTTGTCATTTTTCGAAAGGAGGAACCCCACAATAAAATAAAATAAAATTAATACATTAATAAATAAATAAACAGAGCTTCATTGCTGTGTGAATTTCCGGGGGGTCACTCTATACGACTCTAAAAAAAAAAAAAAATAGAAAATAATAAAATAAAAGTATGTAAAGAAACACAATTTCTAGATGTTGAACATATATTTATTTGTTCGTTTTTTTCTGGGTTTTTTTTCTGTTTTTTTTGTTTTTGTTTTTTTCTTGTTCACCGAAAAATAAAAATTGGCAATAATTAATTACGATTCCCTACGGGTAACAGGTGCAAGACAGCAAGAATTGATGAATAGGGAAATAAATAAATAAAAAAAAAAAAAACAAAAAAAAAACACTGAAACATTGAAATAAACTAGCGTACACTTCTTAATTCAAGAATAAAACTTTTTTTTAAAATCAAGATCTCTCTCTATCACTCCAATCATCATCATCATCATCATCAACATCATCATCATAATACGTAATCCCAAAAGTATGGTCTCCATAGTGCTGGGGGTGCGGCGTCGTGAAATTGTTCGTGTGACTATTGACAAACACTTTTGTGTTTGTCGTGTCGTCGCCATGCTTGTCCTTCTGCGTGCGCCTCCCTGCCACGCTCAGTTTTTGGTTCGGCAGTCCTTTCTGGTGAAACTACCAATCATACGCCAACAACTATTGGTATATATTTACCAAACCCCTCCGCACGAGCAGGATGCAACACAAGGTCAATTTCTCAAGCGGAGTTTAACAGGTTTGAATTCAGAGTGTTCCTTCTTCTAGACTGGTCACCTATCCAAGGTTAAAGATCCCAATCTGTACTACTATTTACCCATAGATGGGGGTGAATATATGTATTAGTGCCATGTGAAATGCAAACAGCCTAATCCAGGATTTGAACTCGGGTCGTGAGTCCATTTCCTACGACTCTAACCATTACACTACGCAGTTCCTACTACGACTGGTATCACCGTGACCTTCCCTTTAAAAATGTTTGTCTGTTCCCTGGAAGAGTTGTTTATCTTTTTTGTTTTGTTTAATTTTCATTCTGTGATATTCTAAGTACTCCAAAACCCATTTATGATCAATTTCAGCGGATGTGACACAAGGTCAATATTTCAGAGACTTTCGTTCAGAGTTTTCCTCTTCTTAGAACGGTTGTCATACTAAGGTTAAAGAGCATAGCCTGTACAGCAATTTACCCATAGCTGTAGGGATAATAGATGGACTCATAACTTTTCTAACTGTATTAACACTCAATCACGTCTAAAACTTGAACGTCTAAAACTTGAACTCTGGTCATCATGTCCAGTTCATGCAACGATAACCATTACACGACAGACGCCTCTTAAGTTACTATGTAGAAAAGAGTTGATTCATGAATATTCTCATATATCTGAAATTCGTACTTACTTTGTACCTAACCTTCTGTGTAGTGACGTACTTCAAACCTATCAATTATTAGATTTTAATTATCTCCCTTTTGTCTACTTCCTGTTTACTGGAAAGAATATGCACCCTCTGGGCGTAAGTATTTAAGTTTTAATGTAAATAAATATTTCAAATTAGAGAAAATGACGAAATTAAATAAAAAAACTCACATACAAATATTACATTTATTTTAATTGTATTTTAATTGATTTCTATATAAAATCATTTATAGGGTTGATTTTAACACGTTGGAGAATAAAATGATACTTTTAGAGATCAATTACACTAGACAATTATTTATTAAACCCGGTTTTGTTAAAACCAATATGCAAATTAAGTACACCATATACTATGCAAATGTTTCATTCTTAGTGATATATAAGACACATTGCAGGACTTTAAACACACTATGGCCTCTTTTTGGGTAAATCTAATTCAGATTTTCATAGAGACTTCGTTAACGGTACAAGAACGGTGTTTGTCGCATAGGCCAACTCAAGTTGTAGTAGTCGTCGCTATTAGTAGTAGCCATCGTTAGTTTAGTAATAGTCGTTAGTTCAGAAACAACCTAAACGCAAGTTGTATAGTCCCAAGGGGGTGTGTATTTATTTCTATGCTTGTGGGTTCTTTTGCAGAGGTAAGGAAAGAAAGAGGGAAAGAGAGAGTGTATCGTCAAATTATTCTATCTTCTAACATAATATCATGTTGTGTTCTGCTGTCCCACATCCATACGAGGGACCGACCGACACGTCTGCACTTACAAGAGCCCAGCCGAAAAAAAGGCATATTTTCTTCTCTCTTGTTTCTCGTTCCGGCATCACATCCGTTTCCGGTCAAAGCCCGGAACTTCTTTTTTTTTTTAAGTCTATTTCCGGGGTCATTCGTCGGTCACATTACTGGCACCCCACTTAGTGTTTACTCTTCCAAATTGTAACCTTTGTTTATTCTTATTTATTCTTCCTCTCTTTCCCTGACAATACCCAAATTCTCCGTAGACCATAATAATTACGCTACATAAATACACATTGATAAACTTACGCAATATCCGAGAGGATTGTAACATAAGTAGTGATGTAGTTTAGGTTGCAGACAAACACCGAGTCTTTATTATAATAAGATCTGCAACTTATGAGAAAAAATAAGAAACTCGTTATTTCTATAGCATTAGATCAATTCTTTGGTAATTCCAATATTTACTCGTGTATAGTATTTGTGAATTATATCTGTACTCCCAAGCAAAATATCTATACGAAAACCAAAGGACATGAAAACATTATTGATACACATTTCAACCAAGCGCATTTTTTTCTGAATCGCAATCACATCAAATATCTACCTTTTAAATAGATTATAGAAAACCGATATTGATTTTAAGAATGTCTTTACTAGCTATTCTTATTGGATAGTATCTACGACGAACTCATTTTCCCGTCTAAGTATGTCAAAAGCAATATCGTGTTTTTTTAGAAATATATAATATATTATGTGATAGATAGAGGCGCGTGGGTTAATGCTTAGAGTCGTAGGAAATGGACTCGTCGATCAAAGTTCAATTCCTGCACGAAGCTGTTTACATTTCACATAGCGCTAATACGCTTGGGAAAGGTATGAATACAATTCTCCCTCCGGATATGACTAAATAACAGGTCAGACCGGGCTTTTTAACCATGGCTAGATAACCATTCTCGAGGAGGGAAAACTTTGGATTCAAACCTGTTAAAATCCACTTAAAATTCACCTTGTGACGTATGCTGCTTGCGCGGAGAGGTTGGTAATTAATATATATATATATATATATATATATATATATATATATATATATATATATATATATAGGATAGATGTTAAATCAGAAATATATATATATATATATATATATATATATATATATATATAGAGAGAGAGAGAGAGAGAGAGATAAAAGGGTATGAAACCACACAATGTTGTTAAAATGAATATATTTTTATATCCCTTTTCATTGTTAATATTGACAATATTTCGATTTATAAAAAATCATCATCAGAGCATAATGATAATTAGGTCAGTTTTTAGATGTAAATGTTTTTAATCCGAACTCATCGTGAGGGAAGCAGAAAATAATTTAAATTTAAATCGGAAACATTGTTTTTCCCAAAAAGCGTGCAAGCCATGCGATCGCTTCGTCTTTGTTCATTCGTTGCGTGTTTCGCTAACGTCATGTACATTTCGCTACATCCCGTTTCTTCAGTGTAACAGTTTTTGAAAGAAAAATAAATACTTCAAATTCAAACATAGAAAAATTCTCTTTCGCAAAAAAGAAGAGTTTTAACCCGTTCATGGTCGGTTAGTAACGGATTTTTTCAGAAAAGAAATATTTTTATTTAATTATTTAAAAAAATTACTTTTTATGTAAAATATGAATAGTGTAAGGGCGTATTGGGATAATGTGAAATTTAAATTTGTTAGGAAATGTATGTCTAAAATGGTTATGTGAAATGGATTTTATGATTTCTGAGTGCAAGTTTCGCTAAATATGGAGATATATTAAATAACCTTATCTTTGCGACATGGTTTGATGTATGAGAATATCGCCAGATTCCATAATTCTACGTAGTGTATGTGAGTTAATATTTTGGCACCTTTAAAATCAAAAGTATGGTTAGTGTCTATAATATGTTTAGCTATGGTGTTGTTTAGAAAGCCACGTTTAATATATCTTTGTTCAGAGACCAGTTTAATCAAAGATCTAGAAGTCTCTCCTACATATTTTTGTTGCAATTTAAGCAATCTATTGTGTAGACTCCTGATTCGGAGTGTGAGTGTTTATAATTATTTTTATTCAGTAAAATCTGTTTGATTATTTTCGTGGAGTGAGTAACTGTCATAATACCTATCTTTTTTAGGTTTCTGTTTATTTTATAAGTGATAGGATTATTGGGAAGTATATGTACCTATCAGAATCGTTATTGTTGTTATGTTGTGTTTTATTAGGAGATGAAGTGTTATTTTTTCTATTGTGTATTTTCAATGCCTTTTTTAGCACGGTGTATAAAGTTTAAAGGGTATTAACATTTAAGAAAATACTTTTCAATAATACTAAATTCCCCTTCTAAATATTTTAATTACATATCCTAAGTGCTCTAAGAAGCTATTATTGTACCGCTTATTATCTGTACTCAGAAAACATAAAATCCCTTTCACATAACTATTTTAGACCTACAATTCCTAACAAATTTAAATTTCACATTACCCATGATGTTGTGAAATGTACATAACGTTAGAGAAACACACAGAGAAAGAAAAAAAGACTAAGCGATCGCATGGCTTACACGCTTTTTGGAAAAAACAATGTTTCCGGTTAGAATTTGAATTATTTTCTGCTTCTCTCGCGATAAGTCCGGATTAAAAATATGTACATCTAAAAACAGACCTAATTATCATTATGCTCTGATGATGATTTTTTAATAATCGAAATATTATCAATATTAGTAAATGATATAAAAATACATTCTTTTAACACCATTGTGTGGTTTCATACCCTTTTATGTATACATATACCGTCGGATTCATTTCCTTACTCTTAACTCATATATATATATATAATATATATATATATATATATATATATATATATATAATATGAATATAAAATGAAAAAACAAAGATGTTTACAAACTGAATGGGCTCATCAGGAGAGAGTGTGTTTTTCATTTTATCATATTCATACTGTCGGATTAATTTCCATTTTATTTTCACATATATATATATATATATATATATATATATATATATATATATATATATATATATATATATGAATATAGATGGATATATATGGATATATATAAGAAAAAAAATCCAAAGGAATAAGATCTTTAGACTAAATTATCTATCTATCTATCAATATATCTATCTATCTCTCTCTATCTCTCTCTCTCTCTCTCTCTCTCTCTCTCTATATATATATATATATATATATATATATATATATATATATATATATATATATATATACATGCAATTATAGTTAATTGATAATCATAATGTTCATGAAAAAATTGGCCATAAATAAGAAGGACGCCTTTGACTCTATGTCCACACTACCTTAACCTATATATATATATATATATATATATATATATATATGTAACTATGAATATGTATATATATATATATATATTCATATAAATATACACACACACATACACACACACAACACACATATATATATATATATATATATATATATATATGTATGTAATTATTGTTGATTAATAATTATAATGTTCATGGGAAAATAAGCCTAAATAAGAAAGAGGTAGGATTGAAGTGGCTATTTTTGAATGAGATGAGGATACAAAAGGAAAATCAAGATTAGAATTGATTATTGTGATGAAAAGCATTGAAAAGTCGTCAAGGTATATTACAAAAGCAAATATTAACAGAGAGAACAGAAATCAAACGGACAAAGAAAAACAAGGAGGAGTAAGAGTGGGAGGAGTAGGAGTAAGAGTTAAGGGTGGTAGTAGGAGGAGTAGGAGTTATGAGTGGTAGTATGAGGGGTTAGAAGTGGTAGTAGGAGGAGTAGGAGATTTGAATAAATATAATTTCTGTGGAGGGATTTCATTTGTTTCCCTTTTCTAGCCACCATTTGTTCTATACAAGAAACCATTCTCATTAAGTCTTAGAAAAGGGAACAATGGGCAAACTCTTTTCTTGTACTTGCTGAAGACCGAATCACCTTGAGTTCATTAAAGCAATCGGATTGTTATTCCAGATGCCACAATGAAAATAGTTTGCAGAGAACAGAAAACAACAACAACAACAACAATAATAATAACAAAATGCAACAATACTAAAACTATTGCTACTACTACAACTACTACTACTAGTACTAATTATAATAATAATAATGTAAGAATGAAGATATTTTGAACTCATTGAAATTTTGGAAAAAATAGATAATTATAATACAGAAAATTTAACACCATCAGTATCATTACAGCTCAACATATTTTCTTCTTCTTCTTCTTCTTCTTCTTCTTCTTCTTCTTCTTCTTCTTCTTCTTCTTCTTCTTCTTCTATTACCTTTCCTTTTTTTATTCTGATGGTTCTTGTTCTTCTTGTTCTTGTTATTATTATTATTAATCTTATCATTATCATTCTTATTTTTCTATATCTTTTCTTCTTCTTCTTCTTCTTCTTCTTCTCTTCTTCTTCTTCTTCTTCTTCTTCTAATAATAATAATAATAATAATAATAATAATAATAATAGAGGCGCGTGGTGTAATGTTAGTTAGCGTCATATGAAATGGACTTGTTGACCCGAATTCAAATCCTGGACCAGGCTGTTTTCATATTACATAATGCTAATACCCTTGAGCAAGTTATGCATCAAACTACTCTCCTTCCAGTAATGAATAAGTAGTAGGGCTGACTGGACTCATTAACATCGGCAAGGTAATTAGCCGGGGATAAGGAAAGACATGATTTTAAACCTGTTAAAATCCACTTAAGAAACTGACCTTGTGTCGCATCTTGCTGCTCCGGAGGGGTTGGTAAATAATAATAATAATAATAATAATAATAATACGAGACGATAGAGATAGATTATATGTGTCAAAAAAGGAAGGGGAAGAGGTCTTGCCAACATATAGGACGAAGAGAAAAACAACAAAGACTAGAAAACAAAAATGGGAAGAAAAACAATTATATGGACATTTCAAACGACAAATCGGAGAGGTTGCACATGAAAAAATCTGGACATGGTTAAGAAAAGGAAACCTCAAAAGAGAAACTGAATCACTAATAATTGCTGCACAGAATAATGCCATAAGGACAAACTATATCAAAGCAAAAATTGATAAGACCCAAGAAAATAGTAAATGTAAACTATGCGGTGATAGAGATAAGACTGTAAACCCTGTAACTATGCGAATGTAGCAAACTAGCACAACGGGAGTGCAAAACTAGGCACGACTGGGTTGGAAAGGTGATCCACTGGTAATTATACAAAAAAGTAAACTTTGATCATATCATGGGATATGCATAAACCAAAATCTGTTCTTGAGAAAGTAACGCATAACATACACTGGGACTTTGAGATAAAAACGGATCACCTTATCCCAGCAAGAAGACCAGACCGAGTTTTGATAAACAAAAAAGAAAGAACTTGTCAACTGGTGGATTTTGCAGTTTCAGCAGATCACAGGGTGAAGCAAGAAGGAAAATTAAAAAATGGACGAATACCTGGACCTTGCCAGAGAACTGAAAAATAAATAAGATAATAAAAAAAGTCTGCTGATTGCAGTAAAAATCACGCACAATACACAACTGCAAACATGTCGAACATATTTCGACCATGAGGGGGTAAGGAAAAGAAAAAGAGACAAGGGCATGGAGTCCGTGGTCAGTTATCCGGTTCTTGCGAAACAATGCCTGTTTCGAGACCCTCTGGCTCTATGAAGGGTCGATTAACTATCCAAGGTTAATAGATTCAAGGGTAACAAAGAATCGAGGGTAACAAAAAATCAAGATTCTGTAGGATCGATCTTAAGCAGACTGGTCAGGTAACAAACGATCAGTACGACGTGAAAAACGAAACTGGAATCTCTGTCATCTGTCGTTTATTTATATAAAAGGCAGACCTGCTCACTTCCGCTAGCAAGGTATAAAATTCCCGTCAAGCGCAGATCTCGCCTTCGGTACTTCGTACTGGACAACGCCACTCCAGCCGACGCCATCCACGTGAGTAGAAGACCCACCTAAATATTTTTTTTCGCAAACACACATATGTTACTAATTAACTATCTTGCAACTCCCACCAGGCAAGAAGGAGGAGGAGGAGAAATATGTGTATATATACATAGATATATTTATATACAAACACAGAACTCCTTTAAATCGAATGATTCATTTTCCTGATGGTAACGCAGATTTGTTTGATATTATTGCTGTAGTCCTACAAGAAAATACATTAGCTCTATTTTTTATTAATAATATTTTTAGATTGTGTACCACGAAATCATTAGATCTCATATCAACTAGAGTTCATCAATTTATATCAACAATGTGCTGATGAACTTATTTGCAAGACAAAAATATGATATCTGTTTGAATTTTTCAGATGAGGTTTATTAATTTGTATTATTTAGATTTTTAGGGCAGTAGTCATCACCTTTATTGTTATATACTCAATTTTCCGATTAAGTTTGGTGTGGGCATAGAATTTAAGGAATTTAGAAATTACTAAGGATACGAATTATATTATTTTTGTTTTAAAATATGCAGTTGATAAATTTTTGTGTTAAAACATGCAGTTGATAAATTCAATAAAACAGAATGTTTTAACACAAAAATAACATAATTCGTATCCTTAATAATTTCTAAATTCCTTAAATCCTATGCCCACACCAAACTTTTCCGTTTTGCTTTTCCGAAACTTTTCCGTTTTACTTTTCCGACCTATTTTAACACTCAGCCAAAAATTCAACTCAATTTAGCTGAATGAGAACAATCTACCCGCATGGTTTAAATAACGGGTTCGTTTCAAGGTTCCGTGAAGGTCCTGATTCATGAGTAGGAGAGCTTGGATCTATGCGGTAAAGTAAGAATTGACGGTGGGTGGGACACAAAGACAATGTCGCTGATCTAGTGCCAGCGACAAGAGGATTGACTTCCTCAGAGTATAACTAATACAGACAATGTGCCACTTGATCGCGCAGATTTTACAATTTTCTGACAGTTTGTCTTTATATCTGACAGTCAGAGATAATTTAAATACAGATCTAGTTCATAGAAATGAGTCTCACAGATAGCACCCCACTATTGCACCAAAAAAGGATAAGTTTAGTTTATTTGACTGGAAACTGGAGACAATGTGCAATGAAAAGGAATATAACTTGTCAGGTTATAAGTGAAATAATAAAACGAGATTTAAAATGTTCTGTTTCAATTTGAAGACACATATTTTCTGTCCGTCAGAACGTAGTTCAGTACAAACCTAATTTATGCAGACGAATATCCAAGGCAGAGCCCCACCATTGCACTAAAAGTGATAAGGTTAGTGTATCTGACATGAAACGTGAGATAATGTGCAATGGAAGGGAGTTAAGTTACTAGTGAAATTTACAATGAAAGGAGTTAAGTAACATGCGAACGTTACAATGAAAGAAGTTAAGTTACAAGTGAAAGTTACAATGAAAGAAAATAAATAACAAGTGAAGGTTACAATGAAAGAAATTTAATTAGTGAATCTTACAATAAAATAAATTAAGTTACAAGTGAAAGTTACAATGAACAAAGTTAAACAGTGAAGGTTACAATTAAATAAATTTAGTTACAAGTGAAAGTTACAATGAAATAAATTAAGTTACGATTGAAAGTTACAATGAAAGAAGTTAAGTTACAAGTGAAAGTTACAATAAAAGAAATTAAGTTACTAATGAAAATTACAATGGTAGGAGTTAAGTAACAATTGAAAGTTACAATGAAAGAAGTTAAGTTACAAATGAAAATTACAATGGTAGGAGTTAAGTAACAAGTGAACATTTCAATGAAAGTGAAAGTTGCAATGAAATAAATTAAGTTACTAAGGAAAATTACAATGACAGGAGTTAAATAACAAGTGAACGTTACAATGAAAGAAGTTAAGTTACAAGTGAAAGTTACAATGAAATAGATTAAGGTACAAGTGAAAGTTACAATGAAATAAAATAATTTACAAGTGAAAGTCACAATAAAAGGAGTTAGGTTACAAGTGAAAGTTACAATGAAAGAGGTTAAGTAACAAGTTGCAACGAAAAGATTTAAGTTACGAGTGAAATAATAAAACCGTTTTTTTTTTTAAATTAGGTTTCATTTTGAATACGCATCGAATATGCAAATTATCTATAATGATATCTAATTATGTTTCAATGCGAACCGGGTTGTTTCTTAAACTAGAAAATGTATTATGTATATAACAAATATAAAATACAATTAAATCAATGAAAATTAAGCCAGACATATGAGAATTCGATAAAATGCAGTTCTTAATTAAATCAAGGATCCTAAATATTTTATAATGATTCTCTCCAACTGTCTGAATTAGTAACAGGTTTAATAGAGTGTTATTTCCATACTGTTTCTTGTTCAAAATCATTGCTAATAATTTATATACTTTTAAAATCATTATAGCAATGATGGTGATACTAATAAGTATTGTGATGATAAAAACGAGAGAATCAATCTGTTACTACAGTTGTTCAAAGTTTACTCTATGTATGTATGAGTCGGTGTTGAAAAGATAAATGGAAAAATATAAATATGTTTGTATGAATGAAATTTGTTATATGCTGACACTTATTTCGACCGGAATTAGCTTACACATACTGTATTCTATTATAAATTATTATAAATATAAAACAAAATAATGATAACAGAAAAACATGTAAACAGTACGTCTTCATCAGAGCAGAGTGTTTTTTTTTTTTAAAAGAAAGATGGGTAATACAGGAGAAATTCTCTCTTTTAAAAATCCAAACACTCTGCTTTGATGAATACGTACTATTTACATGTTTTTCAATTCGAACGGATGTAATTTCCGATTTCAGAGTAGGTTGATTTGTTGGATTTTACGACATGTCAACCCTTATTGTGTTATTTAATGCCGAAGACGTTTCGTTCAAGTTATACTTGATGGGTATTGCGTTTTTTCCAAACTCAATTGTTTAACATATTTTTAAGACTCGATGTCCGCCCTGTCGGCTGGGGCGTTAGAATGCACCGACTGCACCTCTGCAGAAGGGTAAGACTCCCCCAATGGGGCCACCTGTTGGCAGTGGGTGGCGACCCATGATGCTTAAGGATAGAGCCCAGGTGGAGGAGCAGTTCATGACATGCTATACTCCACTTTGGCCTTATCTTGGGCTAGACTGGCGGTCGGAGAGCCCCCCTCCGATCAATCGGCTGGTCACGTCAAGCCCTAGCACCTATATGATTTTCCCAACCCTATTGCCCTTATGGCAAGCCCCAACCCCTTTTTATCATATGGGTGCTAGAAGGCGGTGGCTGAGGGTCTACATGTCCTGGGAATGACGTTAAACTCTATCTGATGGTGAGGTTCCAGTTTTGGAGGTTAGGGGAATGTGGAGCACCCCTTCATCACCATTGCTCCCTGGTCCACTCTGACCCGGAGTGGTAGTACCTGTTAAGGTCCCATCTATGGGTAAAATAGAAAAATGTTTTTTAAAAAAATATTGTATTATCCATTAAGAATTGTTTTATTTCAAAACTTTATCGGCATTAAATGACCCACTGAGGTTGATATGCCGTAAAACAAACCAAACCAAACCAAACCAAGACTCGATGTTTTCTATTCAACCCATAGATGCGTTGGTTGGCTGGTTGGTTGGATTTTACAGTATGTCAGTCACTGTTGGATTATTTCATGCTGAAGACATTTTTTTTATTATGGTATTCAAATTTTTTCAAACTCTTTAAAAAAACACATTCTTTTAAAACAGATTTTTGAATCTATTTAACCCACTAAAAGCTACAACTATTTCTGGTGAGAGTGGATCTGGTAGTAATGGCGATGAAGGGGTACTACCCACTCCCAGAACTCCAAAATTGAAACTTCTCCATTAGATGCCGTTTAACGTCATACCAAGGACACGATTTTCGAGTATATATTATTAATTAATAAAAAAATATGCCTTTGTAATTTTCGCAATCTACGGAATCTAATGCTGATGAGACCTCTAACCTACGTTTTTACGCCTGTGAGCTGGGGATCTAGAATAAGTTGACTGCACATCTGGAGTGTGGTATCTACCACAGCACCTGCAATATGCATCAAATGAAATGGTGATTCTATGGAAAAATAGATAAATGTTGGAACTTTAGTAAACGTTTTTGTCTTTAGGAATCCTATTGGTAAATCCAATGGTAGAAATGGGTGGTGGTATCTGTTGTAGTAAGTCCAGTCGTAGTCGTTGAAATCCAAGGTAGAACAAGAGTGTACTTGTAGCAGAGAATCCAGTCATAGTTGTTGAAATCCAAGGTAGAACAAGAGTGTACTTGTAGCAGAGAATCCAGTCATAGTTGTTGAAATCCTAGGTAGAACAAGAGTGTACTTGTAGCAGAGAATCCAGTCATAGTTGTTGAAATCCTGGGTAGAACAAGAGTGTACTTGTAGCAGAGAATCCAGTCATAGTTGTTGAAATTCTAGTAGAACAATAGTGTACTTGTAGCAGAGAATCCAGTCATAGTCGTTGAAA
>CM042169.1:40698633-40708633 GCA_023376005.1 Doryteuthis pealeii
CTGATTTGGTGAGGACCGGTATCGAACTAGGAATCTTGTGGTTTCTAGCCGGACGCTCTACCGACTGAGCTAACCCAGCCCCTTAATATATAAAGAAATTTCAAATTAGTTTGTCCGGGGAAATCTTCAAAAATACAACAATTAACGACAAAATAAATAGATATACGTATTAAATATCACCATGACTCGGTTTTAGATAAAATAAAAAAATGAAGGTTTGATTTATATTCTATAAGAAAGTTGTTTGTGTAATTACAATAAGATAGCATTAGAAATCTACGGCGAACATTTTTAAAGGCGTTCCTTGCTAAAACGTCACGGAAGATTTAAACAATCAATTTTTTCATGTTAACTACTGTTAATTTGTTGTTTTGTTTTAATTATTGAGTTTCAAATATTAGATACACAACTGTTAGATCTTTAAAGAATTATATTTGTTTATTAATTTTTCATATCTAATTTAAAAATAACAAATTAAATGATAAAATATCAATAATACATTTTTAATTAATTGAAGCTGTCGTAAATATTTCATTGAAAGTATTTTTAAAATTTTTAAAAATCATAACCTTCAAAAATAAATTAAAATATAATTTCATTGAAAAATTGTTTATTGAATCTGATTTTTTTTATAGTTACACAGATTTTTTCTGGACTCTTTAAGAATTAAATTAATCGCTTAGTTTATTTTTAAACTTCCGTACAAAAATCAAACAAAAAATACAAAATAAACAAAAAAACCCAAAGTCGTCATTTCTCTTTAGCAAGATAAGTTTCGATTTTTATTTTATCTTAATTCAATTAACATTTTTTTTTGCATTTAGTATGGTAGGATACATTAAATTTCTTTTAATTTTAATTTATAATTAAAAAAAAACATACAATTACTTCTAACTATAGTTGTTTACTTTTTAGCTAGAGATAAAATGACCCAATGGGTTGACATGTCGTAAAGTCCAACCAACCAACCAACCAACCAACCAATCAACCAAAACATCAATCTAAAATGTATATATATATACACACACACACGTACATGTACATATATATATATACACACACACACACACGTACATGTACATATACACACACACACACACACGTACATGTACATATATACACACACACGTACATGTACATATATATACACACACACACGTACATATATATATATATACACACACACATACGTACATGTATATATAGACACACACACGTACATGTACATATATACACACACATGTACATATATATACACACATGTTTTAAATGTTGTGGGAAATTAAGAAAAACACAAACGTTACAGAAACATATCATGATATTTCAAATTTATCTATCAATTTCACAATTTCCATCAAAAAATTTTTTTATTTTAAATAATGCAATAATGGTCGAAATTTCTTCAGAACTATAACCACACACACACACACATATATGTAAGTGTATAAAAATGAAAAAATAAAAAAGGCGTTAAGTAGGGTGATATTATTTCTTACTGACGCTACAGCGTTTTGGTTTGTTCTTCAAACCATCATCGTGTCTATCATGTACGTAGAAATACATTTTTGACCAACAGAAGTTTGGAAGCCTTTGTTTTTGTTTGTATGTTCCTCAAATAGGAAGAAATATATCTCGATAATCTGTAGCCCCGATTCTGGTTTGATGAAGAAAACCGAAACTCTTTGGCGTCGACTAAGTAAAAAAAAATATTTCTTCTAAACACCTTGTTGTTTTATATTTTCATATACTTACACACTGTCGGATTCATTTCCATTTTCCTGATACACACACACAAAAGCATCCACACTCCCACACACACATACACACACACTCCCACACACACACACACACACACACACACATATATATATATATATATAAAGTAAGTAATGTCGGCAGGGTGTCCTAAAGTCGGTATCAGCCAATTTCCCTAGCGCTAGACCAAGGATATTATTTTTAGCGTCTGGGGTGGTGCGCCACATCTACCATCAACTCCTTACTTTACCGCACAGATCCCCGTGCTACTCATACGCTGAGTTGGCGAGGGCCGGTATCGAACTAGGAACCTCGTGGTTTCTAGCCGAACGCTCTACCGACTGAGCTAACCCGGTCCTACGTCTACTCAGCGGGAAACTGTTAGTTACCAGGTGTTGATACCCTTTTTACACTACCTTAACTAACAGTTTCACGCCTATGAGATTTTCAGACTAAAATCTATATCAATGATATTGAGTACTGCCTGTTTGGTAATTTAGCACCCATATTATCTACAATATATATATATATATATATATATATATATATATATATATATATATACATTTATATATATATATTTAAGTACTTATGATTTTAGATGCGTATATATGATGGTTCTATAGAAATAAATGTCTTCACCGCCCCCACACACACTTTATCCCATTTATTCATCATTGTGTGTTATTATTTCGTCCCGCATTGCTTCCACCCCACCACCACCCCCTTTAAACCATAATCTTCTGTCTTTAACGTGTTGCTGGCTGGAAGTACATATGCTCTCTTCCCAGACAAGAAGCACTAAAAACTTTTTCTCAAGTGCTAATGTGTTTACATTTCATCATATCTTCCGAATTTAGCGTTCCTTCTATAAATCGCAACCCTCTTTTCGAGCAGGACAATCAGCAAGAACCACACTCTACCCCTCACCCCAACCACCGCACCCAGAAACCCACCCACCAAGCCAACCAGCCAGCCAGCCAGCCAGCCAGCCAGCTAACCAACCAAAATTGTCTCGTTCTTCCTTTTCCCAGCCAATCAGATTCTCCTGCGGGCTGTGAAAGCCTCCGAATCTCAGGAACAAGACGTACGTCGTCGCGTCGCTCCTGACAAAACGCGAAGAGTCCATTAAATATTTTGTTTTCTTTTCTTCCGACGCTTAAGCCCTGGAACGAAGACATTGCCATTCGCACAAACCTAACAACTTATTATTGTTACTGTTTGCGTTTGCATGCTGGATTGGGCATCTTGATCGCAGGTGTGTTATTCTAAGCGAAATCTCCAAGCTACAACCCAACCCCGTATGTCACTCTCTTTCTTTTCCTCTTTCTGTTATTTTGTCTATGATAGTATTATCGTTACGCTGTCCATACAAAGCACCGGTGGTAATAGTCTCGTGGAAGGTAGGTGAATAGAAAACACAGAAGTCCTCTAAAAGTTTATCGGACTTTTATTTCTCATAAGCGGTTCGCCAAAGACATATAGCCCAGTGTCAAGTTGGTTTATAATCTAATAACTAAACTTCCTTCCTCGTTATCTTGCCGGCGACTGTCTTTCATTAAGGCATTAACTCTTTGAGTACCAAATTTCCCTCATTGCTGTACCAAATTTTAAAATCATTCCCTATTGCAAAAGGATCAAGTATCAGTCTCATATATATATATATATATATATATATATATATATATATATATATATATATATATATATGTTTTTTTCAATATATCTCCGTTTTTAGCTAAAATAGTGTTAAATAATTACAAAATACCAGGCTTCATTTAATTTTTTATTTAGGTATCATTCCCACTTTGTTCCCTTAATAACCGACATGCATTATTTATTATATCTCCGTTTCTAGTTAAATAGTGTTAAATAATTACAAAATACGAGGCTTCATTTAATTTTTTATTTAGTTATCATTCCCACTTTGTTCCCTTAATAACTGACATGTATTATTTATTATATCTCCGTTTCTAGTTAAATAGTGTTAAATAATTACAAAATACCAGGCTTCATTTAATTTTTATTTAGTTATCATTCCCACTTTGTTCCCTTAATAACCGACATGTATTATTTATTATATCTCTGTTTCTAGTTAAATAGTGTTAAATAATTACTAAATACCAGGCTTCATTTAATTATTTATTTAGTTATCATTCCCACTTTGTTTCCCTATGTTCTCTTAAAAATAATCAGTCCATTAATACTTTTTCTCGTCTTTTGCATTTCTTCGAGTTGCGTCACGCGTCATGACACCTTCGCGTGAGTAGATCGCGACTTGCCTTTCAAAAATAAAACGCTGATCAAATACAGTTACATAACTAAAAAGATTTTCATCTCCTGTCACATATAAAAACATCCATCATTTTCTTCACCCCAAGAGACATCCTGATGAAGTTTCAATGTAACCGAAATGTTTTAAACATCGATGATTAAATTCATCCCATTTTCGGAACACTTGTTTTTTCAAATTTTCTTTATATATATATATATATATATATATATTATATATAATATATATATATAAAGTTAAACCTAATGTGTCATATATACCTACAAAAGTTTTGCTTAGTGCTCCTCAGGGCAAAAATCTGAATCAGATCTTTGCCTTGATGAGCACTAAGCGAAACTTTTAGTAGCTATATCTGACTCATTAGGTTTAACTGTATTATTTCCTCTACTTTGGTATTGAGCACACTTTACTTTTTAGCTTTAGAGTATCCTGGCGGTTTATATATATATATATATATATATATATATATATATATATATATATATTGTTTTTCTTTCACTCAAGTATTTTAGTATCAACCGATTATTTTCGTTTGGTACAACTATCTTGTTTTTTTTTCCCCAGGTGATGTTTGATAGTATATTTTTACAATCAAACTATTTGCCGGGTTTCTTCTTACCGCAAGGGTTTACCAACAAGTTTGGTATATTATATATATCATCATCTTCATGTCGCGCAGTTTGCACGGATATCCACGACAATCTCTCGCCAACCTTCCCTATCATTCATCGACTCTGGGAGTTCCTCCACGCAGCAGCCAGCATCCATACATAGTTGGTCAATGTAGGTCCTGACTGGGCGGCCCACATTAGCGTGTCCATGTGCTGGCTTCCATAATAATACGTCGCTTACGATCTCGTCCTTGTTTCTCCAGCAGTGTCCTGCATGCCTAGCCCGTCTTACCCGTATGGTTTGTGAGATGGGGGTAGGTGGCCATACAGTTGCTTTTTTGTGGGGTGCTGCTTCCACGACTTATTCAGGACCACTCGCGGCATTCTGGTGCAGCTCCCATCTAGCTTATTCTCAAGGCGCTTTGTTAGGGTCCAGGTGGTACAGCCATACAGCAACACCGATACAACCACAGCCTGGAAGAATCGTCTCTTTAGCTTATCGGGGAGATCGGATTTCCATATGACTGATAATTTGTTGGTGGCCAACCATGCCTTTCCTATTCGAGTGTTAACATCGCTTTCTGTGGATGAGATATTACTACCTAGGTATGTGAATTGTTCCACCGACTTAAGAGGCTTGCCGTCCTGTGTGGAGATGTCTCCTTTCTTTTTGAAGCTCATGAACTCAGTTTTATCAGAGTTCACATATAGGTCGACGCTCTTTGCTGCCTTCTCCAGGCTGTACAGGAATGCCTCAGCCTGTGCTGGTGTATCTGCAAGAAGTGCGAGATCATCAGCATAGTCTACATCTGTGACAGTTTGTGCAGGATATCGCCTGCTTCTTGCCTTTTTAAGAGTGAAACCTTTTTCTTTTATGGTATCTAGTGAAGTTCGGAGTACATAGTCTCGGCATATGATAAATATATATGGTGCTAATGTATCTCCCTGCAGGACCCCCGCGGTGATGTCGAAGAAATCTGTGTCACCATCATGTGAGCGTACCATTGCTTTAGTGTCTTTGTAGAGCATCATTATGGCGGCAACAACTTCTTTGGGGAGACCATATGCTAGTAGTATTTGTTCCATTTTCCCTCTGTGTATGGAATCAAATGCCTTAGAGAAATCTACGAATAGTAGCGTTACCTCTAGATTTTTTGCTGTAACCCCTTCTATGATTCGTCGTATAGTCAGGATTTGAGAGGTTGTGGATCTATTTCTGCGGAAACGTTTTGGTTTTCCTGAGGATTTTCTCTATTTCGGGTCGGATGCGATTAAGAAGAAGGGCATTATATATCTTAGCTACAATAGCAGTAAGAGTTATGCCTCTGTAGTTTTTAGCGATTCCTAGGTCTCTTTTTTTTTTGGGAATGGGAGGATGCATCCTTTCGTCCATTTATTTATTCTATTTTGTCTATATACAGCATTGCATAGACTAAGCAGTATGTCGTTGAATTTTCCCATCTTTCATACCTCTGGGGGTATTTCGTCTAGACCTGCTGCTTTTCTATTTTTTAGTTTCTTTAATACTTCGTCGAGTTCTTCTGTTGTAAAATCCCCTAGTTTTATGTCTAGTTGTCTATCTATGATCTTTTGGGTATTATTTTCTATGATTTTAGGTGGGTTCCCCAGAAGTTTCTGGAAGTGGTCTTTCCATTTCTGCAGTCTATCTTTCTGGCTGGTTGCCTTTAGCTTTGATCTAGAGGTACTTTTCCTATCACTAAT
This sequence comes from Doryteuthis pealeii, assembly GCA_023376005.1. NCBI lineage: Eukaryota > Metazoa > Mollusca > Cephalopoda > Myopsida > Loliginidae > Doryteuthis > Doryteuthis pealeii. Next base: position 40,705,015 of record CM042169.1, read on the forward strand.
TTCATTTACTATTTGCCATGCTAATCGTGATTGTCTGTCTTCTTCTGATTGTTTGATGATATTTATTTGCGCCTGTATATATTCTGTTTGTTCTTTTTTGTATGTTTTGGTTAGTTCAATCTGGGCTTTCCTAAGGTTGTGTAAATTTACAATATATATATATATATATATAGTGATTTTTTTTTTATATTGGAGGAAGGAAAATATAGTGCTCGATTAGAATTGAACAAGGTATGAATTCAATGCAAAAACATCTAGATATGAAATCAGAAATATTCAGAACTTATCCACTCAGAAATAATTCTTTATTAAGATCTTGGACTGAAGAAGTAACAACTGTCAATCTACCACCTTAAAGGGAAAACCTTTCCGAATATTATGTTAACATCACGAACGCAAGAGAAATGGACGCGCTGAAATAAAGCGAGAACGTGATTCATAACGATGTTTATTTAGATGTCACTTCCAAGGCGATTTATCTAACGAAAGGCCTATGATGCTTTGAAACCGACGGTAATAAATCTGTCAGTAATATATATATATATGACTTACCGGTGAATGGTCACAGTGGTTAATTGATTCTCGTTTCACAATGATAAGGCAGCGATATAACAAATATAAAGTGCTCAATACGTTAGTAGAGCAAATTTATTATCATAAGGCTACACGGTAATAACCTACTCGAGTTTCACCATAAGGATCTTCAGGGTTAAATCCACTGGATATATATATATATATATAAACGGTTGATTATAGGTCCGCAGTCGAAGAACGCTGGTTTGAAATTCAACGCTCTTTTTGAATTTCAAACCAGCGTTCTTCGACCGCAGACTTATAATCAACCGTATATCGCGAAAAAACACACACGTTAAATCGACTGCAATTAATCAATATCTTGATTAATCCAGTGGATTTAACCCTGAAGAACCTTATGGTGAAACTCGAGTAGTTTATTCCTGGACGAGTTTTTCATTTTTCACTATTTGTTTTGTCTTGAACTATTTGTAAGGTGAGCCAAAAAAATGCCATTTTGTTTAGGGCATGTATAATTACAAACACATATCATATATAAACATTAAGCTGGTCCTCTGATTCTCTCTATAGCAATGTTCCACCTTCGAATGAGAGTAAGTATCCCTGCCCCGTAAAATTCTGTTGACTGTTCTTTGAGCCACTTCTTCCCTAAAGATTTCCCTTCCTCGTCACTAGAATAATGTTTGCCTCTCTCCGATCCCATCAAAGAGGATTTGAGCAGCAACCATTATTCCAATGACGAGGAAGTGAAATCTATGGATGAAGAACTGGCTTTGTCAATCATAACGGTTGTAATTTTCTACTTAACTCTCCAATTTGAATTTTTAATGAATTCGGTTTCGAAATTTATACTACACTACTTACAATATACATAGGCTATCCATGAATTATGTAATATATATATATATATATATATATATATATATATGTTGTGTGTGTGTGTGTGTGTGTGTGTGTATGTGTATGTGTGTGTGTGTGTGTGTGTGTGTGTGTGTGTGTGTGTGTGTGTATTTGGGCAGCATTTTTTTCATTTATGCATTTTGAATTAAACAAAAGACACATCTCCTGTTTAACAATTTTATTTTCGAAGTTTTCTGACCAATCTATATATATATATATATATATATATATATATATATATATATATATTGATTATTATTATATATATATATATATATATATATATATATATATATATGGATTATATATGTATTGAGTTTTCTGACCAATCTAATATATATATATATATATATATATATATATATATTGATTATTATATATATATATATATATATATATATATATATATATATATATTATATATGGATTATATATGTATTGATTAATACAAACACACACAGACACACACGTATATACACACACACACCACACACACACATAAATATATATATATATATATATATATATATATATATATATATATGATCAACTGATCGATTTTATTACCCCCTATCGGTATCTTATATCACTTAACTTTCCATCCGGCAAAAATGTGTATCAACTCTATCTCTGACCCCAATTACTCAGTTGAAAACCATTTGGCGTTACTCAGTTCCTTTCGAGCCGGACAACTGTCAGCCTTCAGTGAACGCACAGATTAAACGCACGAATAGCAACGATCACTTGCGTCGCCAAGCTTGCGTCTCATTAGCGGATCTCCCTGACGTTTGGGACAGGATCTTCGACCGGCGAAGTGAGAAGCGAATAACAATTATTTATTATAATGTCCTTCTCGCTACGTCTCGAAGGCAATCCGACGAGAAAATGAAAGAAAAGGGAAGGAAAAAAAATGTCGAAGTCATTAGCTGAGCTTACGATATGCAGTGTGAAAGAAAACAACTGCATCTTTTTAGAAAGCAGATGTTTTATCCAACCAGTAAAAATTAATAAACTGAATAGATAGATAGATAGATAGACAGATAGATAGATGGATAGATAGACAGACAGACAGACATATAGATAGATAGATAGATAGACTTTCTTAGTAGCCTATCTATCTATGTATCTCTGTACCAATCTATCTATCTATCTAACTATATATATATATATATATATATATATATATATATATATATATATATGAAAGAATGAATAAAAGAAAGAAAAGTATAGAAAAGATATAAAGGATAATTTTAATCAATATCACTTACACGTGTTTCGGTCAGGAGTTTATCTATCTATCTATCTATCTATCTATCTATCTATATATATATATATATTATATATATATATATAAATGGACTCTCCCGTCGGTTTTCGGCGTATGAGCGTTCACACACACAATGAACTCCCACACAGGGATTTGTTTATAGTGGTGAAGGCTTGTTTTGGACCATCCACACTTTTTGGCACAGTCGATAGGAAAGAATTGGTGCATCAAGGGTTGACAGAAACCCAATCAACGACAGACCTCAGGAATTTTGAATTCAGAGTTATCCCTCTCCTAGACTGGTTACCTACCCAAGGCTGAAGGGTCCAGTCTGTCCTACTATTTAACCCATAGCTGGAGGGAGAATATATGGATTCATACCTTTCCAAGGGTATTAGCACTATGTGAAATGCCAAAGCTTCGGCTAGGAATTGAACTCGCGCCTCCATAATATATATATATATATATATATATATATATATATATATATATATACCAACGCAACGCTCTCATATATAAGGGATGGAACACTCTATGATAGCCTTTAGATACAAAGCGATGTGTGTATCAAAACAGTTAAAATCTCCTTCGCCTTCTGTAGGTGATGACAGCCTGATCGTTAAGGTGTCGGACTGACACCCAAGCGATCGGATTTTAATCCCGGCTGTAGGTAGCTTACTAATGTCTAGCCACACTGAAGAGACTTGATAAGTCGAAACACGTGTCTGTGGATGACTATATATATATATATATATATATATATATATATATTTACCAGTTTAATCCAACGAGAAAAACTAATAAACTGATTAAATACATACATACATAGATAGATATATAGAGAGGTAGAGAGATAGATTGATAAATAGACTTACTTACTAGTTTATCTATCTATTTTTCTATCTGTTTCAATCT
>CM042169.1:40713633-40758633 GCA_023376005.1 Doryteuthis pealeii
TTACATTTCGGTTCCTTATGGCAAGCCCCACCCCTTTTTTATTATATGAATGCTAGAAGGCGGTGGCTGCGGGTCTACATGTCCTGGGAATGACGTTAAACTCTATATGATGGTGAGTTTCCAGTTTTGGTGGTTTGGGGAATGAGGAGCACCCCTTCATCACCATTGCTCCCTGGTCCACTCTGACTCGGAGTGGTAGTACCTGTTAGGGTCCCATCTATGGGTTAAATAGAAAAATGTATTTATAAAAAAATTGTATTATCCATTAAGAATTGATTTATTTCAAAACTTTATCGCATTAAATGACCCACTGAGGTTGATATGCTGTAAAACAAAACAAAACAAACAAAAAACTAAATTTCGGTATTAGATAATCCATAAGGAGTTGATATGCCATTAAATTAACCAAACCAAAATAATTCAAATGTGTGTGTTATAGGACAAAAATATGATATACATTTTAGAAAATTAATCTTCTCTAACTTTTATTTATAGTTATAATGTCGTTTTGCTTTTTTAAAGCTATTTTTTTCCCGAATTTTATTTTTCTGTTTTAATATACATGTTTTATACGTTTTACTCTATTTTACTATGTTTCTCTTCTTTCTATATCTGCTTCTTGTTGTCCTGGGACTCGTTTTTCGATCCTTAGGCTATTTTTTGTTTGTTGCTTTTCCCCCCTCTTTACTTTGTTTCATTGAGGTCAGGTGCAGTCAATAATGCAGTCTTCTATGTTATTTCTTTTCTTTTTTAAGTAGAAATTAATATTGCCATTGGCGATTGCATATCCCGAATCAGAACAAGCAGTCATCAGTGACCTCTGTATGACATTCCCAAATCAGAAGAATCAAAATGGCCGCTTCAGGTGGCGTCTTCCTTTAAATTTTCATGAGACGATGCCATTAACTAATGCTTTCTTTAAATGTGTTTTTCTTCCTTCTTTCTTTCTTTTTTTTTTCTCTCTCTCTCTCTCTCTCTCCCTCTCTCTCTCTCTCCTCCTCTTACCTCTTATTCAAAAGTTTTCTATCACCTTTCTTTTCCTTCTTTCTTCATCTTTTTTCTTTCTCTCTCTTTTTCTCTTTCTTTCTTTTCGTTTTCTTTCTTCTCTCTCTCTCTCTCTCTCTCTCTCTCTCTCTCTCTCTCATTCAAAAGTTTTCCTTCGCTTTTCTTTTCTTTCTTTCTTTCTTTCTTTCTTTTCTCTCTCTCTCTCTCTCTCTCTCTCTCTATTTTAACTTTCTCTCTACCTTCTTTCTTTCTCTCCCTCTCCCTCTCACCCAAAAGTATTCCTTTCTTCTCTCTTCTTCTTCTTCTTCTTCTTCTTCTTCTTCTTTCTTCTTCTTCTTCTTCTTTCTTCTTTCTTTCTAACTCTTTTTATCTTTCTCTCACTCTCCTTTAAAACTTTTCCCTCTCCTTTATTTTCGTCTTCTTTCCTTCTCTTGTCTTTCCCCTCCCTGCCTCTCTCCCCTCCCCCTCCCTACATCTTCCCCTCCCTGCCCCCTCACTCACTCTCTCTCTCTCTCTCTCTCTCTCTCTCTCTCTCTCTCTCTCTCTCTCTCTCTTCCTCGTTCAATCGTTTTATTCTTTCGAATTTAGTATTCTTAGTAAAAGATTTTCATGTTGTTTTGTCGATTGGCCATTTTCTTTTTGTAAGTTATTTTCAACAATTTCTTTTTAACTATTGTCTTTTTTTTTTTTCACCAAGTCAATTTATTTTTAAATTTCTAAATTCCCAGTTAATTCTTTGTTGGAAATCATTTATAAATTTCTTCTTTTGGTTACTCCTCAGGGGAATTGCTAAACATTAACTCTTGTCTGGCGCAACTCCTTTATATTTAGGTTTATAATTTTTAATCGCTTGAGTGGTTAATTTTTCCGACAGTAAGGAATACCGCATATTAAAGGGCAACTTTAGTGGCGCGACTTTAATTCAAGTAATTTTTTTTAATTTGACAAAAACCTGTCGTAACCTGTAGCTACTATTCGCTATAGGAATTACCCCAAAATACCAGGCAGCTGTTGTCACTAAAAATATAGCATATAATCCTGAGCGTAAATTCAGACTAGACAGCTGCCTCCCGGTCTCCGCTCAGATCAGGGTTCAGTATCTGAGCCTAAAAGGGGAAAGGGTTGGTTTTGTACTATTTGGATTATTCGGACTATTGTCCTCATCTTTACTCCTATCTATACAACGTTTCGGCTGATATGCCCTCCGGCCTTTTTCAGGTATTTATTGACGGACTCGGGAGCCTTCTCGAACTCGGGAACCTTCTTTTCGAACCCGGGATCCTTCTTGTGGTAATAGGGGGCCATTACGGAACTTTGAACTAAACCCTTTATTCAATCCACGGGGGTATCCTATTCCCATTTCGCTAACCATAGCTGAGTACAAGGGTTAAGCTGTGTTAATTATTATTTATCTTACTGTCACACATGACCAGGAAGGAACCTGCAGCCTGGAGATAATTATCACTTAGAACTGTCTTAAACCAACACCTTTATCCACTACGTTATGTGTCCTTTTTTTTAATTTGACAAAAACCTGTCGTAACCTGTAGCTACTATTCGATATAGGAATTACCCCAAAATACCAGGCAGCTGTTGTCACTAAAAATTATAGTTTATAATCCAGAGCGTAAATTCAGACTGGACAGCTGCCTCCCGGTCTCCGCTTAGATCAAAGTTCAGTATCTGAGCCTCAAAAGGGGACAGGGCAGAGTGTGTATCATTTGGATTATTGAAGCTATTGTCCTCATCTTTACTGTTATCTGTACAACGTTTCGGCCGATGTTTCCACCGGCCTTCTTCAGGTATTTCTTGTCGGACTCGAGAGTCTTCTAAAACTCGTGAACTTTCTTTTCCGAACTTGGAAATCTTCCGGAGGGCACATCGACCGAAACGTTGTACAGATAACAATAAAAATGAGAATAATAGTCCGAATAATCCAAATCATCAAGCCTCAGCTGAAAAATTCAGAGAAAGGGCTGGGCTTATTGCACGGTGTCTGAGGGATTCCAAAAAGGAAATACGGACCGAATTTTGAGCAATTTTTTGGCCAGCTGCGGAATATCACATCAAACGACATTGTGTTACATTTGGCTTGATAGGGAACAAAACAAAAACAAATAAACAACACAAGCAGCTGCCAAGGCAAAGAGGATAAATTAAAAATTATCTGTTCCAGGTTATACAAATAAACTTTCCTTTAACAAGAACTCTAACTACGTTAACAATTGAGGCAAACCACCTTTGACCTGAAATGGCATCGCCCTGGTGACGACGACTACCTAGATTCAACCCAGCCAGCCTAACGCCTGTAATGACGGTCAGTCAGCCAGGTCCAGACTACTAAGCTTAAAGCATGGACCAGCGACCTGCCCAGCAATTCAACTCTCCTTTTCATCACATAAATCTGACTACACTGTGAACTGTCCTTTTCTGGACAGAAAAGAATTCCAACTATTTGTTTCATTTGTTATTGCCAAATGAAGTTGTTGATTTCTGACTTAATTTTTGCCTACTTTAAAGCGCTCCCAGCGGCTCTCTATCACTGCGTAGCACACCTCAGCAAAGTACAAATCTGATGGTTAATTTATTTTGATTGAGCAGAAGGACTCAGCTTAAATAATAATCTATTAAGAATAGGGATTATGTCTCTATTTGACTATAAACGAAACTACGTCACTGCTTACGTCACATAATCCAAAATCGTCATAACATAAAATATATACTCTCAAAATTTGAGAATGCAGCCTTAGACAATCCTAAATGGTATTTTAAAACAAGTTTTAATAAATACCGCTATTATATATTTGTATATGTGTTTTATTTTAATATATATTTAAAGTTATCAGAACTCAATTTCCATTTCAAATTGTTTTATTTATTTATTTATTTTTTACTTCTTTAATAGATTTGAGTTTAATTACTCATGGTACAAACTCTCTGACATTGAATTTTTAACTCCCACCCTTCAGAATATATTTTAAAATTAAGTTTTACACCGCCCGGATGCCGTTTTTTCTTTGCTAGTAATAATAATAATAATAGGACATTATTTGGTAAATTTATAGGACCGGGTTTGCTCAGTCGGTAGAGCGTTTGGCTAGAAATCATTAAGGTTCCTAGTTCGATACCGGCTCCTCGCTGGTATCAGCGTATGAGTAGCACAGGGACTTGTGTGGTAAAGTAAGGAGTTGTTGGTAGGTGTAGCGCTCCACCTCAGACGCAAAAAGTATCTCCTTGGTCTAGGGCTAGTGAAAAGGGGATATACTCCCTCGCTGATTGGCTGATACCGACTTTAGGCTACTCCAACAACGTTACTATGTGTTTATCTAGTTTTACTTTTGATGATGGAAGGATGGGAACAATCTTTATTAACCCTGTAATACGATGTTGGTAGGGGTGCCAAATGTAATACTATGATCTGGTCACGGGACCAAATGTAATACTATGGTGGTCGCGGCAACAAATGTAATACTATGCTGGTCGGGGTGCCAAATGTAATACTATGATCTAGTCACAGGACCAAATGTAATACTATGGTGGTCGCGGCAACAAATGTAATACTATGCTGGTCGGGGTGCCAAATGTAATACTATGATCTAGTCACAGGACCAAATGTAACACTATGCTGTCGCGGCGTCGAATCCAACGCGATGGTGTTCCTTGACCACAGGAAAGTTGAAGTACTTGTTCCGGCTGTACCTGAAAGTGACCAAATTCACCAAGGTTGTTCCACAATTAACACGAATGCGTTTTTAACAATAAAAGACCTTTATTAATCATACAGTGATTAAAAATCATGTACAACCACAAAGGGGTATCGAGTTGAAGTTGAGTCGGTATTTTGTGGACTGACTGGCGATATATGCTGGGTTCTGATTCAAATTCAGGACTTTGAGTAACAAGATGACAAAGCAAAGACGGTGACAAGGGCCATGAGATGGAGCTATCAATTTGCTAGGGAAGCAGCTGTCCGATCTGGTCAAGGACCAGCTTTCCACTCTGGTCAAGTACCAGCTTTCCAATCCGGTCAACAATCTGGTCCCAAACCAGCTCTCCAATCTGCCTGGAACCCTTTTGGGTCCTCTTTTATGGGTTCCAAACCCCTGAATCCATGGCTCTGGGTCAAATGCGGTCGCATTTGATTGGACGGCCAATCAAAATCATGGCATTGGGTTACATATCTCGGAGGTGGGTAACAAGTCTCCGCCCCAGTTTCCTGATTGGTGAGGCACCTGATAATATTTTTGTTATTGTATAAATGGTCCTGTCAATTGCTATGATAATTCCCAGAAACTGGCCTAAGACAACCCGGGCGAATTTTGATTCTTCACTAATCAACATTTTAAAGATTTAATCTTTAAACTGTTTTTGTTCGAGACATGGAGATGTCAGCAGTTATAAAAACAGACATTCGTTTTATATCAACCACTTTTAGCCTGGATAAATTGGTTCCTATCTTTTGGAGTCTTCATGTAAATGATAATATGATAACATTTGTATTAAACAGGCTTTTGCCTTATATTAACCTATTTCTGCCATTAGGCTTTCTTTGTTCACAATTATTTCTCATCTTGTTGATGTTTACAAGAATGATAATATATATTTACATGAAAACATTTGTATAAAAAAAAAGTCATTTGTGTTATATCAACCATCAACCGACTTTTAGCCATTAGAATTTCTTTGTGTTAGAGTAATTAATTTATCATCCAGTGTTGACATTACCCCACCACTGACTTGTACTCTAATCTAAGTCGCTTATACGACTCTAGACTCAATTGTTATTTTTAAGTATCCTAATCAGATATCGCCAGCCACTCCTTAACACCACTCTGGTGTTATAACCCCCACTCGGATAAAATAGGTTTTTATTGAACTTTGAACTTTACTTGTCTCCGCCAATTTTCCTTTATCAAAGGACGTGCGTTTTGTTGTTGTACGTGGCAACTGTAGAGATTGGCATTGGTCGTTTGAAGAGTCACGTCGCAACTGGTAGAGATTGGCATTGGTCGTTTGAACAGTCACGTGGCAATGTGAGAACGTTTAGTTCTAATTGTTGAAAAATATTTAAGGCTACTTGTCTGTATCCGAAGAAGATCTTACTGAGGATAGCATTTTCTTTTCTTAATTTGGTGGAGTGATAAGAACACCCCTCACTAACACAATGGTTGGCAGCCTTTCCTCTAAGGGAGACGATGGAGTAGTGTCAAAGTTCTTTTTTCCGTTTTCTTCTTTTCTTTGCCTACATAGTCTGTGCGGGTTCATATGGAGGATAAACTGTTGCCCATGCAGCAATCCCTCCTCTCCGCACTGCCACTGTGATCCAAAGGAAAGGTAAGGTACTAATGCGGTTTGGCAACAGTAGTTCTGCAAGTGTTGATGGGTAGTACTGGATTTCAGCATCACACCATCTCAGGGACTCCGGCTTCTGATTTGTTTTCGGGGTTTACTCCCCTAGCCTTTCCTTGAAGGCAGCAGAGGTTTTGTGTCGGACTTTTCCTTGACTGATGGGTTGCCGACCAAGGCTAAGGAGCCCCTTTTAATTCAGTTGGGGATTTATGCGCGTAGTAAGTACCCCAAAACTTATTACTATTGGTGTTCCTGTGGAATGAAATGAGATTAGGGAAACGGTATATTTTGCGTTTGTGATACAATAGACTAGTCTAAAAAGACTATACATAGTTTACTTTTAACGCAGGTTACCGGGTAGATTTTCAACGACGATAACCATTACACAGAGGCGCTTTTTATTTTCTAGTTAAGGCCTCTATTATATCGATTTTTATTTATTTACTGTTAGTTTTGTCCGAGTATTTTTGACAAGAATTTGACGTGTTTGGGTCTGAAGTGATGTGAGTTTTTCAAGTGATTTCTGATAGCGCACTGGTCCGATAAATGACAGGTGAGACATCTATTTAAGATATCATATATTGGTCCAATATAGGAATTTAATGGCAGTTTAGGCTTGGAGAGGCATTCTCCTAAGGGGAAAGTCATTTGCTAGTCTAATGGTGCCATTTCTATTTCACTCTATCTTTCTTTTACTTAAAGGTTTTTCTTTCTTTTCTTCTTTCCTTTACTAAACTTCTTTCTTTCTGTCTTTCTTTTACTAAACTCATTATTTCTCTCTCCTATTAGTTTCATTTTCCTATAAGTCTTTCTTTCTTTCTTTCTTTCTTTCTTTAAACATCATTTTTCCTCACTTTCTTCCTCTGCAAGTCTCTTATATAATTTTCATTTTCCTATACTTCTTTCTTTCTTTCTTTCTTTCTCTAAACATCTTTTTTCCTTACTTTCTTCCTCTTCAAGTCTCTAACATTATTTTCATTGTCCTATACTTCTTTCTTTCTTTCTTCCTTCTTCCTCCCTTGCAATATCTTTCATTGTTTTAAATTTACTACATGTATTTTTCCTTCTTTCTTTCTTTTTGTCTTACTTCCACTATTCTCTTTCATTATTTTCAATTTCTTATACGTGTTTATTTATCTATTCATGTATTTATTTCTCTAAATGTTTGAGATTAGGCTATTGTCCTCATCTTCATTATTATCTCTACAATGTTTCCGCCTATGTGCCCTCCTGCGTTCTTCGGGTATTTCTTGTCGAACTCGGGAACCTTCTTTTCAAACTCGGGAACCTTCTTTTCGAACTCGGGAACCTTCTTGTCGTAATCGGGGCCATGCCGGAGGGCACATCGGCCGAAAGGTTGTACAAATAACAATGAAGATGAGGACACTAGTCCGAATAACGCAGATAATACTATTCATGTATTTATTTTATTTTTCTTCTACCAGACATTTTTCTTTCTCTCTACATATTTTTCATTATTTGTCTTTCCTATCCGTATTTCATTATTTCATTATTTTTTTGAAAAACGTCTTTCTTTCTTTATTCAAAATGTCTCTTTCATTGCTTTCACTTTCACTATTCGTGTTTTTTCTGTTGTTCTTTTTCTATACATCTTTATTCGGCTACGGCGTTAGAATGCAGCGACTGCACCTCTGCAGAGGGGTAAGACTCCCCTAATATGGCCACCTGTTGGGCGTGGGTGGCGACCCTTGAGGCTTAATGATAGAACCCAGGTGGATGAGCAGTTCATGACTTGCAATACTCCACTTTGGCCCTATCTTGGGCTAGAGGGGCGGTCGGAGAGGCCCCCTCCGATCAATCGGCTAGTCACGTCAAGCCCTAGCACCTATATGATTTTCCCAACCCTATTGCCCTTATGTCAAGCCCCAGACCCTTTTTATCATATGGGTGCTAGAAGGCGGTGACTGAGGATCTACATGTCCTGGGAATGACGTTAAACTCTATATGATGGTGAGGTTCCAGTTTTGGAGGTTTGGGGAATGTGGAGCACCCCTTCATCACCATTGCTCCCTGGTCCACTCTAGAGCCGGAGTGGTAGTACCTGTTAGGGTCCCATCTATGGGTTAAATAGAAAAACATGAGTTGATAAACAAAATTTGTTATCCATTAAGAATGCATTTATTTCAAAACTTAAATGACCCACTGAGGTTGATATGCCGAAAAACAAAACAAAACAAACCCGAAACCATCTTTCTGGTCTTACAATTCTCTTTCATTATTCTAGAATTTCTATACGTTTTTGTTTGTTTGTTTGTTTGTTTCTCATTCGACTGGTCTTTCTCTTTCTTTCTTCTTCTACTCGTCTTTTTCATTATTTTCCATTCTCTATTCCACTTTCTTATTTATTTCTCTCTTTTTATAAAAATTATATTCCATTATTTTGCCTTTTCAATACGTCTTTCTTTCTTTCTGTTTTTCTTCTCCTACACGTCTTTTCCAAAATGTACAATTTCCTATACATATTTATTTCTGTTTTTCCATTGATTCCGTTGTACTTCTTTCTTCTCTTTCTTCTTTCTTTCTTTCTTTCTTTCTTTCTTCTTTCTTTCTTTCTTTCTTTCCATCTCATCTCAGACGTCTCTCTCATTATTTTCAATTTCCTTACCTATTTATGAATTTATTTCATACTTTTTCTACACGGCTTTTCTCTTTCTTCTTTCTTCCTTTTCTTCTCTTTACATTTTTCCTTAATTATCTTTCCTATAGGTATTTCCTTGTTTTGCTTGTAAATGTCTTTCATTCTTTCTTTCTTTCTTTCTTTCTCTTCATTATTTTCAATTTTATATTCTGTTCATTTTTGTTGTTTTTTTCACGTCATTATTTCTTTATTTATTCATATTCTTTCGGCATCTACATGTCTCTTTCATTATTTTCAATTTCCTATATGTTTTGTTTGTTTGTTTGTTTGTTTGTTTCTTTTTTTCATTCTACTGGTCTTTCTTTCTTTCTTCTCTTACACATCTCTCTCATTATTTTCTTTTATCCTATACAGCTTTCCTTTCTTCTTTTCTTCTTTTTCTTTCTTTCTTTCTACTTATACAGTTATATTCCATTACATATACGTCTTTCTTCTTTCTTTTCTGCTTTCTTTCTTTCTGTTTACACAATTATATTCAATTATTTTCCTTTTCTTGTACGTCTTCCTTCTTTTCTTTCTTTTCCTCTTTCCTTCTTTCTTTCTACTTACGCAATTATATTCAATTATTGCCCTTTTTTATACGTCTACTTTTTTTTCCTTCTTTCTTTTCCTCTTTCTTCTTTCTTCTTTCTTTCTTTCTTTATGCTTATACAATTATATTTAATTATTTCCCTTTCTTTCTTTCTTTTACTCTTTCTTTCTTTCTCTTTTTTACTTTCTTTCTTTCTTACTTTTCCTCTTTCTTTCTTTCTTCTTTCTTTCTTTCTTTCTTTCTTTCTTTCTGCCCATACAATTATATTCCATTACGTTCCTTTTCTTTTATGTCTTTCTATCTTACTTTTTTTTTCCTCTTCTCCATTCTTTCTTTCTTTCTTACTTACTTCTTTCTTTCCTTCTTTCTTCCTTCCTTCCTTTTTTTCTTTCTCTCTTTCTGCTCATACAATTATATTCCATTATGTTCCTTTTCTTATATGTCTTTCTGCCTTTCATTCTTCTTTCTTTCTTCTCTCCTTATTTTCTTTCTTCCTTCCTTTCTACATTTCCTTATATTTATTTATTTTTTTTTTATCGCCTTTCGGGTAACACGTGCGTTATTTCAATTTGCACTCATTTCAACCCTCACCCTCATCTTGCGACTTTCTATTTCTTCTGCTTAGGGAATCTCAAAAAGAAAAAAAAAAGAAAAAAAAGAAAAAAGAAAAGAAAAAAGAAAAAAAGAAAGAAAAAAGAAAGAGAAAAGCACTCCGAAATAGCTATGGAGACAAGTGAATTTAGTCCGGTTAAATGAGTTAATAATATGAAGATCTTGAGATTACTTAATTTAGTCACACAACGAGAAAGACTGTTCTAATCAACTATTTCACCAATTAATGGGATTTTTTCGTTAGAGCACCAACTCGGCTGCAATGTCATTTAACTTTGTGTCAAAGGTCAGATACGTATGTATCTTTTCTCAACTGTTTATTAGATCTATGTTATCAGATTGCTGCTGATATTTTGAAGAGGAACATTTCCAGAAATTACGTTTTGGAAATTTTCACTTGAAAAAAATAAAACATTTCCCAGGATAAGGACGGAGTAATTGGATCTAAATATCAATATTAGTGTTCTTAAATCTCCCGTCCGTTATCATCTTGCAGCAACCTCTGGTTAAAAATGAGTCCGTCCAAATTATTTAAGATGCAATGTAAATCCAGATTATCTGGTGTCGCTTTTAGGTTGAATCAGCTGGAAATAGTGCATCTTATACACATATAATATATATATATATATATATATATATATATATATATATATATATATAATATATAAATATATATATATATATATATATATATATATATAATATAATGATAATATATAATAATAATAATAATATATGTATATATATATATATATATTATGGCAATATTCCAAAATAATGATTCTGAATTATATGTATTTGTACTGTATTTATACTTAGAAACTCTTATATCTGATTATGAGTTCAAATCCTGGACGAGGCTGATTGCATTTCACATAGAGCTAATACCATTGGGAAAGTTATGCATCTAACTACTCTCAATTCCAACTATTGATAAACAGTAGGACATACTGGGCTCTTTAACCTTTGCTAGGTAACCAGTCTAGGAGAAAAAATCAGAATTCATACCAGTTAAACTCTGCTTAAGAAATTGATCTTGTGTCACATTCTGCTCATGCCGAGGGTTTGGTAAATATATATATATATATTTTTTTTGGATATGTGCTTAATTGAAGTCATACCTAATTTTGAAATTCAATTAGTTAATAATTAATGAATTTAGGCGGGCATATATGTTCAAATGTAAGGCTAAACAGATCGAGTTGAACATATATGCCCGCCTAAATTCATTAATTATTAACTAATTAATTTTCAAAAATTAGGTATGACTTCAATTAAGCACATATCCTCCAAAAATTGTCGGCTAAAAGCCATATAAAATAAACACAGTGTTTCTTTACGTATTCTCATATATATATATATATATGTAATTATGAATCCAAGATGGTATTTGGGCTTGATGTAAGAATATTTAAAACATGTTCCTTTATCTTTAACTTTTGATATGATAATTGATTATGTCTTAATATTTTCTTCTCTTTACTGATTTCAGTACACACTTCTGAATTTTCTTTATTTTGCCAATTTCAGTCTTATGTCTTTTAACTATTGAATGGGTTACTCCTTACTAATCTTATTTGTCCCATTTTATTTCACCCAATTATTAAAAATAAAACATTCCAAATGATCATGGTCGGTTAAATGCTAACCAAACCACTAGGAACGAGTAGGGTGTGACACAAGGTCAATTTCTGGAGTTTAACATGGTTGAATTAAGTGTTTTACTTCTACTAGACTGGTTACCCAGTGAAGGTTAAAGAGCACAGACTGCTCTACTATTTACCCATAACCGGAGGGAGAGTAGCTGGATGCATACCTTTCCCAAGGGTATGAGCGCTCTGTGAAGTGCAAACAGCCTCGTCCAGGATTTGAACTCGAGTCGATAAGTCTATTTCCTACGTCTCTAACTCTTACAGCACGCACCACCAACAAATATAGATAGATAGAGTTAAAGTTGGCAAAATGCAGAAACTAATATTCCTTTTATATATTAGACTTAAAAAACACTAAATATAGTAATATGAATCAAAATATTATTACAAATGGGATTTTGAATTTGTCGAATATAAAAAAGTAAATGTTACACACATTTTTGAATTATAGAAAATAATTTGATTTGTAATGAAAGGAATAAAAATGATGACTAAGACTAAGAAGAGTATTCATAAGAAGTCGGGATAGTTATTATTGTTTAGAAATATAAATTGACATTTATAAATATACAATGTTCAAAATAATGATATATTACGAAAGATTTTAACGTAAATGTTTTCTAAGATTAATTCTTAATATTTCTTTGATTTAATAATGCGATTTTGAAAAAAAAAATTGTGTAAATCCTAAGAGTGTATATAAATTATGTATTATTAATACAAACATATTCTTATTCTGAAAATTGCTATTATTCCGAAATACTACAATAAAGAGCGAAATTTTACAAAAGTCAAAATTCCGCACTTTTATAATTTATTGTTATATTGGTTTCTATTTAGGTGCATTTGTTTTGTTGGAATCCATCCGTCTACTAAAGACGATGGCGTAGTGTCCACTTTTTATCTGAAACTGCGTGAGTAGCTGAACAGACCAATTTTTGAATGGAAATCTCTGGCTCAGTGACTGCAAACAAACAGTGATGCTTGCTAGAGTTGTTGTTGTTGTCTTTCCTTCCTTTTGACTCTCTTTTCCGCAGCGGCTACTTTCATCTCTTTTTCACTCTTTCTCATTCCTTGTTTGGCGAGGAGTCGCCAGATTGCACGGTTTTTTGAACAAGCCTCCCATGTGTTGGTATCGATGCGGCATGTCTTCATGTCCCTCTTGCAGATATTTTTAAAGCGCAGGTGCGTGGTGTAATGGTTACTCTCATAGGATATATATATATATATATATATATATATATATTGGGTGAGCTCAGTCGGTAGAGCGTTCGGCTAGAAACCACAAGGTTCCTAGTTCGATACCGGTCCTCGCCAACTCAGCGTATGAGTAGCACAGGGATCTGCACGGTAAAGTAAGGAGCTGGTGGTAGGTGTGGCGCTCCACCTCAGTTGTTAAAACAATCTCTTTGGTCTAGCACTATCGAAAAGGGGATAGACTCCCTCGCTGACTGGCTGATACCGACTTTAGGCCGCCCCGACGACTTTACTTTACTTTACTTATATATATATATATATATATATATATATATATATAAGGAAAATGTGGTACATTGTGTTGGAGATGCGACGTGTAAAGGTTAGAGACGTAAGAAATGGACTCGTTGACCAGAGTTCAAATTCTGGACGAAGCTACTGTTCACATAGCGCAAATACCCTTGGGAAAGGTATGAATTCAACTACTCTCCGTCCAGCTATGGGTAAATAATAGAGCCGGCTCTTTAACCTTGGTTAGGCAACCAGTCTAAAAGATGGAAAACTCTGAATTCAAACCTGTTATACTCCGCTTGGGGTGGTCACTACTCGAATAGGCTCAATCCTAATTAGTGATCTATTTTACATCTTTTTTATCAAATTTTCTTTCAAATACCAATCACGTCACAATTTATTAAATAGAACGATGCTAACGGAAGAAAGAACATTTTTTCTGATATTCTTTTTTTTATTTTGAAAATAATTTTAACACCTAAGTCATCCACTTATGCTGATGAATGGTTTATATGTACATTTTAACAACGACTAACTTCATTATCTACAAATATTTTTTGTTATTTTGGAATACATTAGTTTATCTTATTTACACACACACACCACACACACACACACACACACACACCACACACACTTATATGTATATACACACACACACACATATATATATATATAATATATATATATATATATACACACAGACATAGATAGATAGAGAGAGGGGGCGTAGTTCCTCGAAATATCGGTAAAAAATGGAATTTAGAACATTATAAATGGAATTTAGAACATTATATTCAACTCGGTTGTCATTTATTTCACTCATTTTCTTCATGCTTTCAACAACCAAAACTTATTTTCTCATATATATAAGATACACACTCAAAACACACACAGACAGACAGACACACACACACACACACACACACCACACACACACATACACATACACACACACACACACACACACACACATAATATATATGTATATATAAAATAAGTAAAGTCGTCGGGGTGGCCTAGAGTCGTATAACCAATCAGCGAGTGAGTCTATTCCCTTATCACTAGTGCTAGACAAAGGAGATTATTTTAGCATCTGAGGTGGAGCGCCACACCTACCATCAGCTCCTCACTTTACCGCACAGATCCCAGTGCTACTTATACGCGTTGGCGAGGGCCGGTATCGAACCAGGAACCTTGTGATTCCTAGCCGAGCTAAACCGGCACTATATTCATACATATATGTAACAGATATATAAACCATGACGAACAATAACGACAAAACAAGCAACTTTAAACAAACCAATTAAAAACCGACGCAGCCAAAAATAAAAAATAAAATAAAAAAAACCACCCACCCACACAAGAAAAAGAAAGAAAAGAGGTCACAAACAGCAACCGCCCACGTAACACCTAACAGACGAAACGACTACTATTAAAAAACCAGCCACCTTAGTTAGACCTATGTTCCGATGAAGAGAAGATAACACCCTCGAAAATTTAACAGAATAAAACGAAACTTCACACTTAAAAAACCGAGTTCCTAATATTGTTAATGCTTCACACTAAAGCCCAAACAAATAAATATATATATATATATATATATATATATATTATATATATATATACCACAAATTAGACGGATATATATATATATATATATATAATATATATATATAATATATATATATATATAAACACACATAATACATATAGAAATATATATGCATATGTATATAAAATTATATATATAATATATTTATATATATAAATATACAATATATATAATATATACTCATAAAATAGACTCACCAAATATATATATATATATATATATATATATATATATATATATATGAAAGAGATAAAATAACTAAAAATAAAGTAATGGAAATAGATAATAAAAATAGAATAATAAATATAGAGAAAGAAAGTAATTATATTTGCACCAATATTGGAATGACATCTGTAACTATATAAGTAAAAAAAATGCTTCCTACATACTACTGAACTATCGTAATATATAGACAATCAAACACACACACACACATACACACACACACACACTTACACTCAGACACACTCACTCGCATTCTTTACGTATGTTTCTCGGCGTTCATCACTGAGTGTAGCCTGTTCATTACCCTTCCATATATCACTTAGTTTTCACTCTCGCCGACAGTGTGCGTAATCCAAGAGATATTAAGCCTGTCAGCTTAGATCTGCGACGCACGACACATCCTGACAGACAAAACCCTTCTTTATGTTTCTAAGACACAGTGACAAGCGGCTGCCACAGGCTTAACACAGTAACAAGAAAATTTATTTCTTGGGTGGTGGGGTCGGAAGCTGAGTAGTGGTAGGGGTGAGGGTGCGACACTATCAACACATCATCAGCATCCAGATTTATGAGTCGTAATGTACAAGGAGAATAGTCTTTCCAGAAATCGGACTGAATATTCGCTAGCTGCTCTGGGCTCAATCTTTTCTTGCTCCTAAAACATGACAGTTGGTAAAAGACTGTAATCCGCCAGGAAAGATCTGCTGTCAGTAAGGGTATCTGATTAAGCAGGGTGGAACGGGTACGCAGAAAGAATTAACAAAAATGATGGATTTTGCGGGGCATTGGAAAGAGTAAGCTTCGGGATTTTCGCGCGAAAAACCGGAATCTGTATATTGGACTGATCCTTATATCTTTCTTTTCAGGTTTTAATAACATTTTGTTTTGATATTATCAGCTCCAGAAGTTGCCAAAATATATCAGTAAGTAAGTACTTATTTATTTATTTATTAGTATATCTTTTTTTGTTTTAACATCGAGCATGTACGTGTTAATGCCCACAGATTGTCGCAAATTCGAAGAAAAAATGATTTATAGGAAAAAAGCAGCGGCTACCCGGCGTCGCCTGGGTAGAGGGGGATTTTTAAAAGTTAGTCCTGCAGATCCATTATTACTGAATCATGAGTTGAATCCTCGTGGGATGCCCCATTTAAATCCCCATGTAAAAAAAGACCTTGCATTGATCTAGATACTCTGAAAAGAAATGTTAATATCTACTATCTGAAATATTAAAATTTAAATATTAAAATTATATTTAAATTTTTTAAAAAATAACTTCACGAATATAAATTACATCTGTATTATTTTTGCTCAAAAACCAAGCCCTGGTAATATTTAATGTGTACATATATTTACTTTGTTGTTAATTGTTTTATTTTCGAAGTTTCCTCCAGACATACATATACACACAATTGCCCTTCATATATGTATAGATAGATGTATCATATCATAAAAAAACGAACTATAAAGTATACCACCCTCTAGGAGTGCATAGTATACGTTGAATGTATCCCAAGATGAGAAATAAACCGCCCCAGCCCTCCAAAAACAGCGTGCCCTGGATAGGATACTAATTAGTGAAATAGATCACTACTTAGGACTGAGCCTATTTAGTATGAGCGGTAGTCCCAAGCAGAGTTTAACAGTTTGAATTCAGTAAATTCTTCTAGACTGGTTGCCTAACCAAGGAAAAGAGCCCAGACTGCCTCTATACTATACCATATATTTCAATAGTGAGAGAGCAGTTGAATTCATACCTTTTCCAAAGCTATTAGCTCTATAGGTGAACTGTAGCTTCGTCCAGGATTTGAACTCGGTTACGTGTCCATTTTCTATGATCTAACCATTACACCACGGCCTCCAAACTAACTGCATCTGATGGTGAGCCTCTTATTCTGAATATCTTAGAAATATGCAATAAATATTCAGTGGCATAATGACCATGTCCACTGTTAAACCCGAGGGATAACAGCCTGTGATTTTTTAAAAATTTAATATATTAGATATTAGACATTAACACATTTCTTTTCAGAGTAGCTGGATCAATGTAAGTTCTTTTTTCTTACATAGGATTTTAAATGGCGGCATCCCCACGATGCATTCAAACTCACGGTTCATAATAAGGATCTGCGGGACTAACATTAAAAAACACCCCACTACCCAGCGACGCCGGTAAGCCGCTCCTAATAAATAATAACAAAAAAGGAGGGACTCTACAGTCATGTAACGCTAAAAACGGTTCTCTACTGATCACCGAAGTTAAAAGCAGCAGTCATCTGTTCAATACTTTAGATGGGACACTTAAGCAACAGCGGAATATATATATAATAATAATATATATATATATATATATATATCAGTATTTTAATTTAACAGGAAGATAATTTTGCCTTTATAGCTATTTTCCAATGCATATATATTATATATATTATGTCGAACCACTAGTGCTCTTTGTTATTTACTATCTCTACTTCCATCTCTTTCTGTCACCATTCGTCACATATACTCCTACCACCATCCTCGTCTATCCAATCTGCTTTTTAACTTTTCCATTGCAGTGGCATCAACTAACCCCCAATATCTCTCGATACAATTGCTAATCACGAACATCGAGCGTAATACTGAATAATTATAATAATATGATAACTTATCTTACATGATTACAGACAGCATTATGATATGAATACGTGCTATCGTAGAATCGTCAACCTGTTTATAGTAACGAGTCTCTTATCCAACTCATCTTATCTATGAGTCTTACATGGCTGACCGGTCGTGAATGTAGAATATCTGGACACTATATCATCATGAACATAAGCTCCATCGATCCGCTTCTGCTCTGTATTAATACGCACTCCTCATGATTCGGTAAACTCTCTCCCCCTTCCCTTTCTTGACAATATAATCTATCTCTATCATCTCTAGGATGAAGCCTTGCAGATAAGACGCACTTCCTCTATGATGGGAAGACCTCTTCCCCCTTTCCTTTCTTGACACATATAATCTATCTCTATCAATCTCTTTGGTGGAGACACTCTCACACCAATACCACACACATCACGCACTCGATAATCTACAACATCCTATACGACACTATTTCGTATCCATTATCATATATCATCTACAACTCCGCATACAACACCTGCTTACTCTCCTCTATGTTCTAGTCACGCAAACCCCTTCCCTATCCTCGAGTTTCTATAACTAAGCAAAGGTAGTAAATAACAACCAAAAAGAAGAAATTATGCAGTTAAATCTTCAGTGCATAATGACCATGTCCACTGTAACCCGGAGTGGTGTACCTATTACACCCTATTCAATAAAAATCATCTGTATTAGCATAGAATATTTGATAGTTTCTTACAGTTAGCTGCTTTTGCTCAAGTGGTAACAAATCTAACCACCCTGTCAGCTGCGCACTGTTAGAATATTGCCGACTGCCACCTAAAACAGCAGGGTAAAATCTCTAAAAATGTTGCACCACCGTTTGCCTGCGCTGGCGATGCGTATGCCTAATGAAGATTCTTAGTGTCTGAACGTCATACAACACTCCTGTTTGAATAACATCAGAATGAATAATTCAAAACGCTTCGATAAAATAACCATCACCCTTCAAAAATGCCCGTAAAGATCCAACCAACCAAACCAACCAATCAATCAGCTACTTGTATGAAATATTAGTTGTTACAGCTTTTATATTTATTTTAGTGTTTACATAATCTATGCCGCGTTGCAAAATTATTGTCATCCCTTTATTTCTAAAGGGATGCCCTTTTCAATCACGGGAACTTCCATGAATAGTACAGAAAAGCCCCGCGAAATACGTGAAGTCACGTGACCTGGTTGTACCTCAGTTTTCAGTTGGACGTCAGGCATAAGAGTCCTGCTTAACTGTGACTCACTCTGCATTTCCGCGCTATGATAGTCAGATATTTAGTTGACATGAATGTATAGTTAGAGTAAATAAAAGCTGTAAAGAAAAATAACACACTTTTGTGGTTTCAATGCTGTAACCAAGCTGATATAGAAGAAATGAGTTAAGTGCGACCGACCACCGAGACGAAGTCACCTAACGAGTCTCCAAGACGAAGAGACGCTAGAAGATATCAGGACGTCAGAAGAAGAATAGAAGTAAGTAATGAAAAGGTATACCAACAGTAGGACCTGCGATATACCCACATTAATATAATTTTAATTATTGCAACGTTTGATATGTTTACTTAAAGAGCTATTGCGAATTGCTTCAATATGCCAAAAACTATAATACTCTTTCTTAAAAGGGTTGTAAAATATTACTACATAAATCGTTTATCTAACTTGACAGAATAGGTTGGTTGGTTAGTTAGTTTTACAGCATTATACAATTGATTAAATATGGTCCCCATCTAATATTAAACAGCCTTATCGTCTTAACTTAAGTGATCTAACGAGCAAACAAGTGCCTTCAACGTGACCTAAAACGGCCGAAACAGAAAAGCAAGTGTAAATAGCTGAAAACATTAAAACAGAACAACAATTCTATGAATCCTGTATGAATATATTATATCTATATCTTATTATAATGAGATTGTGGTTGTTTCTGTCTGAACCGAAACTATATTTACTATTAACCAAGTTACAAGTATCTTCTTATTTTCATCACATTCTCCCATGATTTTATTTTTTATTTTAAAACCTTCAATTATTAATTAAAATTGTTTTAAACATCATTAAGATTGTTGACCATATCTACATAAACTAATAACATTTGCAATTGTATTTATGTATACAACAAAATAACGGTTTTAAACAAGTGTGAATTGGGAAGCTTAATTTGCCATTATTTTGGGAATCTTTGAAAAAAAAAAATTTGATTTTTTAAAATTAAAAAAATTTTTTTTTATTGTTGCCTTAAGTGTGGGGAATGTTTTTTTTTTTCTAAATTGTTTTGAAATCTCTCTNCTTGTTACTGAAAATGGGACGAGAGTAAAAAAAAAAAGTAATTCTAAAAATGATTACATTTTTCGCGAATATCTTTTTCATTTTAAGTAATAACACAATTCTTTAAATTATTTTATAGTAGTTCTTTATTCATATATTGATGATTTTGGTAATGTGACGTAAGCAGTGACGTAGTTTCGTTTACAGACAATAGAGATCGAATCTCCATTATTCAATACTAGCAAATATATATGATTAAAAAATAGAACAACTTTTGAAACTAACTCTTCCATCATTTTCGTTACTCCAGTCTTATCATTTGTAAATTTTCCTTAATTTAACTATTAGTTAAAATAGGAAGTAAATAATAATATTACAGTTATTCTTCTTGTTAATGGATTTCTTTTTAAATTTATCCCCGAGATTTTTGCTCATATTCAATAAGAT
The DNA here is from genome assembly GCA_023376005.1 of Doryteuthis pealeii. Lineage (NCBI taxonomy): Eukaryota > Metazoa > Mollusca > Cephalopoda > Myopsida > Loliginidae > Doryteuthis > Doryteuthis pealeii. Next base: position 40,734,138 of record CM042169.1, read on the forward strand.
AAAACCAAACAATTAGAAATCACTAAGCACATATTATTAAAATCAATTTTTTAAGATCAATTTGCAAATTAGCCTTCCATTCACACTGTAAACCGCTATTTTGTTGTATACATAAATACAATTGCATGTTATTTAGTTATGTAGATATGGTCAACAATCTTTAATGATTGTAAACAATTTTATTAATAATTGAGGTTTAAATAAAATAAAATCAATGAGAATGTGATGAAAATAAGAAGATAATTGTAACTTGTATAGTAATATAGTTTCGGTTACAGACAGACAAACCCACAATCTCCATTATAATAAGATATAGATATAAATATATTAACAGGATTTCATAGAATTGTTGTTCTGTTTTTAATGTTTTCAGCTATTTTCACTTGTTTTCCTGTTCCCCGTTACGGTCACGTTGAAAGCACTGTTGCTCGTTAGATCATAAGTTAAAAGCAGCGATAGCCTGTTTAATACTTAGATGGGTGACATTTAATCAATTGTATAATGCTGTATAAACTAACCACAACCAACCTATTCTGTTCACGTTAGATAACCGATATTATGTAGTAATATTTACAACCCTTTATAAGAAAGAGTATTATATTTTTGGCATATTGAACAATCGCAAATACTTTAAGTAAACATATCAAACGTTGCAATAATTTAAATTATCATAATGTGGTATAATCAAGTCTACTGTTGTATACCTTTTCATTACTTACTTCTATTTTCTTCTGACGTCCCTGATATTTCTAGCGGTCCTTTCGTCTTGGAGACTTCGTCTAGGTGACTTCGTCTCGGTGGTCGTCGCACTTAACTCATTTCTTATATCAGCCTTGTACCAAACATTGAAACAACCCAAAACATGTGTATATTTTCTTTTAAGCTTTTATTTACTTAACTATACATTTCATTGTAACTAATATCTGACTAACATGCGCGCGAATGCAGAGTGAGTCAGCAGTTAAGGCAGGACATCTTCAGTGCTGACGTCCAACTGAAAACTGAGGACCAACCAGGTCCACGTGACTTCACGTATTTCGCGGCTTTCTGTACTATTCCATGGAAAGTTCGCCGTGATATGAAAAGGCCATCCCTTTAGAAATAAAGGGATTGACAATAATTCTTATAAACCATAGATTATGTAAACTACAAAAAAATATAAAGCTTAACAAATAATATTTCATACAAGTAAGCTGATTGATTGTTGGTTGGTTGGTTGGATTTACGGCATTTTAAGCGTGATGGGTATTTTATAACCGAAGACGTTTTGAATTATTCATTCCTGATGTTATTCAAACAGGAGTGTTGTATGACTGCTCAGACACTAAGATCCTTCATTAGGCATCACGCATGCCAGCCACGGCAAACAGGTGGTCAACTTTTAAGCGATTTTACCACCTCTGTTTAGGTGCAGTCGCATATTCTACAGTCGCAGCTGACAGGGTGGCTTAATTTGTTAACACTTGAGCAAAAGCCAGCTACTGTAAGAAACTTCATAATATTCCTATCTAATACAGATGATTTATTGATAGGCTCGTAATAGGTACAACCATCGGGTTTACAGTGGACATGTCATTATGCCACTAAAGTTTACTGCATATTTCTTCTTTTTGTTGTTATTTACTAACCTTTGCTTAGTTAATAGAACCGAGGAAAGGGGAAGGGGTCTTGCAACTAGAGGAATGCGTATTAATTATTAATTATTATTATTATTATTATTATTTTTTTACAAGGCTCCACCAAGAGATGATAGAGATAATTATATGCTGTCAAGAAAGGAAGGGGAAGAGGTCTTCCCATCATAGAGGAGTGCGTATTATACAAGGCTCATTCCTATGAGATGATAGAGATAGATTATATGTGTCAAGAAAGGAGGGGGAAGAGATTTTACCATCATAGAGGAGTGCTATATCAACAAGGCTCTCCACCCTAGAGATGATAGAGATAGATTATATGTGTCAAGAAGAGAAGGGGAAGAGGTCTTGCCAAATAGAGGAATGCGTATTATTATTATATTATTATTATTATTATTATTATTATTTATATTATTATATTATGCACCATGTTTTTGATATATTGAGCACTTTGGGTTACGTTGATGCGCACTGCAATGGAAAAGTTAAAACAGCAATTGGATACTATATATATATATATATATTATATATATATATATATATGCAATGGAAAATAGCTATAAAGCAAAAAATCTAAATCTTCTGTTAAATTAAAATACTGATATATATATATATATAATATATTATATATATATATATATATATATCACTGTTGCTTAAGTGGTCACCATCTAAGTATTGAACAAGACTGACTGCTTGCTTAACTTCGTGATCAAGTGAGAACCGGTGTTTTTCAGCGTTACATTGATGTAGAGTCTCTTTTTGTTATTATTTATTAGAGCGGCTACCCGGCGTCGCCTGGGTAGTGGGGGCTTTTAATGTTAGTCCGCAGATCCATTATTACTGACGCCGTGAGTTGAATCACGTGGATGCCCCATTTAAATCCTATGTAAAAAAAAAAGAACTTATCATTGAATCCAGCTACTCTGAAAAGAAATGTTAATGTCTATATCTAATATATTAATTTTAAAAAATCAAGGCTGTTATCCTCCGGGTACAGTGGACATGTCATTATGCCACTGAATTATTTATTGCATATTTCTAAGATATTCAGAATAAGAGGCTCACCATCAGATGCAGTTTTAGTTGGAGCGCGTGTGTAATGGTTAGATCATAGAAAATGGACACGTCAAACCGAGTTCAAATCCTGGACGAAGCTACAGTTCACCTAAGAGCTAATAGCTTTGGAAAAGGTATGAATTCAACTGCTCTCCTTCAATATGGTTAAATAGTAGGCGTCTGGGCTTTTAACCTTGGTTAGGCAACAGTTAGAAGAATTACTCGGATTCAAACCTGTTAAAACTCTGCTTGGACTACCCACTACTAAAATAGGCTAGTCCTAAGTAGTGATCTATTTCACTAATTAGTATCCTATCAGGGCACGCTGGTTTTTTGGAGGGCTGGGGCGTCTATTTCTCATCTGGATACATTCAACGTGATACTATGCCACTCTAGAGGGTGGTATACTTTATTAGTTCGTTTTTTTATGATATGATACATCTATCTATACATATATGAAGGATTGTGTGTATATGTATGTTGGAGGAACTCGAAAAAATAACAATTAACAACAAAGTAAATATATGTCACATTAAATATTACCAGGGCTTGGTTTTTGAGCAAAAATAATAATCAGATGTAATTTATATTCGTGAAGTTATTTTTTAAAAAATTTAAATATAATTTTTATATTTAAATTTAATATTTCAGGATAGTAGATATTAACATTTTTTTCAGAGTAATCTAGATCATGCAAGGTCTTTTTTTACATGGGGATTTAAATGGGCATCCACGAGATTCAACTCATGATTCAGTAATAATGGATCTGCAGGACTAACTTTTAAAAATCCCCTCTACCAGGCGACGCGGGTAGCCGCTGTATTTTTTTCCTATAAATCATTTTTTCTTCGAATTTGCGACAATCTGTGGCCATTAAACACGTACATGCGCTCGATGTTAAAACAAAAAAAGATATTACTAATAAATAAATAAATAAAGTACTACTTACTGATATATTTTGGCAATTCTGGAGCTGATAATATCAAAACAAAATGTTATTAAAACCTGAAGAAAAAGATATAAGGATCAGTCGAATATACAGATTCCGGTTTCGCGCGAAAATCCCGAAGCTTTACTCTTTCATGCCGCAAATCCATCATATTTTTGTTAATTCTTTCTGCCACCTCGTCCTTCCACCCCTGCTTAATCAGATACCCCTTACTGACAGCAGATTCTTCCCTGGCGATTACAGTCTTTTACCAACTGTCATGTTTTAGGAGCAAGAAAAGATTGAGCCAGAGAGCTAGCGAATATTCAGTCGCGATTCTTGGAAAGACTATTCTCCTTGTACATTACGACTCATAAATCTGGATGTGATGATGTGTTGATAGTGTCCGCACCCTACCCTACCACTATCAGCTTCCGACCCCACCACCAAGAAATAAATTTTCTTGTTACTGGTGTTAAGCCTGTGGCAGCCGCTTGGATCACTGTGTCTTAGAAACTAAGAAAGGGTTTGTAATGTCCAGGGATGTGTCGTGCGTCGCAGATCTAAGCTGACAGGCTTAATATCTCTTGGATACGCACCACCTGGTCGGCGAGAGTGAAAACTAAGTGATATATGGAAGGGTAAATGAACAGGCCTACACTCAGTGATGAACGCCGAGAAACATACGTAAAGAAATGCGAGTGAGTGTGTCTGAGTGTAAGTGGTGTGTGTGTTGGTATGTGTGTGTGTGTTTTGGATTGTCTATATATTAGCGATAGTTCAGTAGTATGGTAGGAAGCATTTTTTTTACTTATATAGTAATACAGATTGTCACCAAAATATTGGTGCAAATATAATTACTTTCTTTCTCTATATTTATTTGTCTATTTTTAATTAATCTATTTCCATTACTTTTATTTTTAGTTATTTAATCTCTTTCATATATATATATATATATATATATATATATAATATATATATTTGGTGAGTACTATTTATAATGAGTATATATTATATATATCATGTATATATTGATATATATATATATTATTATATATATTTATAATATACATATGCATATATATTTCTATATGTATTATGTGTGTTTATATATATATATATATATATATATATATAATATAATATTATATATATATATCTATCCGTCTATTTGTGGTATATATATATATATATATATAATATATATATATATATATATATATATGTTGGGCTTTAGTGGTGAAGCATTAACAATATTAGGAACTCGGTTTTTTAAAGTGTGAAGTTTCGTATTTATTCTGTTAAATTTTCGAGGGTGTTATCTTCTCTTCATCGAACATAGGGTCTAACTAAGGTGGCTGGTTTTTAATAGTAGTTCGTTTCGTCTGTTAGGATGTTACGTGGGCGTTGCTGTTGTGTGAACCTCTTTTCTTTCTTTTTCTTGTGTGGGTGGGTGGTTTTTTTTTTATAATTTTTATTTTTATTTTTGGCTGCGTCGTTTTAATTGGTTTGTTTAAAGTTGGCTTGTTTTGTCGTATTGGTTCTGTCATGGTTTATATATCTGTTACATATATGTATGAATTAGTGCCGGTTTTAGCTCGCTAGGAATCTACAAGGTTCTCTGGTTCGATACCGGACGCTCGCCTAACGCGTATAAGTAGCACTGGATCTGTGCGGTAAAGTGAGGAGCTGATGGTAGGTGTGGGCGCTTCCACCTCAGATGCTAAAATAATCTCCTTTGTCTAGCATAGTGAAAAGGGAATAGACTCACTCGCTGATTGGCTTATACGCGACTCTAGGCCACCCCCTGACGACTTTACTTATTTTATATATACATATATATATATGTTGTGTGTGTGTGTGTGTGTGTGTGTATGTGTATGTGTGTGTGTGTGTGTGTGTGTGTGTGTGTGTGTCTGTCTGTCTGTGTGTGTTTGAGTGTGTATCTTATATATATGAGAATAAGTTTTTGGTTGTTGAAAAACATGAAGAAAATGAGTGAAATTAATGACAACCGAGTGTGAATATAATGTTTCTAAATTCATTATACTATGTTCTACAATTCCATTTTTACCGATATTTCGAGGAACTACGCCGCCCCCTCTCTCTATCTATCTAATGTCTGTGTGTATATATTAGTATTATTAATATATATTAATATTATGTGTGGTGTGTGTAATATACATATAAGTGTGTGTGGTGTGTGTGTGTGTGTGTGTGTGTGTGTGTGTGTGTGTAAAATAAGATATAAAATAATGTATTCCAAATAACAAAAATATTTGGTAGATAATGAAGTTAGTCGTTGTTAAAATGTAGCATATAAACCATATCATCAGCATAAGTGGATGACTTAGGTGTTAAAATTATTTTCAAAATAAAAAAAAGAATATCAGAAAAATGTTTCTTTTTCCGTTAGCATCGTTCTATTTAATAAATGGTGACGTGATGTAATTTTGACAAGAAAATTTGATAAAAAGAGTAAAATAGATCACTAATTAGGATTGAGCGCTATTCGACGTAGTGCCACCCAAGCGGAGTATATACGGTTTGAATTCAGAGTTTTCGATCTATTAACTGGTTGCCTAACCACGGTTACAGAGCCGGCTCTATTATTTACCCCATGCTGGACGGAGAGTAGTTGAATTCATACTTTTGCCAAGGGTATTTGGCGCTATGTGAACAGTAGCTTCGTCCAGAATTTTGAACTCTGGTCAACCGAGTTCCATTTTCTTACGTCTCTAACCTTTACACGTTCCGCATCTGCCCAACACAATGTACCGACATTTTCGCTTATATATATATATATATATATATATATATATATATAAGTAAAGTAAAGTAAAGTCGTCGGGGACGGCCTAAAGTCGGTATCAGCCAGTCAGCGAGGGAGTCTATCCAGCTTTTCGATAGTGCTAGACCAAAGAGATTGTTTAACACTGAGGTGGAGCGCCACACCTACGCACCGAGCTCCTTACTTTACCGTGCAGATTCACCTGTGCTACTCATAGCTGAGTTGGCGAGGACGCGGTATCCGAACCTTTAAAGGGAAACCTTGGTGGTTTTAGCCGAACGCTCTAAACCGACTGAGCTCGCACCCAATATATATATATATATATATAATATATAAGATATCCTATGAGAGTAACCATTACAACCACGCACCTGCGCTTTAAAATATCTGCAAGAGGGACATGAAGACATGCCGCATCGATACCAACACATGGGAGGCTTGTTTCAAAAACCAAGGGTGCAATTGGCGACTCCTGCGCCAAAGCAAGGAATGAGAAAGAGTGAAAAAGAGATGAAAGTTAGCCGCTGCGGAAAAGAGAGTCAAAAGACAGGAAAGACAACAACAACAACTCTACAGCATCACTGTTTGTTTGCAGTCCACTGAGCCATGAGATTTCCATTCAAAAAATTGTCTGTCAGCCTACTCACGAGTTTCAGATAAAAAGTGGACACTACGCGGTAGAAGGAGATATATAAGTAGACGGATGGATTACAACAAAACAAATCACCTAAATAGAACCAATATAACAATAAATTATAAAAAGTGCGGATTTTGACTTTGTAAAAATTTCGGCTCTTTATTGGTAGTATTTCGTGAATAATAGCATTTTCAGAATAAGAATATGTTTGTATTAATAATACAGTAATTTATATACATCTTAGGATTTTACAACAATTTTTTTCAAAATCGCATTATTAAATCAAAGAAATATTAAGAATTAATCTTAAGAAACATTTACGTTAAAATCTTTCGTAATATATCATTATTTTGACAATTGTATATTTATAAATGTCAATTTATATTTCTAACATAATAACTATCCCGACTTCTATGATACTCTTCTTAGTCTTAGTCCATCATTTTTATTCTTTCATTACAAATCAAATTATTTTCTATAATTCAAAAATGTGTTGTAATCATTACTTTTTTTATATTCGACAAAAATTCAAAATCCCGCATTTGTAATAATATTTTGATTCATATTACTTATATTTTAGTGGTTTTTTAAGTCTAAATATATAAAGGAATATTAGTTTCTGCATTTTGCCAAACTTTAACTCTATCTAATCTATATTTGTTGGGTGGTTGCGTGTGTAAGAGTTAGAGACGTAGGAAATAGACTTATCGACTCGAGTTTTAACAAATCCTGGACGAGGCTGTTTGGCAGCTTCACAGAGCGCTCATACCCTTGGAAAGGTATGCATCCAGCTAATCTCCCTCCGGTTATGGGTAAAATAGTAGAGGCAGTCTGTGCTCTTTAACCTTCAACCTGGTAACCAGTCTAGTTAGAAGTAAAACACTTATTCAACCATGTAAACTCCAGAAATTTGACCTTGTGTCACAACCCTACTCGTTCCTAGTGGTTTGGTTAGGCAATTTAACGCGACCAATGATCATTTTTGGAATGTTTTTAAATTTTTAATAATTGGGTGAATAAATGGGACAAATAAGATTAGTAAGGAGTAAACCCTTCAATAGTTTAAAAGACATAAGACTGAAATTTGGCAAAATAAAAGAAAATTCAGAAGTGTGTACTGAATATCAGTAAAAGAGAAGAAAATATTAAGACATAATCAATTATCAATAATCAAAAAAGTTAAGATAAAGGAACATGTTTTAAATATTCTTACATCAAGCAGCCAAATACCCATCTTGATTCATAATTACATATATATATATATAATATGAGATACGTAAAGACACATGTGTTTATTTTATATGGCTTTTAGGCCCGACATTTTTGGAGGATATGTTGCCTTAATTGAAGTCAACCTAATTTTTGAAAATTAATTAGTTAAATAATTAGATGAATTTAGGGCGGCTATATTTTCCAACTCGATCTGTTTTGCCTTTACCATTTGAACATATATGCGCCGCCTAAATTCCCATTAATTATTACTAATTGAATTTCAAAAAATTAGGTTGACTTCAATTAAGCACATATCCAAAAAAAATATATATATATATATTTACCAAACCCTCGGCCATGAGGGCAGAATGTGACACAAGAATCAATTTCTTAAGACAGAGTTTAACTGAGTAATGAATTCTGATTTTTTCTCACCTAGACTGGGTTACCTAGCAAAAGGTTAAAGAGCCTCAGTATGTCCTACTAGTTATCAAATAGTTGGAATTGAGAGTGTTGATGCATAACTTTTCCAATATGGTATTAGCTCTATGTGAAATGCAATCCAGGCCCTGCGTCAGGATTTGAACTAATAATCAATATAAGAGTTTCTAGTATAAATACAGTACAAATACATATAATTCAGAATCATTTTTTGGAATATTGCCAATAATATATATATTATACTATAATATTTATTATATGATTATTATATATTATCAATTATATATATATATATATATATATATTATATATATATATATTATATATAGTATATATAATATATATATATATATATAATATTATATATATATATATTTATGTGTATAAGATGGCACATATTTCCAGCTGATTCAACCTAAAAGCGACACCAAGATAATCTGGAATTTACATTGCATCTTAAATAATTTGGACGGACTGCATTTTAACCAGAGGTTGCTGCAAGATGATAACGGACGGGAGATTTAGAACACTAATATTGATATTTAGATCCAATTGCTCGTCCCTTATCGCTGGAAATGTTTTTTTCAGTGAAATTTCCAAAAAACGATTTCTGGAATATGTTCCTCTTCAAAATATCAGCAGCAATCTGAATACAATAGATCTAATAACAGTTGAGAAAAGATACTACGTATCGTATCTCGTATCTACAAAGTTAAATGAACATTGCAGCCGAGTTGGTGCTCTAAACCGAAAAAATCCATTAATTGGTGAAATAGTTGATTAGAACAAGTCTTTCTCGTTGTGTGACTAAATTAAGTAATCTCAAGATCTTCATATTATATAACTTCATTTAACCGGACTAAATTCACTTGTCTCGCATAGCTATTCGGAGTGCTTTTCTCTTTCTTTCTTTCGTTTCTTTTTTCTTTTCTTTTTTTCTTTTATCTCTCTCACAATAAAAAAAAAAAAAAACGACAAAAAAAAAAAAAAAACAAAAAAAAAAAAAAAAAAGAAGCGGTCTGTACGCAGCGTCGCACAAGAGAGAAGAATTACTGCTTCGTCCCATTTAGTAAGCAGGGGTTTAACTATTAAGTTTACATATAAATGAATAACTATGACTTTGTGTAAAATTTATGTGTAAAATATTAAAAACAATTATCTAATTAATAATTAATAGATGCTCGCAATATTCATTTGATGGGGACAGAACTAAGTTTCCGTTATAAGTAAAAAAGTAAAGTCAATGGGTTGGCCTAAAGTCGGTATCAGCCAGTCAGCGAGGGAGTATATCCCCTTTTCAATAGCGCTAGACCAAGGAGATTGGTTTAGCATCTGAGGTGGAGCGCCACACCTACGATCAGCTCCTTACTTTACCGCACATATCCCTGTGCTACTCATACGCTGAGTTGGCGAGGACCGATATCGAACTCGTGGTTTCTAACCGAACGCTCTACCGACTGACCACTTTTGATACATTTGAGGATACAAACCCTCTGACATTGAATTTGTAACTACCAGGCAATATCTCTCAAAAATTTTTACACCGCCGGTGCGGTGGTTTTTGCTAGTCTTTTTTAAAGTAGGTTCGTTTCTGTATTTATTCATTCTTTTTTTTGTGGGGGTGAACCATTACCATTTGCATTGTGCTGGCACCAGATTAGATAAGAATTTGTTCAGGAATGCACCGTAATTTTCCAATGTACTTTGGGCACCGCAACGTGCCATCTCAAAGGGTTTACATGAAATTGAGCCATTTGTTCACAGTTATATTTGTACACATAATTGTGGGAGAATAAACCAGTCGATGTGGGGGTAAGTAGGAAGGGGAAATTAACAAAGACTGTGTAAAGACAGATGAGGACTGGGAAGAGGATAATAAGGTGTATGGGTTACATTTATTTGAGAATGTATTTGTAAAGACAGATACTTGGGGAAAAGAGATCTGATATGTGAGTTGAAAAGATTCTGGAAGCTGATGCTGATTCAAATTGTTTTGGAATCCTTTGGAGATGTCTTAAACGTTTTGAAAAGAGACCAATGTTACTGTTATATAAAAAAAGTAAAGTCGGTATCAGCAAGTCAGCGAGGGAGTCTATTCCCTTTTCAATAGCAATAGACCAAGGAGATTGTTTTTTAGCATCTGAGGTGAAACGCCACACCTACCATCAGCTCCTTACTTTACCGCACATATCCCTGTGCTACTCATACGCTTTGGTGAGGACCGGTATCGAATTCTAGCCGAACGCTCTACCGACTGAGCTAACCCGGCCCATTAAAATGTTATATACCCTACCTATAAATGTCCCAATATTCATGAATACGGGAGTATTTTGCTGACTTAGTAGTCTTATACAACTAGTAGTGATTTACCTTCTTCACGCCGCTGGCGAGTATTGTATTTTGTTAATGTTATAAGGATTTCAATTCATTTCCAAACATCCTATTAATCCACATGGAATCCTAACAGTTATGGCAATAAAGGGATTCTTAACATTCCCTCAAGCTCCAGAACTGAAGACACACCATCAGATACAGTTTAATAACATAACCAGGACACTCCAATTTTAGCTGCGATCTTACCCCACAGCCGTGTCGATAAGTCACATTACGTAGAGTTTTTCTCTGAATGTTTGAGATGAGGCTTGATGATTTGTATTATCTGCGTTATTCGGATTATTGTCTTCATCTTTATTGTTATTTGTACAACGTTTCGGCCGATATACCCTCCGGCCTTCTTTAGGTATTTCTTGTCGGACTCGGGAACCTTCTCAGATCCGAGAACCTTCTTTTCGGACTCGGGAACTTTCTTGAGTGGATAAGGTAGTTAGGTTAAGACAGTTCTAAGTGACAGTTATCTCTGGATTCCGGGTTCAATCCTGAGTAGCGGTAATAACATAGAAAAATAATTAACACAACTCCTACCCCAGCTATGGTTAGCGGAATGAGAACAGGATACCCCCGTGGACTGAATAAAGGTTTAAGTTCAAAGTTCCGTGATGGCTCCCGATTACGACAAGAAAGTTCCCGAGTTCGAAAATGTTTGAACAAATGAAAGAATAATTGTAAAACACATGATATAAATGCTTATCTTATTGCCCCCTCCCCCAGGAAGGTGTATATAGATTATGACTTTAATCCATTGGGGTAGATTGTTCTCATTCTTTTGTCAATGTCAGAGGTCAAGTGTTAAGTATTTTATGTTATTTTTACCTGTACTCAGGTTTGAACCTACAACAAAAAATTGTCACTCAGAACTGTATTAACTCAACCCTTGTATCCATTACACCATGTGTCCAACTTGAAAAAAGGGTTTGGTTTGAAGGTTCAAGAAGGTTCTTGAGTTTGACAAGAAACACCTTAAGAAGGCTGGAGAGCACACCAGGTGTATATAAGAATAAAGATGAGGACAATAGTCCAAAAAATCTAAATGATAAAAGAGTTTTAAAATTTTCTTGAAGCATTGTGTATATATTGGTTTGGAGGTTGATTTTGAAGGCTTTCACAATGCAGGTGTAAAGAAAAAAATAGTTTTCTTTCCACCTGCATTGTGATAGCCTTCAAAATCAACCTCGAAATAAATGATAACAATTATCAAGCTTCATCTAAAAAATTATCACAAATTCAGTTCTAATAAAAATGTCTTTTAGAACTTAATTTTATAGAATAGTTGGATTTTGGCGTAGTGTTATATCTCATTTTGTTCGGTTACAATAACCACAACACTGTTGGTTGTTTGGGTCGATTGCAAGTACCCCCCATCAGCTTTTACTTATGGTTTTTCACTGAAGTCCGAGTGACAGCAAGTCGGCTAGGCTCTCTGGGACCCCACTAAGTATCCTAGTTGAGTTTTCTGACTTTTCAGGTCGAGTTGTTTTTATTATAATTCAATCTTTGCGAAATTTTCACACTACTTTAAACTGAAGTCCAAGTGACAGTAAGAGTATTTAAGTCTTCTATCTTATTTTGCCAGTGCTGCGGACGCACTATCGGATAGAGAATACGCCGACTGCACTCCTGATTAGGAGTGGTAGTTAGATATTAAATAACCCATGAAAATTGATATGCCATCAAACAAATAAACCAAACTGAAACCTATTTATTTAAACTATTGTCATATCTATTGAGGTCAGTCAGTCTACTATTGGTTTGGACAACAGCAACTGGCCAAGCACAACTGAACCAGTGTCAAGACAATTGGTTCTTATGGGGATTCAGAATAGTCCACTCATGCATTTGGGTGATTCCATTCCTTGAGTCTTGAATTGGCTGCTAGGTTTGTATGATGTTCTGAGGCTTCATAAATAACCTGTCTTTGCAGCAAACCAGATTAATATTGGGTTACGACTGCTTGCTGCCTTGTCTTACCAATTCGACGGTAATTGGAACTAGTATGATTATTCTACAACATCATTATAAGACTGCTAAATAGTGGCTAATTTGACTTTGTTTTCCGTTGAATCTTAGTTTTAAAATTCACATTTTGTTTTTTTTATAAATTGTACACCTGTATAAGGGCCGGGTTAGCTCAGTCAGTAGCTCAATATATATATATACATATATATATATATGTGTGTGTGTGTGTGTGTGTGTGTGTGTGTGTGTGTGTGGGCCGGGTTAGCTCAGTCGGTAGAGCGTTCGGCTAGAAACCACAAGGTTCCTAGTTTGGTACCGGCCCACGCCAACCCAGTGTATGAGTAGCACAGGGATCTGCGTTTTAAAGTAAGGAGCTGATCGTAGGTGTGGTGCTTTGACTCAGAAGCAAAAACATTCTCCTTGGTCTAGCGCTAGTGAAAAGGGGATAGACTCCCTGACTAACAGGCTGATACCGGCTTTAGGCCACCCCGACGACTTTACTTACTTTACTTTTACACCTATATAGTTAGGCATCAATCAAATGTTAAAGTAATGTACAATGTAATACCCTCAAAAATGTTTCCAGTGTAGGACCCTAAACTGCATCCAAGTGGTTTTCTGGTTTTGGAACTTTAGGAAGGACGTATTTATCAACCCCTCCACACGAGCAGGATGTGACACAAGGTCAATCTTTAGGCGGAGTTTAATAGGTTTGAATTCAGAGTTTTCCTTCTGCTAGGCTGGTTAGCTATACAAGGTTAAAGAGACCAGTCTGTCCTGCTTTTTACTCATAGCTAGAGGGAGATCATGTGGATGCATATCTTTTCCAAGGGTATTAGCGCTATGTGAAATGCAGATAGCCGCGTCTAGGATTTGAACTCGGTTCGACGAATCTATTTCCTAAGACTCTAGCCATTACACAACGCGCCTCCAGTTGGTAAGTATGAATGTACCCGTTCTATATCATAACCAGAGTGGTAGTACTCTTAGTACTAAATACATCTGCTTGAAAATTGCTAGTATTAGATAAGAATACTTGAAACCATGTAAGCGTCTGTAAGAGTTCAATTCAAATAGATATGCTAAAATTTGTTCGTATAAATTAGGAATGGACGCAACCATACAACTGTTTGTGAATTATTTTTATCAAATAAGAATAGTTGATATGATATTACTGAGTACCAAAATGTTTAAAAACGAATTATATAACTATATACAATCTGGGGTCGCGTGGTCTAATGGTTACCACCGTAGGAAAAGGACTAGTCGGCCTGAGTTCAAAAACTGGATGAGCCTATTTGAATTTTACATAGCATTAATACACTTGGAAAAGTTATGCTTCCAACTACTTGGGCTCTAACCCTGGTGAGGCAACCAGTCTAGGAAATTGAAAACTATGAATTCAAACCTGTTAAACTCCGCTCAAGAAATTGAGCTTGTGTGTGTTATCCTGCTCCTTTGGAGGTGTTGATACATATATACATACACACACACACACACATATATATATATATATATAAATATATATATATATATATAAGATAAAAGAAAGGAAATGAATCTGACAGTATGAGTATGAAAAGGTGGAATGAAAACATCACACAATGCTGTTAAAGAGAAAACAATTTATAATATAATCATAGCTGATACTGATCAATATTTCGATTTTACAAAAATCATCATCAGAGCTCATTCACTCCGTGGTGTTTGGGTCATTTTTGGTGTTTTGACATTTTTTCTCCGACCCAAACACCACGGAGTGAATGAGCTCTGATGATGATTTTTTGTAAAATCGAAATATTGATCAGTATCAGCTATGATTATATTATAATTGTTTTCTCTTTAACAGCATTGTGTGATGTTTTCATTCCACCTTTTCAATATATAATATATATATATATATATATTATATATATAATATATATATATATATATATATATATATATATATATATACGTTTTAAAAAGCGAATGGTTTAAAAATATTCCGACTGCAGTTTAACGCAGTAGCAAATCTTCAGGGAATTGTATAAATCCCTGAAGATTCGCTACTACGTGAAACTGCAATCGGAATATTTTAAACCATTGGCTTTTAAAACGTATATTTAGCTCTTTTTATTGAGCAATTTTTAAATCGATTTTAATTAATCCAGAAGTAAATATATTTGTTTGCTTCGTGGATTGGCAAAGATCTATAATATATATAGTTAGAAAACAACAACCCCAGTTAGCATCACTGCACCAGAGATTGACATTACACAATTGACCTGTTCAATCACTTGTTTTAAAAAAGAAAAATTGGACATGACGGAAAGATACCAACAGATATGGGACATAAAGATATGCTTAAATATTGTTCGTATAATATAGGAATACATGCAACTATACAGCTGTTATCAAATGATTTGTATTAAATAAGAATAATGGATATGATATTACTGTGTGCTAACAAATGTTTAGAAACGAAATATATAACTATATACATACACTTTATTCAATTCCCTAACCTCTAGGCATAAAACAACCATTTTTGAACACACCTAGTATATTTTCTATTTGTATAGTAATGGAAAAATCTCCCTAAATTCTTTTACGCAATGATAAATGAGTCTTGGAAGTGTTTTTGGATTTTAATCAACTCTTTATTGCTACTTCCTATATACTATTTGACAATTGTTGAGCAAAAATACGTTTGATTTATTTTTCTTTGAAAAAAAAAAACAAAACAAAAAAAAAAAAAACAAAAAAAAAAAACATGGCGGAATTCGAAATGACCACAAGGGTTTTATTTATTGGAGCCAATAATAAGATCAGAATTGATATGTATGGTTGACATAATGACGTTGTCTTAGCATGCCACGTGACCAAACTCCTTCAATCATTCTTCTGATAACGTCAGTGATTTTATTTGGTATTCCTACATCATACCTTATAGCTTCCATCTTGGTGTGATTTATGCGAGAAATTCCTTCCATTGTCCTGAGGCAATCTTTCTCGAATACACACAGTTTTCTGTTGTCTTCCTCCTTCAAACTCCAACTTTATTCAGGATATATGGCTATTGGGACTATTAGTTCATAGTACAGACAAAATTGTTTATACAGAAATGATTTTACTAACAGAAGACCTGAAACACATTCACCAAAGCGATCGAGTGAGCGAATAAGAGAGGATAGAAAATTATTTCTGTTAAGACTGGAAAGACAGGACAAAATTGTATTCGGATATTTTAATTTTTTTTCCTTTTAGGCACCGAATACCAGGTTCAAATTGCGGGAAAATGTTTTTTTTTACAATTGTCCAGTTCAAATGGGATTCTTTTTTATGTTAGGCTTATTAGACTCATAAATGGTTTTTCTATGTGATGCTCTTAAAAATCATATATGATTTTTTGTAGACACAGAATACAAGGTTCACATTGTGTGAAGGTGTTTTTACAATTCTCCAACTTACATTTTGGTTCGATATATGTTTTTCTATTTGAGGCTTTTTAAAGACATGTACTTTTCTTGTAGGCACAGAATAAAAGGTTCAAATTGTGTGAAGGTGTTTCTTTTTATAATTCTCCTGCGCACATTTGATTATTTATTAGGTGAGGCTTTTAAATACCATATATGTTTTTTCTATGTGAGGCTTTTAAAGAATATGTATGTTTCTTCTGTGTGAGTCTTTTAAATACCATATATGGTTTTTCTATGTGAGGCTTTTAAATACCATATATGTTTTTTCTATGTGAGGCTTTTAAAGAACATGTATGTTTCTTCTGTGTGAGTATTTTAAATACCATATATGGTTTTTCTATGTGAGGCCTTTAAAGAACATGTATGATTTTTCTATGTGAGGCATTTAAATACCAAATATTTTTTTCTATGTGAGACTTTTAAAGAACATATATGTTTTTTCTATGTGAGTTTTAAATATCATATATGGTTTTTCTATGTGAGGCTTTTAAAGAACAAGAATGATTTTTCTATGTAATGTTTTAAAAACCATATATGATTTTTTGTAGACACAGAATACAAAGTTCACATTGTATGAAAGTGTTTTTTTACAATTCTCAAACTTACCTTTGGTTCTTTTTTATATTAGAATTTTAAATACCAAATATCTTTTTCTATGTGAGGATGTTAAAGACATTATATGTTTTTTCTTGTAGGCACAGAATAAAAGGTTCAAATTGTATGAAGGTGCTTTTTTATAATTCTCGTGCAAACATTTGATTCTTTTTTATATATTAGACTTTTAAATACCATATATGTTTTTTTCTATGTGAGCCCTTCAAAGAACACGTATTGTTTTTCTATAAGAGGCTTTTAAAGACCACATATGTTTTTTCTATATGAGGCCTTTAAAGAACATATATGTTTTTTTCTATCTGAGGCTTTTAAATCCCATATATATTTTTCTATTTTAGGCTTTTAAAGAACATGAAGGTTTTTTCGATGTGAGGCTTTTACATATGATATATGGCTTTTCTATATGAAGGGTTTAAATGCCATGTATTGCTTTTTTATATGTGTGGTTTTTAAAAAACTATATATGTTTTTCTGTTAGACTTTTAAAGACCATGTATAATCTTTCTATGTGAGGCCTTTAAAGATCATATATGGGTTTTTCTATGTGAGGCTTTTAAAGACCATATATCGTTTTTCTATGTAAGGCTTTTAAATGCCACATATCGTTTTTCTATGTGAGGCTTTTAAATGCCATATATCGTTTTTCTATGTGAGGCTTTTAAAGACCATATATCGTTTTTCTATGTGAGGCTTTTAAATGCCATGTAAAGTTTTTCTATGTGATACTTTTAAAGACCATATATCGTTTGTCTATGTGAGGCTTTTAAATGCCATATATGTTTTTTCTCTGTGCGGCTATTAAATGCCATATATCGTTTTTTTTGTATGTGAGGCTTTTAAAGACAATATATTGTTTTTCTATGTGAGGCTTTTAAATGCCATATATCGTTTTTCTATGTGAGGCTTTTAAATGCCATATATCGTTTTTCTATATGAGGCTTTTAAATGCCATATATCGTTTTTCTATGTGAGGCTTTTAAAGTCCATATATCGTTTTGCTATGAGGCTTTTAAAGAACATGCATGGTTTTAAAAAACATATTTGTTTTTTCTTGTAGACACAGAGTACAAGGTTGATCATGTCAATTATGTGAAAGTGTTTTTTTTATAATTCTCAACTACAAATTTAAGCCACCATTTTAAAACAAAGGCCTAATTCAATTTTATTTAAAAAAAAAAAAAACTAACACAAATTTAAGTGTTTTGGGTAGGCTAGAACAAATTAATAGCATTTCAGTTTATGTCAATGGGGGAAATTGATATGCAAGTAAATTGATTCATGAACAGAACGAATCAAACACATAAATCAAGGCACCAGTGTATATAGACATCATTATATGAGGAAAATTGGAAGTAAATTCGATAATATGTGATTTTATACAAAATTTAAAAAAACAAGTTCGAGTGATGATTAATTAGCCGACACTGCCGTGTTTCGGTTTGTTTAACAAACCTTCGTTAGGGCCTTCGTTTGTTTGAAGAAAAATAAATTTTTTGTGAACAAAAGTCTGCGAGCCTCTGCTTTTGGTATGTGGCGGCTTTTGCTGATTTTCAAATATGTGAAGAAGAAAATGTATGATAATTCAATTTTTACAACGTAAAAGTAAATTATGTTTACTTAAGAGCTATTGCGTGTGTTTAATATGTAAAAGTATAATAATCTTAATTTGACTCTCTCTCTCTCTCTCTCTCTCTCTCTCTCTCTCTCTCTCTCTCTCTCTCTCTCTCTCTCTCTCTCTCTCCTTTTATCATCTTTTTATCATCTTTTTATTATTCTCGTTTATCGCTTCCGCAGGCTTACCTATCTTTTCCCTTCTTTCTTTCTTTTTTTTCTTTCCTTACTGTTATTTTTTTCTGTCTAGCATGTCCTTTGTCTTCCCTTTCTTTTATAATAAAAACGGAATAGTCCTTTGTTTAGCTCAGGTGACGACTCCAAAGAAATAAGAATTCGGCAGATGAGGAATTTACATTTTTGCACTTCCGCTTGGACGATTTGGACAGTCTCATTTTTTAACCAGAGGGTGTTGCAAGATGATAACGTTCGTACCACTAAGGAACACGTATTAATATATAGACGAAATAAAATAAGAACAAGAGCATTAATATATATATTTTTTTTAAAACGCCCTGTTAACGGAGCTTAGGATACATTAACTGTATACCCGGTTCACTTTATCGACCAAACTGAGTTTGTGGATTTTTTTGGTGTTTTTCGGGACAAGAGACAACAATTTGGGTAACATGAGCGTTCAGCATCATTTATGTCTGTACGACCGCATTTAAACTTAGCATACAACCTCTTAACCGTTGTTTCCGACGGAGCAGAGTTCGGATAACACTTGCTTTGTTTGAATAGTATATTTCCCATCAGAAAGCAATGCTTTATCAACACACGGAATTCATTGAAGGTTAGTACCTTATAAATAAATATTTTATAGGCGCCATTTATATGTCAGGTCCGAGACTTATTGAGCGATGTGTAATAATAATAACTAAATGGACAATCATTTAGCTTAGCTGACGACACTCATAAGAAATAAGAATTTCGATAAATAAGGAATTTACATTTTTGAATTTCATCCTGGACGATTAAGACAGTCTCATTTTTAACCATAGGTTGTTGCAAGATGATAACGGTCGTACAACTAAGGAACACGTGTGGTTAGCTCAGTCGGTAGAGCGTTCGGCTAGAAATCACAAGGTTCCTAGTTCGATACCGGTCCTCACCAACTCAGCGTATGAGTAGCACAGGGATCTGTGCGGTAAAGTAAGGAGCTGATGGTAGGTGTGCCGCTCCACCTCAGACGCAAAAACAATCTCCTTGGTCTAGCGCTATTGAAAAGGGGATAGACTCCCTCGCTGACTGGCTGATACCGACTTTAGGCCACCCCGACGACTTTACTTACTACTATATATAAAAGTTTATATATAGATAAATAAAATAAGAAGAACACGAGCTTAAATATATGGATACTTTAAAACGACGGGACTTTGGATATGCCGACTGTATTGCCTGCTCACTTTTCTATCATTATGTCGAGATAAAAATGTACCGCCTTTGTTGTCCATATCTTTTATCCAGACGTTGGTATTCAGCATGTTTTCCACGGCTTTCTATGAACCTACATTACCTATCAGATAAATTGTATATTTTCTAATAATAGAGCGATCCCTGTGTTTGATTTGATGCTATCTCCAAGGCATTCCACGGCATAATTGACCGGTAACACTGACCGGACAATGGTTGTTGAATCGAGCGAAACCGGTGATCGTCTGCTGGGTGACAGATTTGGTGATTACGTTGTATGCCGGCTCTATGATTATTATCTGCCTGTGAGTTACGACTTGACGACGAATGATGTCATGAATCAAAAAAGTGGTGCTCTTTCTCGTTCCAGTGCATTAGTCAAACGATCCTATTGTTTGCATTAGTATTGGCTAATATCAGGATAGATTCGGTCTGCGAGCACTTCAAGAGTTTATGTCATCCTTCAGTTTTTAAATTCCCGGACATCCAGAACCAATTATCTAATAGCCTTTTCCAAACTTCAAAAATAATTCGGGAAACGTGCTTAGATGTATTGAAACATGACCAAATTTATCAGGTTGGCTGGTTGATTGGTTGGTTGGATTTTACGGTAAATCAACCCTTGTTGGGTTATCATAAGCCCACATTTCTTACAGACATCTGCAATCGCGCACACACATTATTAAACACATTGGTTTTTACACAAATCTCTAAACACTACACTATTTGATAATCACACACATTTCTTACAGAAATCTGCAGTCACACACACACATTATTAAACACATTCGTTTTTACACAAATCTCTAAACATATACACTCTCTTATGAGCACACTCAATTTTACGCAAATGTGTAGTCACATTAATTCTTTAACACACTGTTTTTGCACAAATATGCAGTTTTATACACACATTATTAAATACACTGTTTTTTACACAAATGTGCAGTCATATAAATGCATTATTAAAGTCACTCTTTTTTACACAAATCTGCAGTCATATACACACCTTATTAAACACACTGGTTCTTACACAAATCTGCGTCCTATACACGCCTATTACACTGGCTAATTAAACACACAGGCTCTACACAAATCTGAAGACATATACACACCTTATTAAACACACTGGTTTTTACACACATCTGCGTCTTATACACACCTAATTAAACAAACTGGTTTTTACACAAATCTGCGTCATATACACACCTTATTAAACATACAGGCTCTTACACAAATCTGCGTCATATACACACATTATTAAACATACTGGTCTTTACACAAATCAGCGTCATATATTCACCTTATTAAACACACTGGTCTTTACACAAATCTGAAGTCATATACACACCTTATTAAACACACTGGTTTTTACACAAATCTAGAGTCATATACACACATTAATAAAGACCCTGTTTTTTTACACAATTCATTGAAACGTATCATAATCACACTCATTTGTGAACACAATTTCTCTGCTCGCATTTATAAGAACACCTATTTTTACACAGATCTCTAGACACGTCCACACGTTCTTAAATCTGTAGACGCAGACAAACAGACATGAACACTCTTATAGGCTGGACAGAACAATAGACATGGCTGAAAAACGATCGTGACAAAAGCAGATGTTAAAATAGCCAACGGCCAGACGACAAGAAACATCTTGCCATCTGGCGATTGACATGCCCCGGCGCAGATATTAAAACGTCACGAAGCAGAGACATTAGTTTGCAGTCACGCAAAATGCCAAGAATTGATCGTACATCGGGCAAGGGACATTGATTTAGCCGCCTCGCCAAAAAGAAAGGATCGTCTTCATTTGTCGCAGAGACCGCAGCCGAACTGGTCAGACATTCCGATTGTTCCTGAAAATGAAAATCTTTTAATAAATCACCCGCGTTCAGACAGTTTACACAGATACGCGTGTTTCGGATCCGAGTCTTCTTCGTGACGTGGAAATCGGGAGAAAAGGAAAAAGGAAAAGGAAAAGAAATGTAAAGAAACAAAGAGAATATTCTTGCAATCAGAAATATAGTTCTTTGACGTATTGGTAAGACCTTATACTAATGCAGATAGTCATGAATAGTCAAACTTGAATGTAAGACTCCAGTTAAAGGTGGATGATATACAGAGGAGAGTGGTATTGTTAACCAAAGCCACAAGAGAGGAATTAAGTATATCCGGAAACTAAAACTGACATTGTAGAATCATAACATTTCATGTAGCAAACAAATTCCGCCATAAATATAATATATATATATAATATATATATATATATATATATTATATATATATATCTTTGAAAGGAAGGAAAAACTCAACACCGTTATTCCAAAATTAAAATTATTTCGCCAAAATTGGGACCTTTATAAATCTAAGTTGATTTAACAAAACTCCCCAAATCAAGGGGAAATATAGATATTGCTCTGTATATAATCTAAAAAGATTATTATACATTGAGCTCTCTGTAGTGATTTAAAGATTCATTGTATTTGTACATTCTGGATCATACAATAATAATACGGTGTGTCTTAGAAATCACATATAGAATCATCCCTTACTACCAAGTTTTGGATACCTCACATCTATCTATCTATCCATCTATCTATCTATCTATCTCTCTCTCTCTCTCTCTCTCTCTCTCTATATATATATATATATATATATATATATATATATATATATATAGATAGATAGATAGATAGATAGATAGATGTGGGGGGAAGAGAAATAGAAGTGAATCCGACAGTATGTAATATAGTGAAAAGTTTGAAAAAACACAGGTTCATAGAATGAGTGATGTT
This sequence comes from Doryteuthis pealeii, assembly GCA_023376005.1. Lineage (NCBI taxonomy): Eukaryota > Metazoa > Mollusca > Cephalopoda > Myopsida > Loliginidae > Doryteuthis > Doryteuthis pealeii. Next base: position 40,757,103 of record CM042169.1, read on the forward strand.
TATTTAGCCAACGCTACAGTGTTTCAATCTGTTTTAGTAGATCTTCATCAGGGCTTTTTTTTATTTGAGGAAAAATAGATTTATCCCAGAGAATTAGGAGGCTGTGAGAGTCTTTTGTTGGTCAATCTATTTAAAAAATGTTTTATGAAAAACTAGCGTTCCTTGGATATTTGAAAATTTTGAACGCTAAAACAAATGCTTCTGAATTTGACATGGAACCTTCTCTTACGATGTGTGTGTGTGTGTGTGTGTGTGTGTGTGTGTGTGTGTGTGTGTGTGTGATTACAAGGTTTTATCAGTATAACATTTCTGCTTTTCGTAATGTTCGTAATGTTCATATTATATATTTGGACGTCATGTTTGTAAAGTAAATGAGATAGTAATTTTGTTCGTGGTGTAAACGTGATCGTAATGTCGGCAATCTATCAATAATGGAGATTGTCTGTATTTCTGTCTGTAACAAAAACTACGTCATAACTCTACGTCACAGCTTACGACACAATATTCTTATGCTATATACACCCAAAATTTGAGTAAGCAATTTTAAAAATTGTTTTTTACTCTCGTCCTATTTTCCTTTTTTTACAGAAACAAGAAGTTAACTAAAAAGTTTACAGATAAATAAATACCTACGATTTTGTGGAAAATTGATGTGGAAAATATTCAAAATAATTGTTTGATTATTACATACATGCAACATTTTATTTGAGAGGGACGGGGCTCAGTTTTCATTTCAAATTGTTTTTTTTGTTTTTTTTTTTGTTTTTTTTACTCCTTTAATAAATATGAGGATTTGTCTTACTTATGATACAAACCCACTGACATTGAATTTTAACTCCCACCCTCTCAGGCAATGTCTTTCAAAAATAAATTTTTACGACGCCCGGAGGGTGTTTTTTGTTGCTAGTGTTAGTTATGGAAACTAACAAAATATTCGATGTCCTATTTAAGTTTTAATGTAATAAAATATTATTTTAAATTAGGAAGACTAACGAAACGAAATAAGAACTAAACATATTTCACTTATTGCAATGTTATTTTAATTGATTTCTATATAATATTGCTATTTGAGAATAACATGAAGTATTAGAAATCAGTAACAGCAAATAATTATTTATTAAACCCAGTGTTGCTAAAATCATTATGCAAATTACTCCGACCATATACTATGTGAATTTTAATTTTTTAGTTATATATAACACTATTTCAGGATTTAAAAAGCATTAATGATATGGACAGCGACAAATCTATCTCAGCTAGAATTTAATAGAAATCATCGTCAGTAAATAAGATGCTAATTAAGATTAAATAATGAGTATTTCATAATCGTTGCGAATATAACTTAAATAACAAAATAAATCGTGACGTCAGGGGTGCCGTAGTTTCGGTTACAGACAGGCAGTTACATACTCTCCATTATAATAAAATGATGAGTACGAATTGCTAGTTATGTTCGTATTGTAGATTAGTACATAATTTTTGTTATGTTTATAATGCAAAATAGTACGTACTATTTGTTATATTCGTAATA
>CM042169.1:40768633-40776294 GCA_023376005.1 Doryteuthis pealeii
TATGCACAAAGCAGAATCTCTTCTAGAAGATGAGATAATGTTACATAATTAACTGGATGAAATAATTGGACTTCTCTTGGGGACTTCGTGTCTGGTCTTCCATTGGGGATTTCTCTTTATCAGAAGCCCTGTGTCATTAGTAGTTTTTAGATAATAACACAAGACTTTGATTTACTTAGATTATACTTTATTCGGAAATCCCCACCAGACTGCCTGCGCAGATCGAGTCGGAGCGTGTATAACACGATTTACCACCGTCGTGGGTTTTGGCCGACCGACTAAAATCTATTTCTAATCTAAACCGGAAGAGGGTCTCCTCCACCGATTCTAACGGTATCCACCGGTAAGGATCAGGATGATGTCAAGCCTTGTCACTCATCCTTCAAGGCCGTGGGCTGCAACTTATAACAGCCATTTTGATTTCTACACTAGATAGCGTAGATACGGCGTAGATTAGGACAGGAAGCAGCGATGATAGATCAAAATTACCAAAATATCTCCCGTAATTCTCAAGTTCAATATTCTAAATAAAACAAGTATGTATTTTTTTTCAATTCATTTTAATTTTATGCTGGACATATAATCGAAGGAAAACCATTTGGAGTACTTCATTTTTAAAATTGGTAGAAATAAAATAAGACAAATAAGAGATTTGCGATTAAGTAACAACAGATAATATGGACTTCTATTTTTTAATTGCCTCTTGGATAATTTGGATGGTCTCATTTTTAACCAGAGGGTGTTGTAGAAGGATAACGGGTGGAAGATTTAGGAAGAAGCGTATTAATATATAGATCGATAGTTTAATATAACATTAACTTTTATCGATGAATTAGTGGAAAAATTAGCATTTTACTAAAAAGAATTAGGTGTATATCTATTTACCTGCGATTATTTTAATTCTTCGTTCTGGAGGTTTGGGGAATGTGAAGCACTCCTTCATCACCATTTCTCCCTGGTCCACTCTGACCCGGAGTGGTAGTACCTGTTAGGGTCACATCTATGGTTTAAATAGAAAAATGTGTTTATAAAGAAATTGAGTATACATTAAGAATGACTATTTCAAAACTTTGCCGGCATTAAAGGTTGATGTGCCGTAAAACAAACCAAACCAAAACCAAATTCACTGTCAAATAAGAAGACTTATAATTTTAAAAAACTATCTTGTCCAAAGCTGTTTACTAACCACCCAGTCAGCTGGAGTTGTAGAATACATGGTGTGTCAAAAAGCATTGAGATTTTTTGTACTTTTAGACACACCTTGTATTCTATCTTTGTATCTAGACTTGAATTTTTATTCATTTTTAAGGTCACGGCTGTATAGGTCAGCGAATGAGGACAGTTTCTGCTGAAGGCAAATGGACACGATTGTTGGAGCGTCACGACTGACGCCAACTTCATCGAAGACAATTCACTAACTACGCGAGTCTGTCCGATTCCGGAAGCAATTGACCTGAGAACAACACAATCTGAGCCGTTGAGAATATTTAAGGGTCAACTCCTGTGACCCGGACGACTTGAAATTTAAATCTACACTCGAAATTAGGGCCCGTAAGGAAGGAATTCGGAACTCGGCCGATAACTCGGTTATATTCGATCAATTAAAGGGAAAATGATTATTGATTATGGAGGTATGAAAGAGGTACTCGAAAGAGGAGATACTACGCTAAGTCGGGCATAAGTTCTCATTATTGGAGCAATCATTTATAATTGCAGTAGTAAATTTACTGACCTGACTTCTTGCATAGTATATGTACACGCGGGCACTTGCACACTCACAAACATACATCGACTGGCACATATACACACCCAAACCCACGAACAGACAAACATATACACATATTCATATATATATATATATATATATAATATATATATATTATATATATATATATATATATTTATATATTGTTTTATTAGAAACTTAACTGTGGTTTAGAAGAAATTAAGTTCAATCATTGCGTTGTATATAATATATATATATATATATATATATATAATATATTATATGTGTGTGTGTGTGTGTATATATATATACACAACGCACACATACATATATAGACAGAGAGAGAAGGAGGGATAGAGAGGGCTTAATATATATATATATATATATATATATATATATATATATATATATATATATATATATTACAGGGACATTTTATGAGCGCGAGTTTCATGCTTTTTATATATTTATGACAAATGCGTAAAAAGCAAAAATCCCATGTAATGTATATATATATATATATATATATATATATATATATATATATATAATATATATATAGATGCTCCCCATCCCCCTGGACTTGAGCACTTTGGAGGGGATTTCGCTGATGAAAGCGTAAACGCAACGCTCTCCTATAAAAGGGATGGAGCACTCTATGGAGACCTTTACATACATACAGATGAGTGTTAAATCCCTTTTATTCTGTGTGTAACGATAGCCATGCGGTTAAGTTGTCGGAGTTCTATTCCGGCTGTAGGTTGCTCACAAAAATGTCTAGCAACACTGGTCGAAACGCGTGTCCGTGGATGACTATATATATATATATATATATATATATATATATATATATATAAAGCAGCTTGTAGTTTGTATATACAAACGCTTGCCTAGCTACTTTTTCCTATTTTCCAACCTGTAGATTATGTAAGCACTTTAAACTCATGTAATGGAGATATGGTATCCATAATTTTATAATTTTATACTTTATACCTGATTCCAAGTGAGTCATTTCTTACTCTGGTGCTTAAACCCTTTTGTACTTCTGAAGAAAAATAAGTCTTGCGTTCATCATATAAAAACAAAGAGAATGGACAGAGACAAGCCACAATCGGGGCTAGCTCGAAATAAGCCCGCATCAACCAGAGGAAGAGACTAAGGAAATCAATCGAAAAGAAGATGGCCAATCGACGAAACAGGACCCTCTTCCTCATTATACACACGTGATGCTTAAGGATAGAACCCAGATGTATGAGCAGTTCATGACTTGCAATATTCCACTTCAGGCTTTTCTCGGGCTAGACGGGCGGTCGGAGAGGCCCCCTCCGATCAATCGGCTGACCACGTCAAGCCCTAGCACCTATATGATTGCCCCAACCGTATTGCCTTAATGGCAACCCCCAATACTTCTTATCATATGGGTGCTAGAAGACGGTGGCTGAGTGTCTACATGTCGTGGGAATGACGTTAAACTCTATTTGATGGTGGGGTTGCAGTTTTGGAGGTTTGGGGAATGTGGAGCACCCCTTCATCACCATTGCTCCCTAATCCACTCTGACCGGGAGTGGTAGTACCTGTTAGTGTCCCATCTATAGGTTGAATAGAAAAACATGAGTTAATAAACAAAATTGTATGATGCATTAAGAATGAATTTATTTCACAACTTTGTCGGCATTAAATGACCCAACGAGGTTGATATGCCGTAAAACAAAACAAACCAAACCAAACCAAACCACCTATATAATAATTACTATCTAGAATATATATCCATCCTTTGGAACATTTTGTGTTTTCTTTCTACATTGTTCCACAATGACTCTCTCGTCGATTTCGATGCATGGGGTTTCATCCAATTAACAGCCTACACATTTTTTTTTGTTTCTAGTGGTAAAGGCTGGTGTTGGATCACCCGCACTTTTTGGCAGAGTCAATAGGAAAGAATTGGTGCACGAGAAATGTCACAAACCCAAGCAACGACTGATCTTAGGTTTTTCAAATTCAGAGTTTTTCTTCTAGACTGGTTACCTATCCAAAGTTTAAGAGCCCAGTCTGCCTTACTATTTTACTCATAGCTGGAGGGATACTATATAGATTCATACCTTTCCCAAGGGTATTAGCGCTATGTGAAATACAAACAGCCTTGTCTAAGATTCGAACTCGTGTTGACGTGTTAATTATTCCAGTATTGTTCCACATATTGTCGGGTTGACTATTCCCATTGCACCCCAAGTATAAGTATGTTTCCTCTGTTTAATTAAAACATTCCGTTCTATTGTCGGACTGTTCCCCACTCCATTCGTATCTATTAGTACCAGAAAATATACTGCATGTTCTACGATATTATTAGTGTGTCCATATGAACACACAACCATAATTTTTTCCCCAACAGGCTCAATCCCAGCAGAGCTGAGCAGTCCAGGATCGGATATTTCAACAAGAGGAGACTTACCCTCATCCCGGACAATCGAGTTCGAGAGAAGTTAGCAAACGTTGATCGGGGAGGGGGTGATGCTGGGACCTTGTCAAAGCTTTGAGCCGACTTAGGGAGGATGATACATCTCCGCCGTATATTCCGACCTAATTGAAACATGGATTTGACAAATGGATCAGAGTGGAATGTCCTGCAATCGCCAAGGCCACTTGCTGGCTTTCAGAGGCTCCTTCCCTCGGGGACACGACCATTCATTTACAAGATTCTATCAATTACATATCAGCACATCTCTCTCTCTCTCTCTCTCTCTCCTCTATATATATATATATATATATATATATTATAATATATATTGTGTGTGTGTGTGTGTGTGTGGTGTGTGTGTGTGGTGTGTAATAAAAATTTAGAGAAAAAACAAATGATAATATTAGTATTGCTGACAAGATATCGTTTTCGACCTTTTAAACAAAAGCAAGTTTAAAATGTGGCTGGATTGCACCCTACATTATTGATACATCTTTGTCTTATATATTTTTAATTCAAATCTCATTGACTTTTTCTAAATGGATGGTAATACTTCTAGTTTTTAAAAATAAAATTTATTTTACTTTTAACACAAAATACGCATTTTTACAAAAAAAAATTTAAAAGACATTCCGCGCCCTGAACGAGAGCGTTTGTTTGGTGCCTCTCGTGCCAAACGGTTAACTATCCCCTTTTTCTTTCATAAATATAGTTGCTCTTGAGGATGACCGCTTTATTAAAAAGTCGAAACAGATATCTGTCAGCATACTAATATTATCATTTGTTTTTTTCTATAAATGTTCTATCATACTGTCGGATTAATTTCCATTTATTAAACTCTAATTAAATATTGTCAATATCAGTACTGATAAAGATATAAAAATATATTCATTTTAACATCAAAGTATGGTTTTCATACCCTTTTATCTATACATATAACGTCGTATTCATTCCTTTAACCCACACATATATACACACACGCACACATCCACACACACACACACACACAACACACACACACACAATATATATATATATATGAATATTTATGTAATATTACCGCATATACAATATATTATAAAAAATTGAATATGTTTGTATAATATATATATATATATATATGTGTGTGTTGTGTGTGTGTGTGTGTGTGTGTGTGTGTGTGATTTTAATTTTTTATTTCTATAATTCTGACGGTGTGAAAAAGACCAGCTGGTGGGCAGTTATGTAAATAAAGAAAATTTAAGCTTGGAATATCTGTGGAAAAAACATTAAAAAAAGAAAAGACCAAATCACCAGTCTGAAAATATTCAACGGTATCGTAATGAATGGTCAAAAGAAAAAAAAACATCGCCGAAAGAGTTAAATATGTAAAAAGCTGCTCGATTACGCTAAGTTAGAGCAAGATTATAAGGAACCTTAATGAATCAAAAACACTAGCCTACCTAGGTTTCAACTAGCGGCAACATCAGGCTAGAGTTGGTATTTCTAATCTCCTGAGATCTGCTATTAAAATGTCAGCTTGCTTTATCCAGACGGTAGGATATTGTTTCGGGGGCAGGTCATATGTAAATATTGTTCCTTGATTAAACGCATTCCAGGTAATTTACAGTCACCAGAACATTCGATATCTTTACTCTATTCAAGCAGCATTTCACCCTCCGGGCCTAATATTTATGTTAATACACTGACATTATTTAATAGAAGACTAACAATAATTAAATAGAATGAATAAAAAGATTACTCTTATTTATCCCATTTGATGGTTTAGATAAAATAATCAAGATGAATATAATTACGAGAGCAAAACACCAAAAAATTATTAACGTTTTAAATCTATACATTAACCAGCATATATATGCTAGACCCATCCTTACTGATATATAACACACCTTGGCATGATTTTAAAAGGCTTCTAATAATATAGACAGTATTGTGATAAATCTAACTCAGATTTTTATAGAGAAACTCATTAAGGAATTTAGATTTAATTCTGATGTATGATTTAATGATTTTAATTATAAAATTAAATACTCATTGATATGCGAATTCCTGAGAGATATTCTGTGACGTAAAGCATGATTGTAGAAATTTGATTACAGACGGACAGACACCGAATTCCTTACTAAGATCCAGAATGAAAACAGAAAAAGAAAAACTTTCAAAACAATTTTGACCTCCGATATACAAGGAAATACTGATGTAAGACCAAAAGCTTTTTTCCATAAGCTTTAAATAATTGAAAGTTTTCTCTGACATTTTAAATCCTCCTTTGTCACTTCAACACCAAATTCCTTTTTTTTTCCTGCTTTTTTAAAACCATTTTTCTTCTTTTGACTCGAAAGAAGAAGAATTTCAATGCTGAGACAACACGAAATTGGCAAATCAACCTTTAAAATATTCCATGTCGGAAGCATGTTGCAAACTGAAAGACACTGCTGCTTCTGGTGTCCGTGATGACAATGAGTATAACAATAATCAAGCACATCACATTTCTCTTTCGCTTCTCGTCGTCTACCGCGTGGACTTCCACTAAACAATAACCGAGCTTTTACGAGATTATTCTCGCGTGACTATTGATTACATTTGGTAATTGGTAGAAATTTATTTATTTGATAGAAAGGTGTTATATCAGTTATTATTTAGTCAAAGTTTCCTCCTTTTGGTTTTTCGACATTGTATTATGTATATATTATACATATTGTCGCCCCAGCTGCGATTCACGGATGTCTGAAAGAATTGATCTCAGGTGCTTTGGCATTGCCCCTTCCAGCTGGAAAAATTTGGCTCAGGACCGTCATCAGGAATTTTCACTTATTAGAGAATACATGCAACGTGACCCTCGTCGTCTGCAAGAATGATCTCAGGTGCTTTGGCATGGTAATAAGATATATATATTGCTTTGCAATTATAATAATATATACATAGTATATACTTACTATATTATATATATATATATATATATATATATATGAATGTACTGTATATATTACATACATACATACATATTATATTCTTATTATAATAGAGATTGTAACCGAAACTACGTCACCAACACCACGTCACAATCCCCATAGTTATTTACTTGTATATTCTCATTGGGTTGTCATTGATAAATATAAATAGTATTGATTTTATATTATATATAAATCATTAATTTATTATTCTACCCATTAATTACTTGTCTATTACAATAAAAGTCCAAACTTTGATAAATATTATTTAACTCAATTACCATCGTACGTATTAACAATGTCTCTATTTTAAACAAAAAAAGCGAGGAGAGTCTTTGCTAAAAATAGTTCTAGTTTTCCAAAACAAGCCCATATTATTAGTGTCTCTAAATCCTGATGTTTAAAAAAGTGTGTTTAATAATAATTACTTGGTGTATTGATTATTTCAATATTTATTTTTTATTATTCCGTGGTAATATTTTGCTGGGGAAGTTGTTGCTAAATTGGGGTAGCGAAACTTCTCTCCCTT
>CM042169.1:40781394-40801394 GCA_023376005.1 Doryteuthis pealeii
CCCTACTATTTAACCATAGTTGAAGGGAAAGCAGTTGAATTCATACCTTTTCCAAAGGTATTAGCTCTAGGTGAACTGTAGCTTCGTCCAGGATTTGAACTCGGTTTGACATGTCCATTTTCTATGAATCTAACCATTACACCACGGCCTCCAACTAAACTGCATCTGATGGTGAGCCTCTTGTTCTGAATATCTTGGTAATATGCAATAAATCTTCAGTGGCATAATGACCATGTCCACTGTAACCCGGAAGGATAACAGCATTGATTTTTTAAAATTTAATATATTAGATATTAGACATTAACATTTCTTTTCAGAGTAGCATGATCAATGTAAGTTCTATTTTTTTACATATGGATTTAAATAGGGCATCCCACGAGGATTCAACTCACGGTTCAGTAATAATGGATCTGTGGGACTAACTAAAAAAAAACCTCTACCCAGGCATCGCCGGGTAGCCTCTGCTAGTAAATAATAACAAAAAAGAGGACTCTACAGTCATGTAACGCTGAAAACACCGGTTCTCACTTAATCACCGAAGTTAAGCAGCAGTCAGTCTGTTCAATACTTAGATGGGTGACCACTTAAGCAACAGCGGATATATATATATATATATATATATATATATATATATATATATGAGTAAGAAAAGGTGGAATGAAAACATCACACAATGCTGTTAAAGAAGAGAACAATTTATAATATAATCATAGCTGATATTGATCAATATTTCGATTTTACAAAAATCATCATCAGAGCTCATTCACTCCCGTAGTTGTTTGGGTCGGAGAGGAAAGTCAAAATGAGTTTACAAAACAAAAAACCTTAATACTGCAAAAAACGAAAGACGTTACAATATTCACCAACGTGGGCATTTCGCGCCATATATATGTCGGTCATGATCCATGTATATATTTTGACAACAAATGTAGCGAATTTTTGAGATGTTGGCAACACGGCGAAAACAATTTAAACGGAAGGGGATGGGTGTTAAGAAATGTGACGGTTGGAATTCAAAAGACTTTTAGTAAAGGAATTTTTTTTTTACGATTAAATGTTTTTATTATTTAAATTTTATTTTTAAGTTCTGTAATTCATAAATGATTAGATATTTACTGTAATTAGTTTTTATATATAAAGTGAAAAAGTTATGAGCGGAATATGTTAATATTTTAGAAAAGGAGTTTTTATATATTTTTATTTTACGATTAATTATTTTTAAATTTCTAATTATTATTATTATTAAGTTCTGTATTTAATAAATGATTAAATATTTATTGTGTTTTGTTTTTATATATAAAGTAAAAAAGGTTATGGGCGGAATTGGTTATTATTTTAGATAATGTTAAGCGATTTGGATCTAATGTAAGGTATTATTTTAAACCGAAAACAAAACAACCCAAACAACCCAAACAACTACGGGAGTGAATGAGCTCTGATGATGATTTTTGTAAAATCGAAATATTGATCAATATCAGCTATGATTATATTATAAATTGTTCTCTTCTTTAACAGCATTGTGTGATGTTTTCATTCCACCTTTTCTTACTCATATTGTCGGATTCATTTCCTTTCTTTTAACTTATATATATATATATATATATATATATATATATATATATATATATATATATATATATCAGTATTTTAATTTAACAGAAGATTTAGATTTTTTGCTTTATAGGCTATTTTCCAATTGCATATATATATATATATATATATATATATATATATATATATATATATATATATATATATTAGTGTAGATAATATAGTGGGATATATTTATAACCAATTAGTGCTCAATATCGTGGATAGACCATGTGTATCTGAGTTAGGATATATATATATATATATATATAATCATCCACAGACACGTGTTTCGACTTATCAAGTCTGTTCAGTGATATTTTTCTCACTTGCACACTCATACACACACACACACAAATATATATATATATAATATATTATATATATATATATGTATATATATATATATATATAGTATCCAATTGCTGCTTTAACTTTTTCATTGCAGTGGCATCAATGTAACCCCAAAGTGCTCAATATATCAAAAACATAGTGCATTAATAATAATAATAATAATACACATTCCTCTATGTTGGCAAGACCTCTTCCCCCTTCCTTTCTTGACACATATAATCTATCTCTATCATCTCTTGGGTGGAGAGCCTTGTAATAATAATAATAATAATAATAATAATAATAATACGCATTCCTCTATGTTGGCAAGACCTCTTCCCCTTTCCTCGAGTTCTATAACTAAGCAAAGGTTAGTAAATAACAACAAAAAGAAGAAATATGCAGTAAATCTTCAGTGGCATAATGACCATGTCCACTGTGACCCGGAGTGGTTGTACATATTACGACCCTATCAATAAATCATTTGTATTAGATAGGAATATTTGATAGTTTCTTGCAGTAGCTGCTTTTGCTCAAGTTGTTAACAAATTAAGCCGCCCTGTCAACTGGGACTGTAGAATATGCCGACTGCACCTAAGCAGATGGGTAAAATCGCTAAAATGTGACCACCTGTTTGCTGTGGCTGGCGACGCGTGATGCCTAATGAAAGGATCTTAGTGACTGAGCAGTCCATGTCATACAACACTCCTGTTTGAATAACATCAAGGATGAATAATTCAAAACGTTTTCGGTATAAAATAACCCATCACGGTAAAATGCCGTAAAATCCAACCAACCAACCAATCAATCAATCAGCTTACTTGTATGAAATATTAGTTTGTTACAGCTTTATATTTTACTTATAGTGTTACATAATCTATGCGGTTGCATAAGATTATTGTCAATCTCCTGTATTTCTAAAGGGATGACCCTTTTCATATCACGGGCGGGACTTTCCATGGAATAGTACAGAAAGCCCACGAAATACGTGAAGTCACGTGGGACCTGGTTGGGTCCTCAGTTTTCAGTTGGACGTCAGGCAGTGAAGATGTCCTGCCTTAACTGTAACTCACTCTGCATACGCGCGCTATGTTAGTCAGATATTTAGTTACATGAAATGTATAGTTAAGTAAATAAAAGCTTAAGAAAATAACACGGTTTTGTGGTTGGTGAATGTCTTGGTAACAAGACTAATATAGAAGAAATGAGTTAAGTGCGACCGACCACCTAGACGAAGTAATTAAAAGGGTATACAACAGTAGGACCTGTGGATATACCACATTATGATAATTTAATTATTGCAACGTTTGATATGTTTACTTAAGAGCTATTGCAATTGTTCAATATGCAAAAATTATAATACTCTTTCACACTCTTTCTTAAAAGGGGGTTATAAAATATTACTACATAATATCGGTTATCTAACGTGAATAGAATAGGTTGGTTGGTTAGTTTGTTTTACAGCATTATACAATTGCTTAAATGGTCACCCATCTAAGTATTAAACAGGCTTATCGCTGCTTAACTTATGTGATCTAGCGAGAAACAGTGCTTTCAAACAGACCGTAAACGGGGAACAGAAAAACAAGTGTAAAATAGCTGAAAACTGAAATAACAGAACAACAATTCTATGAATCTTGTTGAATATATTATATCTATATATTAATAATGGAGATTCGGTTTCTATTTGTCTGTAACCGAAACTACATCACTGCTTACGTCACATTACCCAAAATCATCAATATATGGAATAAAGAACAACCTATAAAATTAATTTAAAGAATTGTGTTATTACTTAAAATTTAAAAAAATATTTGCGAAAAATGTAATCAATTTTTAAAATTACATTTTTTTACTCTCGCCCCCTTTTCAGTAAAAAGGGGTTAACTAATAAGTTTACATATAAATGAATAACTATGACTTTATGAGTAAAATATTGAAAATAATTATTTAATTAATAATTAATAGATGCTCGCAATATTTAGCTGATGGGGACAGAACTAAGTTTTCTAACTATATATATTACAGACCATTGCCAATCCACGAAGCAAACACATATATTTACTTCTGGATTAATTAAAATCGATTTAAAAAGTGCTCAATAAAAAGAGCTAAATATACGTTTTAAAAGCGAATATTTTAAAATATTCCGATTATTTTTTTCATGAATACGGGAGTATTTTGTTGACTGAGTAGTCTTATACAACTAGTAGTGATTTACCTTCTCCACGTCGCTGGCGAATATTGTATTTTGTTAATGTTATAAAGATTTCATTTCATTTCCAAACATCTTATTAACCCACATGGAATCCCAATAAAGGGATTCTCAACATTCCCTCGAGCTCCAGAACTGAAACGACACCATCAGATGCAGTTTAATGATATAACCAGGACACTCCTTTTTTAGCTGCGATCTTACCCCACAGCCGTGTTGATAAGTCACATTACGTACAGTGTTTCTCTGAAAATTTGAGATGAGCCTTGATGATTAGTATTATCTGCGTTATTCGGACTATTGTCCTTATCTGTATTGTTATTTGTACAACGTTTCGGCCGATATACTCTCCGGACTTCTTCAGGTATTTCTTGTCGGACTCGGGAACCTTCTCGGACTCTGGAACCATATTTCGGACTCAGGAACCTTCTTTTCAAACACTGGAACTTTCTTGAGGCCATGTGTCCAATTGGACACATGGCCTAGTGGATAAGGTAGTTAGGTTAAGACAGTTCTAACTAACAGTTATCTCTGGATTCCGGGTTCAATCCTAAGTTGCTACAGTAACATAGAAAAATAATTAACACAACTCCTACCCTAGCTATTGTTAGTGGAATCAGAACAGGATACCCCCGTGGACTGAATAAAGGGGTACGTTCAAAGTTCCGTGATGGCTCCCGATTACGACAAGAAAGTTCCCTAGTTCGAAAATTTTTGTGAAAATGAAAGAATAATTGTAAAACATATGATATAAATGCTTATCTTATTGCCCCCTTCCCCAGGAAGGTGTATATAAATTATGACTTTAATCCATTTGGGATAGTTTGTTCTCATTCTTTTGACAATGTCAGAGGTCAAGTGTTAAGTATTTTATGTTATTTTTACCTGTACTCAGGTTTGAACCTACAACAAAAAATTGTCACTCAGAACTGTATTAACTCAACTCTTATATCCATTGCACCATGTCTCCAACTTGAATAAAGGGTTTGGTTTGAAGGTTCCAGAAGGTTCTTGAGTTTGACAAGAAACACCTTAAGAAGGCTGGAGATCATATCAGGTGATATCTTGTGTAAATAAGAATAAGGATGAGGACAATAGTCCAAAAAATCTAAATGATAAAAGAGTTTTAAAATTTTCTTGAAGCATTGTGTATATATTGGTTTGGAGGTTGATTTTGAAGTCTTTCACAATGCAGGTGTAAAGAAAAAAATAGTTTTCTTTACACCTGCATTATGATAGCCTTCAAAATCAACCTCGAAATAAATTATAAAAATTATCAAGCCTCATCTAAAAAATTATCACAAATTCAGTTCTAATAAAAATGTCTTTTAGAACTTAATGTTATAGAATTGTTGGATTTTGGCGCAGTGTTATATCTCATTTAGTAAACTTTGTTTTGTTACAATAACCACAACACTGTTGGTTGCTTGGGTGGATTGCAGTACTCCCCCATCGGCTTTTACTTATGGTTTTTCACTGAAGTCCGAGTGACAGCAGGTCAGCTAGGGTCTCGGGGATTCCACTAAGTATCCTAGTTGAGTTTTCTGGCTTTTCAGGTCGATGTATTTTTATTAGAATTCAATCTTTGCAAAATTTTTATACTAGTTTTAACTGAAGTCCAAGTGACAGTAAGAATATTTAAGTCTTCTATCTTATTTTGCCAGTGCTGCGGACACACTATCGGATAGAGAATACGCCGACTGCACTCCTGATTAGGAGTGGTTGTTAGATATTAAATAACCCATGGAAATTCATATGCCATCAGACAAAGAAACCAAACTGAATCCTATTTATTTAAACTATTGTCACATCTATTGAAGTCAGTCAGTCTACTATTGGTTTGGACAACAGCAACTGGCCAAGCACAACTGAACCAGTGTCAAGACAATTGGTACTTATGGGAATTCAGAATAGTCCACGCATGCATTTGGGTGATTCCATTCCTTGAGTCCTGAATTGGCTGCTAGGTTTGTATAATTTTCTGAGGCTTCATAAATAACCTGCCATTTTGCAGTAGTCTTTGCAGCAAACCAGATTTATATTGGGTTACGATTGCTTGCTGCCTTGTCTTACCAATTCGACGGTAATTGGAACTAGTATGATTATTCTACAACATCATTATAAGACTTTGCTAAATAGTGGCTAATTTGACTTTGTTTCCCGTTGAATCTTAGTTTTAAAACTCACATTTTGTTTGTTTTATAAATTGTACACCTATATAAGGGCCGGGTTAGCTCAGTCAGTAGAGCGTTCGGCTAGAAACCACAAGGTTCCTAGTTTGATACCGGCCCACGCCAACTCAGTATATGAGTAGCACAGGGGTCTGTGCTTTAAAGTAAGGAGCTGATCGTAGGTGTGGTGCTCCGACTCAGACGCAAAAACAATCTCCTTGGTCTAGCGCTAGTGAAAAGGGGATAGACTCACTGGCTGACTGGCTGATACCGACTTTAGGCCACCCCGGCGACTTTACTTTTACACCTATATAATTATGCATCAGTCAAATGTTAAAGTGATGTATAATGTAATACCCTCAAGAATGTTTCCAGTGTAGGACACTAAACTGCATCCAATAGTGGTTTTCTGGTTTTGGAGCTGTGGGAAGGACGTATCTATCAACCCCTCCGCACGAGCAGGATGTGACACAAGCTCAATTTTTAGGCGGAGTTTTCCTTCTCCTTGGCTGGTTAGTTAAACAAGGTTAAAGAGACCAGTCTGTCCTGCTTTTTACTCATAGCTAGAGGGAGATCATGTGGATGCATATCTTTCCCAAGGATATTAGCGCTATGTGAAATGCAGATAGCCTTGTCTAGGATTTGAACTCGGGTCGACGAATCTATTTCCCAAGACACTAGCCATTATACAACGCGCCTCCAATTGGGAAGTATGAAGTTGCTCCTTCTATACCAGAGCGGTAGTACTCTTAGTACTAAATATATCTGCTTGAAAATTGCTAGTAAGAATACTTGAAACCATATAAGCATCTGTTAGAGTTCAATAAATGGATCAAATAGATATGCTAAAAAGTGTTCGTATAAGTTAGGAATGAACGCAACGATACAACTGTTTGTGAATTATTTTTATCAAATATCAATAATTGATATGATATTACTGAGTACCAAAAATGTTTAAAAACGAATTATATAGCTATATACAATCGGGGGCGCGTGGTCTAATGTTTACAGCCGTAGGAAATAGACGAGTCGACCTGAGTTCAAAAACTGGATGAGCCTGTTTGAATTTTACATAGCATTAATACACTTGAAAAAGTTATGCTTCCAACTACTTGGGCTCTAAAACTGAATTCAAACCTGTTAAACTCCGCTCAAGAAATTGAGCTTGTGTCACATCCTGCTCTTTTGGAGGTGTTGCTACATATATACATATACATATATATATAAACACACACAAACACACACACACACACACACACACACACACATATATATATATACACGTTTTAAAAGCGAATGGTTTAAAATATTCCGACTGCAGTTTAACGCAGTAGCGAATCTTCAGGGAATTGTATAAAATGCCTTTTTTATTGGGCACATTTTAAATCGATTTTAATTAATCCAGAAGTAAATATATTTGTTTGCTTCGTGGATTGGCAAAGATCTGTGATATATATATATATATATATATATATATATATATATATATATATATAGTTAGAAAACAACAACAACCAGTTAGCATCACTGCACCAGAGATTGACATTACAAAATTGATCTTTTCTGTCACTTGCTTAAAAAAAGAAAAATTGGACACGACGTCATTCGTCATTAGCAGACGGAAAGATACCAACAGATATGGGGCATAAAGATATACTTAAATATTGTTCGTATAATATAGGAATACACGCAACTATACAACTGTTATCAAATGATTTGTATTAAATAAGAATAATGGATATGATATTACTGTGTGAAAACAAATGTTTAGAAACGAAATATATAACTATATACATACAATTCATTCAATTCCCTAACCTCTAGGCATAAAACAACCATTTTTGAACACACCTAGTATATTTTCTATTTGTATAGTAATGGAAAAATCTCCCTAAATTCTTTTACGCAATGATAAATGAGTGTTGGAAGTGTTTTTGGATTTTAATCAACTCTTTATTGCTACTTCCTATATACTCTTTGACAATTGTTGAGCGAAAATACGTTTGATTTATTTTTCTTTGAAAAAACAAAAAAAACAACAAGAAAAACAAAAAAAAACATGGCGGAATTCGAAATGACCACAAGGGTTTTATTTATTGGAGCCAATAATAAGATCAGAATTGATATGTATGGTTGACATAACTGACGTTGTCTTAGCATGCCACGTGACCAAACTCCTTCAATCATTTCTTCTTGATAACGTCAGTGATTTTATTTGGTATTCCTACATCATACCTTATAGCTTCCATCTTGGTGTGATTTATGCGAGAAATTCCTTCCATTGTCCTGAGGCAATCTTTCTCGAATACACACAGTTTTCTGTTGTCTTCCTCCTTCAAACTCCAACTTTATTCAGGATATATGGCTATTGGGACTATTAGTTCATAGTACAGACAAAATTGTTTATACAGAAATGATTTTACTAACAGAAGACCTGAAACACATTCACCAAAGCGATCGAGTGAGCGGATAAGAGAGGATATACAATTATTTCTCTTAAGAGTGGAAGGACAGGACCAAATTGTATTCGGATATTTTAATTGTTGTCTTTTAGGCACCGAATACCAGGTTCAAATTGTGGGAAAATTTTTTTTACAATTGTCCAGTTCAAATGTGATTCTTTTTTATGTTAGGCTTATAAGACTCATAAATGGTTTTTCTATGTGATGCTCTTAAAAATCATATATGATTTTTTGTAGACACAGAATACAAGGTTCACATTGTGTGAAGGTGTTTTTTACAATTCTCCAACTTACATTTTGGTTCGATATATGTTTTTCTATTTGAGGCTTTTAAAGACATGTACTTTTCTTGTAGGCACAGAATAAAAGGTTCAAATTGTGTGAAGGTGTTTCTTTTTTATAATTCTCCTGCGCACATTTGATTATTTATTAGGTGAGGCTTTTAAATACCATATATGTTTTTTCTATGTGAGGCTTTTAAAGAATATGTATGTTTCTTCTGTATGAGTCTTTTAAATACCATATATGGTTTTTCTATGTGAGGCTTTTAAATACCATATATGGTTTTTCTATGTGAGGCTTTTAAAGAACATGTATGTTTCTTCTGTGTGAGTATTCTAAATACCATATATGGTTTTTCTATGTGAGGCCTTTAAAGAACATGTATGATTTTTCTACGTGAGGTTTTTAAATACCAAATATGTTTTTTCTATGTGAGACTTTTAAAGAACATATATGTTTTTTCTATGTGAGTCTTTTAAACACCATATATGGTTTTTCTATGTGAGGCTTTTAAAGAACAAATATGATTTTTTTTATGTGATGCTTGTAAAGACCATATATGATTTTTGTAGACACAGAATACAAGGTTCACATTGTGTGAAGGTGTTTTTTACAATTCTCAAACTGACATTTGGTTCTTTTTTATATTAGACTTTATTAGACTTTTAAATACCAAATATGTTTTTTCTGTGTGAGGCTGTTAAAGACATTATATGCTTTTTTCTAGTAGGCACAAAATAAAAAGTTCAAATTATATGAAGGTGCTTTTTAATAATTCTCGTGCACACATTTGATTCTTTTTTATGTCAGACTTTTATAATACCATATATGTTTTTCTATAAGACCACATATGTTTTTTTCTATATGAGGCCTTTAAAGACCATATGTGTTTTTTTCTATCCGAGGCTTTTAAATCCCATATATTTTTTTCTATTTTAGGCTTTTAAAGAACATAAAGGTTTTTTGGATGTGAGGCTTTTACATATGATATATGGCTTTTCTATGTGGGGGGTTTAAATGCCATATATTGTTTTTTTTTATATGTGTGGGGTTTTTAAAACTATATATGTTTTTCTGTTAGACTTTTAAAGACAATGTATAGCCTTTCTATGAGGCCTTTAAAGATCATATATGGTTTTTTCTATGTGAGGCTTTTAAATGTCAGATATGGTTTTTCTATGTGAGGCTTTTAAATGCCATATATGTTTTTTCTATGTGAGGCTTTTAAAGGCCATATATCGTTTTACTATGTGAGGCTTTTAAATGTCATATATGGTTTTTCTATGTGAGGCTTTTAAATGTCAGATATGGTTTTTCTATGTGAGGCTTTTAAATGGTTTTTTCTATGTGAGGCTTTTTATTCTATGTGAGGCTTTTAAATGTCATATATGGTTTTTTCTATGTGAGGCTTTTAAATGCCATATATGGTTTTTCTATGTGAGGCTTTTAAATGCCATATATGGTTTTTCTATGTGAGGCTTTTAAATGCCATATATCTATGTGAGGCTTTAAATGCCATATATGGTTTTTCTATGTGAGGCTTTTAAATGCCATATAGCTTTTTCTATGTGAGGCTTTTAAATGCCATATATCGTTTTACTATGTGAGGCTTTTAAATGTCATATATGGTTTTTATGTGAGGCTTTAAATGCCATATATGGTTTTTCTATGTGAGGCTTTTTAAATGTCATATATGGTTTTACTATGTGAGGCTTTTAAATGCCATATATGGTTTTACTATGTGAGGCTTTTAAATGCCATATATGGTTTTTCTATGTGAGGCTTTTAAATGTCATATATGGTTTTTCTATGTGGCTTTTAATGCCATATATGTGAGGCTTTTAAATGTCATATATGGTTTTTCTATGTGAGGCTTTTAAATGTCATATATGGTTTTTCTATGTGAGGCTTTTAAATGTCATATATGGTTTTTACTATGTGAGGCTTTTAAATGCCATATATGCTTTTTCTATGTGGGCTTTTAAAGGCCATATATTTTTTTTATGTGTGGCTTTTAAAGGCCTTAAATCGTTTTACTATGTGAGGCTTTTAAATGTCATATATGGTTTTTCTATGTGAGGCTTTTAAATGCCATATATGGTTTTTCTATGTGAGGCTTTTATAGGCCATATATCGTTTTTCTATGTGAGTCTTTTAAAGACCATATATGTTTTTTCTATGTGAGGCTTATAAATGCCATTTATGGCTTTTCTATGTGAGGCTTTTAAAGACCATATATCGTTTTTTTATGCGCGGCTTTTAAATGCCATATATGGTTTTTCTATGTGAAGCTTTTAAAGACCATGTATCGTTTTACTATGTAAGGCTTTTATATGCCACATATGGTTTTTCTATGTGAGGCTTTTAAAGAACATGCATGGTTTTAAAAACATATTTGGTTTTACTTGTAGGCACAGAATACAAGGTTGATAATGTCAATTATGTAAAAGTGTTTTTTTTTATAATTCCCAACTACAACTTTAAACCCGCCATTTTACAACAAAGGCCTAATTCAATTTTATTTAAAAAAAAACGTAACACAAATTTAAGTGTTTTGGGTAGGCTAGAACAAATTAATAGCATTTCAGTTTATGTCAATGGCGGAAATTGATATGCAAGGAGATTGATTCACGAACAGAACGAATTAAACACATAAGTCAAGGCACCACTGTATATAGACATAATTATAGGAGGAAAAATTGGAAGTAAATCCGATAATATGTGATTTAATAAAAAATAAAAAAAGACAAGTTCGGGTGATGATTAATTAGCCGACACTTCCGTGTTTCGGTTTGTTTAACAAACCTTCGTTAGGACCTTCGTTTGTTTAAAGAAAAATAAATTATTTGTGAACAAAAGTCTGCGAGTCTCTGCTTTTGGTATGTGGCGGCTTTTGTTGATTTTCAAATATGTGAAGAAGACATACGTTACTCGGCATTTTAAATTGTCTTATTCACATACCACAGTATGATAATTCAATTTTTACAACGTAAAAGTAAATTATGTTTACTTAAGAGCTATTGCGTGTGTTTAATATGTAAAAGTATAATAATCTTAATTTGACTCTCTCTCTATATATCTCTCTCTCTCTCTCTCTCTCTCTCTTCTCTCTCTCTCTCTCTCTCTCTCTCTCTCTCTCTCTCTCTCTCCTTTTATCATCTTTTTATTATTCTCGTTTATCGCTTCCGCAGGCTTACCTATCTTTTCCCTTCTTTCTTTCTTTTTTTTTCTTTCCTTACTGTTATTTTTTCTGTCTAGCATGTCCTTTGTCTTCCCTTTCTTTATAATAAAAACGGAATAGTCCTTTGTTTAGCTCAGGTGACGACACTCCAAAGAAATAAGAATTCGGCAGATGAGGAATTTACATTTTTGCACTTCCGCTTGGACGATTTGGACAGTCTCATTTTTAACCAGAGGGTGTTGCAAGATGATAACGTTCGTACCACTAAGGAACACGTATTAATATATAGACGAAATAAAATAAGAACAAGAGCATTAATATATATATATTTTTTAAAACGCCCTGTTAACGGAGCTTAGGATACATTAACTGTATACCCGGTTCACTTTATCGACCAAACTGAGTTTGTGGATTTTTTTGGTGTTTTTCGGGACAAGAGACAACAATTTGGGTAACATGAGCGTTCAGCATCATTTATGTCTGTACGACCGCATTTAAACTCAGCATACAACCTCTTAACCGTTGTTTCCGACGGAGCAGAGTTCGAATAACACTTGCTTTGCTTGAATAGTATATTTCCCATCAGAAAGCAATGCTTTATCAACACACGGAATTCATTGAAGGTTAGTACCTTATAAATAAATATTTTATAGGCGCCATTTATGTGTCAGGTCCGAGACTTACTGAGCGATGTGTAATAATAATAACTAAATGGTCAATCATTTAGCTTAGCTGACGACACTCATAAGAAATAAGAATTTCGATAAATAAGGAATTTACATTTTTGAATTTCCTCCTGGACGATTAAGACAGTCTCATTTTTAACCATAGGTTGTTGCAAGATGATAACGGTCGTACAACTAAGGAACACGTGTGGTTAGCTCAGTCGGTAGAGCGTTCGGCTAGAAACCACAAGGTTCCTTGTTCGACACCGATCCTCGCCAACTTAGCGTATGAGTAGCACAGGGATCTGTGCGGTAAAGTAAGGAGCTGATGGTAGATGTGGCGCTCCACCTCAGACGCAAAAACAATCTCCTTGGTCTAGCGCTATTGAAAAGGGGATAGACTCCCTCGCTGACTGGCTGATACCGACTTTAGGCCACCCCGACGACTTTACTTACTACTATATATAAAAGTTTATATATAGATAAATAAAATAAGAAGAACACGAGCTTAAATATATGGATATTTTTAAACGACGGGGCTTTGGATATGCCGACTGTATTGCCTGCTCACTTTTCTATCATTATGTCGAGATAAAAATGTACCGCCTTTGTTGTCCATATCTTTTATCCAGACGTTGGTATTCAGCATGTTTTCCACGGCTTTCTATGAACCTACATTACCTATCAGATAAATTGTATATTTTCTAATAATAGAGCGATCCCTGTGTTTGATTTGATGCAATCTCCAAGGCATTCCACGGCATAATTGACCGGTAACACTGACCGGACAATGGTTGTTGAATCGAGCGAAACCGGTGATCGTCTGCTGGGTGACAGATTTGGTGATTACGTTGTATGCCGGCTCTATGATTATTATCTGCCTGTGAGTTACGACTTGACGACGAATGATGTCATGAATCAAAAAAGTGGTGCTCTTTCTCGTTCCAGTGCATTAGTCAAACGATCCTATTGTTTGCATTAGCATTGGCTAATATCAGGATAGATTCGGTCTGAGAGCACTTCAAGAGTTTCTGTCATCCTTCAGTTTTTAAATTCCGGGACATCCAGAACCAATTATCTAATAGCCTTTTCCAAACTTCAAAAATAATTCGGGATACGTGCTTAGATGTATTGAAACATAACCAAATTTATCAGGTTGGCTGGTTGATTGGTTGGTTGGATTTTACGGCAAATCAAGCCTTGTTGGGTTATCACAAGCACACATTTCTTTTAGAAATCTGCAGTCACACACACACACATTATTAAACACATTGGTTTTTACACAAATCTCGAAACACTACACTATTTCATAATCACACACATTTCTTACAGAAATATGCAGTCACGCACAAACATTATTAAACACATTGGTTTTTACACAAATTTCTAAACGTATACACTCTCTTATGAGCCCACTCAATTTTACACAAATGTGTAGTCACATTAATTCTTTAACACACTGTTTTTGCACAAATATGCAGTTTTATACACACATTATTAAATACACTGGTTTTTACACAAATGTGCAGTCATATAAATGCATTATTAAACTCACTCTTTTTTACACAAATCTGCAGTCATATACACACCTTATTAAACACACTGGCTCTTACACAAATCTGAAGGCATATACACATATTATTAAACACAATGGTTCTTACACAAATCTGCGTCCTATACACGCCTTATTAAACACACTGGCTCTTACACAAATCTGAAGTCATGTACAAACCTTATTAAACACACTGTTCTTTACACAAATCTGCAGTCATATACACACCTAATTAAACAAACTGGTTTTTACACAAATCTGCGTCATATACACACCTTATTAAACACACTGGTCTTTACACAAATCTGCGTCATATACACACCTTATTAAACACACGGGCACTTATACAAATCTGAAGTCATATACACACCTAATTAAACAAACTGGTTTCTACACAAATCTAGAGTCATATACACACATTAATAAAGACCCTGTTTTTTTACGCAATTCATTGAAACGTATCATAATCACACTCATTTGTGGACACAATTTCTCTGCTCGCATTTATAAGAACACCTATTTTTACACAGATCTCTAGACACGTCCACACGTTCTTAAATCTCTAGACGCAGACAAACAGACATGAACACTCTTATAGGCTGGACAGAACAATAGACATGGCTGAAAAACGATCGTGACAAAAGCAGATGTTAAAATAGCCAACGGCCAGACGACAAGAAACATCTTGCCATCTGGCGATTGACATGCCCCGGCGCAGATATTAAAACGTCACGAAGCAGAGACATTAGTTTGCAGTCACGCAAAATGCCAAGAATTGATCGTACATCGGGCAAGGGACATTGATTTAGCCGCCTCGCCAAAAAGAAAGGATCGTCTTCATTTGTCGCAGAGACCGCAGCCGAACTGGTCAGACATTCCGATTGTTCCTGAAAATGAAAATCTTTTAATAAATCACCCGCGTTCAGACAGTTTACACAGATACGCGTGTTTCGGATCCGAGACTTCTTCGTGACGTGGAAATTGGGGAGGAAAAGGAAAAAGAAAAAAAGGAAAAGGGAAAAGAAATGTAAAGAAACAAAGAGAATATTCTTGCAATCAGAAATATAGTTCTTTGACGTATTGGTAAGACCTTATACTAATGCAGATAGTCATGAATAGTCAAACTTGAATGTAAGACTCCAGTTAAAGGTGGATGATATACAGAGGAGAGTGGTATTGTTAACCAAAGCCACAAGAGAGGAATTAAGTATATCCGGAAACTAAAATTGACATTGTAGAATCATAACATTTCATGTAGCAAACAAATTCCGCCATAATATATATATATATATATATGAAAGGAAGGAAAAACTCAACACCGTTATTCCAAAATTAAAATTATTTCGCCAAAATTGGGACCTTTATAAATCTAAGTTGATTTAACAAAACTTCCCAAATCAAGGGGAAATATAAATATTACTCTGTATATCATCTAAAAAGATTATTATACATTGAGCTCTCTGTGGTGATTTAAAAATTCATTGTATTTCTACATACTGGATCATACAATAATAATACGGTGTGTCTTAGAAATCACATATAGAATCATCCCTTACTACCAAGTTTTGGATACCTCACATCTATCTATCTATTTATCTACCTATATATATATATATATATATATATATATAATATATATATATATATATATAGATAGATAGATAGATAGATAGATAGATAGATAGATAGATAGATGTGTGTGGGGGGAAGAGAAATAGAAGTGAATCCGACAGTATGTAATATAGTGAAAAAGTTTGAAAAAACACAGGTTCATAGAATGAGTGATGTTTATTTAGCCAACGCTACAGTGTTTCAATCTGTTTTAGTAGATCTTCATCAGGGCTTTTGTTTATTTGAGGAAAATAGATTTATCCCAGAGAATTAGGAGACTGTGAGAGTCTTTTGTTGGTCAAAATTTAAAAATGTTGTATGAAAAACTAGCGTTCCTTGGATATTTGAAAAATTTGAACGCTAAAACAAATGGTTCTGAATTTGACATGGAACCTTCTCTTACGATGTGTGTGTGTGTGTGTGTGTGTGTGTGTGTGTGTGTGTGTGATTACAAGGTTTTATCAGTATAACATTTCTGCTTTTCGTAATGTTCATAATGTTCATATTGTATATTTGGACGTCATGTTTGTAAAGTAAATGAGATAGTAATTTTGTTCGTGGTGTAAACGTGATCGTAATGTTGGTAATCTATCAATAATGGAGATTGTCTGTATTTCTGTCAGTAACAAAAACTACGTCATAGCTCTACGTCACAGCTTACGGCAAAATATTCTTATGCTATATACACCCAAAATTTGAGTAAGCAATTTTAAAAATTGTTTTTTATTCGCGTCCCCTTTTTTTTTTACAGTAACAAGAAGTTAACTAAAAAGTTTACAAATAAATAAATACCTACGATTTTGTGGAAAATTGATGTGGAAAATATTAAAAATATCTGTTTGATTATTACATGCACGCAACATTTTCCTTGAGAGGGACGGGCTCAGTTTTCATTTCAAATTGTTTTTTGTTTTTTTGTTTTTTTTTACTTCTTTAATAAATATGAGGATTTGTCTTACTTCTGATACAAACCCTCTGACATTGAATTTTAACTCCCACCCTCTCAGGCAATGTCTTTCAAAAAATAATTTTACGACGCCCGGAGGGTGTTTTTGTTGCTAGTGATAGTTATGGAAACTAGCAAAATATGCGATGTCCTATTTAAGTTTTAATGTAATAAAATATTATTTTAAATTAGGAAGACTAACGAAAAGAAATAAGAACTAAAAATATCTCACTTATTGTAATGTTATTTTAATTGATTTCTATATAATATTGCTATTTGAGAATAACACGAAGTATTAGAAATCAGTAACAGCAAATAATTATTTATTAAACCCAGTGTTGCTAAAATCATTATGCAAATTACTCCGACCATATAATATGTAAATTTTAATTTTTTACTTATATATAACAATATTTCAGGATTTAAAAAGCATAAATGATATGGACAGCGACAAATCTATCTCAGCTAGACTTTAATAGAGATCATCGTCAGTAAATAAGATGCTAATTAAGATTAAATAATGAGTATTTCATAATCGTTGCGAATATAACTTAAATGACAAAAGAAATCGTGACGTCAGTGGTGACGTAGTTTCGGTTACAGACAGACAGTTACATACTCTCCATTATAATAAAATGATGAGTACGAATTGCTAGTTATGTTCGTAATGTAGATTAGTACATAATGATTGGTATGTTTATAATGCAAAATAGTACGTACTGTTTGTAATATTGGTAATATAATTTACTACGAAATGTTGTTTGTTTGGTTTGTTTTAAGGCATATCAACTTCGGTGGGTCATTTAATGCCGACCGAGTTTTTAAATAAATAAATTTTTAATGTATACTCAGTTTTTATATAAACACATTTTTATAATTAACAGGTACTTCCACTCCGGGTCAGAGTAGACCAGTGAGCAATGGTGATGAAGGGGTGCTCCACATTCCCCTGACATCCAGAACTGCAACTTCACCATCAGATGAAGTTTAACGTCATCATCGTTTAACGAAGATCCACAAACACTGCTATCTACACATATATGATAAGAAGGGCAGGGGCTTGCCATAACGGCAATAGGGTTGGGACAATCATAGAGGTGCTAGCGCTTGACGTGGCGAGTCGATTGATCGGCGAGGTGTCTCCGAGTACCCGTCTAGCCTTAGTAAGGGTGAAAGTGGAATGTTGCATGTCATCGACTGATCATCCACAAGGATTCCATCCTTAAGCATCACGGGTCACAACCTGATGCCAAAAGGTGGCCCCATTGGAGAAGAGGATTTTTACCCCTTGCAGAGGTGCAGTTGGTGTATTTTTAAAGCCGCAACTAACAGGGCTACGAAATATTTGTAATATAATTAATGTAAATTAATTCGTACTATTCATAATGTTCGTAATATAAATTAGTACAACATGTTCGTATTAATCGTAGTTTGTATTTGTACGGAATGTTCATACTGTTAATAATGTAATTTGATATGTAATATAAATTAGTATGTAATGTTCGTAATGTTTTTCATGTATATTAATAAATGATATTCGTAATTTTCGTAATGTAAATTAGTTAGTAACGTGCGTAATGTTCGTAATGTAAATAACTATAATAAAAGAATAATAAGTACGTAATGTATATTGATACGTGATGTTCGTAATGTTCGTAAATAAAACCTGTACTAATGTTCGTAATGTTCATAATGTAAGTTAGTACGTAATGTTTGTCAAGTACGTTAGTACGTAATGTTCGTAATTTTCGTAATAAAAATGAGTTTGTAATGTTAGTAATGTTCATTATTAAAACTAGTACAAAATAAAAAACACCCTCCGGGCGATGTAAAAATAGGTTTTTGAAACATATTGCCTGAGGGGTGGGAGTAAAAAATTCAATGTCAGCGAGTTTGTACCCTAAGTATGTAAAATCGTCAAATTTATTAAAGGAGTAAAAAAAAGAAAAAAAAGAAAGACAATTTGAAATGGAAACAGTTCCGATAACTTTAAATATTATATTAGAATAAAACAATCAATATATAAATATATAATGCCGGGATCTATTTATTGAAAGAATGAGGATTGCCTAACGCTGCATGCTCACATTAAGAGTATATTTATTCTATGTTATGACGTTGGATTATGTGTTGGGTAATGTGACGTAAGTAGTGACGCAGTTTTTGTTACAAACAAAAGCCGGAAGCGAATCTTCATTATTAATAGATTAAACCACAATGCTATGTAATTACTTTACTTCTAAGATAGATTGAGTGATAAATATAAACAACAAGAGCTAGCTCGATAGCTAGCTAGCTAGCTAGCTAGCTAGCTAGATAGATAGATATGAGAGAGCATCCTTAAATCTATCTCTCTATCAATCTATCTATATAGATAGATAGCTAGATAGATAGATAATGAGAGGGTATCCTTAAATCTATCTATCAATCTATCTATCTATCTATCTAGATAGATAGATAGATAGATAGATAGATAGATATGAGAGGGCATCCTTAAATCTATCTCTCTATCAATCTATCTATCTATCTATCTAGATAGATAGATAGATAATGAGAGTGTATCCTTGAATCTATATATCTATCTAACTAGATAGATAGATAGATAGCTAGATAAATAGATATGAGAGAGCATCCTTAAATCTATCTCTCTATCAACCTATCTATATAGATAGATAGATAGACAGATAATGAGAGTGTATCCTTAAATCTATCTATCTATCTATCTATCTAGATAGATAGATAGATAGATAGATAGGTAGATAGATAGATAGATAGATATAAGAGAGCATCCTTAAATCTCTCTCTATCAATATATCTATATAGATAGATAGATAGATAGATAGATAGATAATGAAAGTGTATCCTTAAATCTATATATCAATCTATCTAACTAGATAGATAGATAGCTAGGTAGATAGATATGAGAGAGCCTCCTTAAATCTATTTCTCTATCAATCTATCTATATAGATAAATAGATAGACAGATAATGAG
>CM042169.1:40806394-40811394 GCA_023376005.1 Doryteuthis pealeii
AACTTGCACAATTGAATACAAGACTAGGCATGACTGGTTCGGAAAGGTGATACACTGGGAATTGTGCAAGACATTTGTATATGCACAAAGCAGAATCTCTTCTAGGGGATTTTCAATCCCAAGCGGATTACCCTGTTGGGCCAGTAAAACGGTAATTCTGGGGGGTCATAAGTCATAATATGGTTATCTTCCCTTGCTGCTCTATTCGCCGATAAGTGACATTCCTTATGATGCATGTCCTACAACTATTTTCTCCATAATACATTTATGTATCTGTTTTGTTTACGTATTAGCCTTGAATGAATTCCTCGTGCGCTCACGGAATAAATATTGTTATTATTCTACAACGTTGTCGAAGTGATTTGTCTACAGACACATGTACCCAGGTTGGAAAGGTATTATATGCCTCCCAACTTTATCATAAGAACTTTATATCGTATAACCCAATCCCAACCGGACATTAAAATTAAATAACAAAAAAGAACTTTTCATCTAAAGAATCGTTTTTTTTTTATATGTATGGATTATTTTTATTTTTGAATAAGTTTTAATTGTATCAAAATATCTAAATTGTCTAAGTTCTGATTGGTATTTGTATTTTATTGGGCGATGGCATTGTAAAATCAAAATAGACAGAGCCTACGGTATGAAAATTGTTTTGAAATTCAGGTTTGAGGTTTGTAAAAAATCAATTGAAATTTGTACTAAGTCAATCGAAAAAATCATTTTCAAAAACAGGTGGTATAGAATATCTACATTGATTTGCTAATAAAAATCTGGGGGTAGGCGTTTAAAATAGCTACATATATTTGCTGACAAAAAATTGACAAAAACTGAGAAAATATTTAAGTTGGGCCAGAAATTCACCTGACGCTGGCTCACTAAAACATGGCGTAGATTAGGGCAGGAAGCAGCGATGATAGATCAAAATTACCAAAATATCTCCCGTAATTCTCAAGTTCAATATTCTAAATAAAACAAGTATGTATTTTTTTTTCAATTCATTTTAATTTTATGCTGGACATAAATGCGAAGGAAAACCATTTGAAGTGCTTCATTTTTAAAATTGGT
The DNA here is from genome assembly GCA_023376005.1 of Doryteuthis pealeii. Taxonomy (NCBI): domain Eukaryota; kingdom Metazoa; phylum Mollusca; class Cephalopoda; order Myopsida; family Loliginidae; genus Doryteuthis; species Doryteuthis pealeii. The sequence continues at coordinate 40,807,466 of CM042169.1, forward strand.
AGAAATAAAATAAGACAAATAAGAAATTTGCGATTAAGTAACAACAGATAATATAGACTTATATTCTTTAATTGCCTCTTGGATAATTTGGATGGTCTCATTTTTAACCAGAGGGTCTTGTAGAAGGATAACGGGCGGAAGATTTAGGAAGAAGCATATTAATATATAGATCGATAGTTTAATATAACATTAACTTTTATCGATGAATTAGTGGAAAAATTAGCATTTTACTAAAAACGAATTAGGTGTATATCTATTTACCTGCGATTATTTTAATTCCTCGGTGAGTTTCCAGTTCTGGAGGTTTGGGGAATGTGAAGCACCCCTTCATCACCATTGCTCCCTGGTTCACTCTGACCCGGAATGGTAGTACCTGTTAGGGTCCCATCTATGGTTTAAATAGAAAAATGTGTTTATAAAAAACAATGAGTATCCATTAAGAATGACTATTTCAAAACTTTGCCGGTATTAAATGACCCACTTAGGTTGATATGCCGTACAACAAACCAAACCAAAACCAAATTCACTGTCAAATAAGAAGAATTATGATTTAAAAAACTAGCTTGTCCAAACCTGTTTACCAACCACCCAGTCAGCTGGAGTTGTAGAATACATGGTGTGTCAAAAAAGCATTGAGATTTTTGTACTTTTAGATACACATTGTATTCTATCTTTGTATCTAGACTTCAATTTTTATTCATTTTTAAGGTCACGGCTGTATAGGTCAGCGAATGAGGACAGTTTCTGCTGAAGGCAAATGGACACGATTGTTGGAGCGTCACGACTGACGCCAACTTTATCGAAGACAATTCACTAACTACGCGAGTCTGTCCGATTCCGGAAGCAATTGACCTGAGAACAACACAATCTGAGCCGTTGAGAATATTTAAGGGTCAACTCCTGTGACCCGGACGACTTGAAATTTAAATCTACACTCGAAATTAGGGCCCGTAAGGAAGGAATTCGAAACACGGCCGATAACTCGGTTATATTCGATCAATTAAAGGGAAAATGATTATTGATTATGGAGGTCTGAAAGAGGTACTCGAAAGAGGAGATACTACGCTAAGTCGGGCATAAGATCTCATTATTGGAGCAATCATTTATAATTGCAGTAGTAAATTTACTGACCTGACTTCTTGCATAGTATATGCACTGGCACACTCACAAACATACATCGACTGGCACATATACACACCCAAACACACGAACAGACAAACATATACACATATTCATATATATATATATATATATATATATATATATATATATATATTAATTTTGTTTTATTAGAAAGTTAACTGTGGTTTAGAAGAAATTAAGTTCAATGATTGCGTTTGTTTATATATATGTATATATATATATATATATATATATATATATATATATATATATATATACAAACGCACACATACATATATAGACAGAGAGAGAGAGAGAGAGAAAGAGAAGGGGGATAGAGAGGGCTTAGTATATATATATATATATATATATATATTATATATATATATATATATATAGAGAGAGAGAGAGAGAGAGAGAGAGAGAGATGTTCCCCATCCCCTGGACTTGAGCACTTTAGAGAGGATTTCGCTGATGAAAGCGTAAACGCAACGCTCTCCTATAAAAGGGATGGAACACTCTATGGAAACCTTTATACAGATGAGTGTTAAATCTCTTTGTATTCTGTGGGTAACGATAGCCAAGTGGTTAAGCTGTCGGAGTTCTATCCCGGTTGTAGGTCGCTCACAAAAATGTCTAGCGACACTGGTCGAAACGCGTGTCCGTGGATGATTATATATATATATATATATATATACGATGTTTGTGATATGGCTATTTTCAGCCGACAATATATGGGAGAATATGTGCTTAATTGAAGTCGAACCTAATTTTTGAAAGTTAATTCATTAATAATTAATTAGGCGGGCTTACCTATTTAAATGTAAGGCTAAACAAATCGAGAAAAATCAATCTCTGTATGTACATTTCGACCTATTCTCGATTTGTTTAGCCTTACATTTAAATAGGTAATCCCGCCTAATTAATTATTAATGAATTAACTTTCAAAAATTAGGTTCGACTTCAATTAAGCACATATTCTCCCATATATATATATATATATATATATATATATATATATAAAGCAGCTTGTAGTTTGTATATACAAACGCTTGCCTAGCTACTTTTTTCCTATTTTCCCACCTGTAGATTATGTTAAGCACTTGAAACTTATGTAACGGAGATAATTCTATTTTTAGACTTTATACCTGATTCCAAGTGAGTCATCTTCTCACTCTGGTGCTTAAACCTTTTTGTGCTTTCGAGTAATGAAGACTTCTGAGAAAAATTAGTCTTGCGTTCATCATTTAAAAACAAAGAGAATGGACAGAGACAAGCCACAATCGGGGCTAGCTCAAAAGAAGCCCGCATCATCCAGAGGAAGAGACTAAGGAAATCAACCGAAAAGAAGATGGCCAGTCGGCGAAACAGAACCCTCCTCCTCATTATACACATAGCAGTTGACCGCATATATACGTGATGATGTGTAGGAAGCGCGTGGTGTAATGGTAAAAGTCATGTGAAATGGACGTGGTAATTGCATTTCACTTAGCGCTAATACCATTTGGAAAGGTATGAATCCTACTCTCCCTCCAGCTATGGGTAAATAGTAGGGCAGACTGGGCTCTTTAACCTTGGTTAGGCAACCGGTTTAGGAGAAGGAAAACTCTGAATTCAAACCTGTTGAACTCCGCTTAAGAAACTGACCTTGTGTCACATCCTGCTCGGGCGGGAGGGTTGGTAAATATTATATATATATATATATATATATATATATATATGGCGGTGGGAGAGGCCCCCTCTGATCAATCGGCTGGCCACGTCAAGCCCTAGCACCTATATGATTGCCCCAAAACTATTTCCTTTATGGCAACCCCGAATACTTCTTGTCATATGGGTGCTAGAAGGCGGTGGCTGAGGGTCTACTTGTCGTGGGAATGACGTTAAACTCTATCTGATGGTGAGGTTCCAGTTTTGGAGGTTTGGGGAATGTGGAGCACCCCTTCATCACGATTGCTCTCTAGTCCACTCTGACCGGGAGTGGTAGTATCCGTTAGTGTCCCATCTATGCGTTGAATAGAAAAACATGAGTTAATAAACAAAATTGTATTATGCATTAAGAATGAATTTATTTCACAACTTTGTTGGCATTAAATGACCCACCGAGGTTGATATGCCGTAAAACAAAACTAACCAAACCAAACCACCTATATAATAATTACTATCTAGAATATATATCCATCCTTTGGAACATTTTGTGTTTTCTTTCTACATTGTTCCACAATGACTCTCTCTTCGATTTCGATGCATGAGGTTTCATCCAATTAATAGCCTACACAGTTGTTTTTGTTTCTAGTGGTAAAGGCTTGTGTTGGATCACCCGCTCTTTTTGGCACAGTCAGTAGGAAAGAATTGGTGCACGAAAAATGTCACAAATCCAAGCAACGACTGACCTTAGGTTTTTCAAATTCAGAGTTTTTCTTCTCCTAGACTGGTTACCTATCCAAAGTTTAAGAGCCCAGTCTGCCATACTATTTTACTCATAGCTGGAGGGAAAATATATAAATTCATACCTTTCCCAGGGGTATTAGCGCTATATGAAATACAAACAGCCTTGTCTAAGATTCGAACTCGTGTTGACGTGTTAATTATTCCAGTATTGTTCCACATATTGTCGGGTTGACTATTCCCATTGCACCCCAAGTATAAGTATGCTTCCTCTGTTTAATTAAAACATTCCGTTCTATTGTCGGACTGTTCCCCACTCCATTCGTATCTATTAGTACCAGAAAATATACCGATATTATTAGTGTGTCTATATAAACACACAACCATAATTTTTCCCCCTACAGGCTCAATCCCAGAAG
>CM042169.1:40813894-40836394 GCA_023376005.1 Doryteuthis pealeii
TGAAAGACACTGCTGCTTCTGGCTTTGTCCGTGATGACAATGTATATATATCAAATTCTCTTTGTTCTCGTTCGTCTACCGCGTGACTTCACTAAACAATAACCGAGTTTTACGAGATATTCTCGCGTGACTTTGAATTACATTTGGTAATTGGTAGAATTTATTTATTTGATAGTAAAGGTGTTATATCAGTTATTATTTAGTCAAAGTTTCTCCTTTTGTTTTTCGACATTGTACTATGTATATATATATATATATTGGTCGCCCCCAGCTGCGATTCACGGATGTCTGCAAGAACGATCTCAGGTGCTTTGGCATTGCCCCTTCCAGCTGGGAAAATTTGTCTCAGGACCGTCATCAGGAATTTTCACTTATGAGAATACATGCACTTTTTTTCTTGCCCACGTGACCTACGTGTCTGCAAGAAGGATCTCAGGTGTTTTGGCATGATAATAAGATATACATATAGGCTTTGGCATTATAATAATATATATATATGTATGTATATATACATATCATATATATATATAATATATATATATATATATATATGTGTATATGTATGTATATAAATGTATGTATATATACATACATACATATATATATATACATACATACATACATATATATATCTTATTATAATAGAGATTGTAACCGAAACTACGTCACCACACACGACACAACCCCCATAGTTATTTACTTTATATTCTCAATGGTTGTTTGATAAATATTATTTAATCTTAATTACCATCGTACGTATTAACAATGTCTCTATTAAAAAAAAAGGGGGAGAGTCTTGCTAAAATAGTTTAGTTTCAAAACAGCCCATATTATTAGTGTATTTAAAATCCTGATGTTTTTAATAAAATTGATTTTTAATATTATTTTTTATTATACCGTGGTAATATTTGCTGGGGAAGTTTTTGCTGAAATTGGGGTGCCGTGAAGGGATTTTTTTCTCCCCTTCTTGTTGCTCCAATCTTGATATTGTCTGATTCCCCTTTTACCCAATTTATACACTTTGACTTTAAACGATCTACCAGTTATAGAAATTTTGAAAATGCACCGGTCGAACAGGCCCTTAAGTTTCTCTATCTTCTTTCGCCTCCTTTTAGAATAATTCGTCTAATTAGCTGATCACTAAATAAAGTATGATATTATCTAAACTTTTTATATATATATATATATATATATATTATATATATATATATATGTGTGTGTGTGTGTGTGTGTTGCGAGTGTGTGTGATTTTTTTAAATATCTAAATAAAATATGATATTATCTAAACTTATATATATATATATATATAATATATTATATATATATATATATTATATATATATATATATATGATTTTTTAAGTTCTTTTTTCGAACATTTAAAAAATTCTCCGCTTTCCAACAAATTTTTTTTTTTTTAAATAAGGATTTACTCTGAGGAAGGTCGATATATCTTTGTGTGTGGAACATTTGTACATTTTTCTATTATTATTATTTCATTTCATTTTGTTATTTAAAAATAATAATAGATTGAATAATGTACACATGGATAAACTTTTGACCGAAACACGTGTAAGTAAAATTGATTAAAATATCCTATTTATCCATTCTATACTTTCTTTCCTTTATCTCTCTTTTCAACATACCGTCGGATTCACTTCCATTTTCATTTTACATATATATGTCTGTGTGTGTGTATGTCTGTGTGTTCGTATGCGTGTGTGTGTGCTCGTGTGGGTGTTTGTGTTTCTGTGTAAATAATTTAGGTCTCTCCTTATTCAAACTGTGAATATTTGTGTCCATTTCTGGATTTATCCCACTGAGCTCCCTTGTAATATAGCTTCAAGATCCGTCTTCTTAATTTGCGTTACAAAGCCTAGTTTTGAGGTGGGGGGACGTCATATCTATAACCCAATCTTCAGACAGATACTTTGTTTTCAGCTCGACATATTTCAAAAATCAAACCACACAAGAAACATCTTTACATGTGTTCCGATCAGACTTGGTCAAAACGACGCCGGCCATGATGCAAGCGGGAGAGAAACGTGCCCGGTATCATAAGCAAGACAACGTTCATCTCGTATGAGGATCCGGCAAGAGGCTGTGTGATTAGAATTCATATCTGGGACCAAGCCCAAGGGTTCTACTGGTGGTCGCTGATTGCAAAGGATCTTTAGAGGCCGGAAAAGAATTGGCGGGTGGTTAAGCAAGAGGCGAAGGTGAACGGGGGAGTTTGTATGTGTGAAGGATTTCTATGACATATTTGATGTCGCGTCGGTGAACAGACGAAAAATATGAAAAGCTATGAAAAAAAAAAGTTTAAAAAAGTGGAAGAATAAAAAGGATAAAAGTGTAGAAAAAAATATTTTAAAATATTTGTATAAAATCTGCAAGAAAAACAGAAGAGTGAATGAGGAGGGAGAGAGAGAGAGAGAGAGAGAGGAGAGAGAGAGAGAGAGAGAGAGAGAGAAAGATAGAGAGAGAGGGGGAAGGGGGGAGAGTGAGAAGACCGAAGGAATAGAGATAGAAGGGGAAAAGACAGAAGTGAGAAAGAGAGACGGAAAGGGAAAAAAGGAAGAGATAAAGAGAGGCGGAAAATAGAGCGGAAGGAGAGAGAGAGAGAGAGAGAGAGAAGAGAGAGAGAGAGAGGAGAGAGAGAGAGAGAAGATAGAGAGGGGGAAGGGGAGGGAGAGTGAGAAGACCGAAGGAATAGAGATAGAAGGGGAAAAGACAGAAGTGAGAAAGAGAGACGGAAAGGGAAAAAAGGAAGAGATAAGAGAGGCGGAAAATAGAGCCGGAAGGGAAGAGAGAGAGAGAGAGAGAGAGAGAGAGAGAGAGAGAGAGAGAGAGAGAGAGAGAGAGAGAGAGAGACTGAGAGATAGAGATGGAAGGGAGAAAGACAGAAGTGAGAAAGAGAGATGGAAAGGGAGTAAAGGAAGAGATATAGAGAGATGGAAGATCGAGCCGGAAGGGGAGAGAGAGAGAGAGAGAGAGAGAGAGTAAAAAGAAAGAAACACACAACCAAACAAAGGAAGAGAGACGGAAAGAAGTGCCTTTAAAATAATCTTAGATTTTATGTCTTATACTTAACTTGGATCTGATGTTAGGTGAGTCACTCCACCTCAAACACATAAATGATATTCTTGGTCTAGCGCTAGCGAAAAGGGGAGAGACCCCTTTGCTATCCGACTGACACCAACAATACGACAACAATAGTGACGAGTGGCGAGAAAGAGTAATGGCAGCATCGGTCAAAACGTTTTGTATATAACAAGCTGTTAAGTTTTTAAGAGCCATTGCAGTTCCCCGCTTATACTTATAGACTGGCCGGGGTCACGTGAGTGACTCTTCTAACCAATCACTGGCAGTACTACTGGTCTGATAAGATACTTACACCTCCCCCATATTGGTCATAACTCAAACTGCACCGTGGGAGGACACACCTAGGATTGCTGGGATCTTAACCAATACTCACGAAGGACTTTTATGATTACCAGTAACTGAGGACACTTTAGTAACCAGAGTCCCCCCACAATGTGAATCCTTTGGTTACTAAAGTGTCCTCAGTTACTGGTAATCATATAAGTCCTTCGTGAGTATTAGTTAAGATCCCGGCAATCCTATGTGTGTCCTCCAACGGTGCAGTTTGAGTTATGACCAATATGGGGGTGTAAGTATCTTATCAGACCAGTAATACTGCCAGTGATTGGTTAGAAGAGTCAATCACGTGACCTTGGCCAGTCTATAAGTATAAGCGGGGAACTAGCACACAACTTATATACTAAAATCTCCAACACAAGGAAGATGAGGTCAACAGCCCGAACAATCATGCAGATATTGTTTGCATGATAGAGGGTAATTTTCCGTTGAGCTGCTTTCGTATGGGGCGCTGTTTGCACGATTTGTTTTAAGACGGTAGGCAGCATTCTTGTACAAACCCCATCTATCTTATTCTCTAATTGCTATGTTATTGGTCCTAGGGGTGCAGCTTTTCAGTAGCACTGATACAACAACAGCTTGGAAGCGCATGGTGTAATGGTTTAAAGTCTTGGAAAATGGACTCGTCGCCCCGAGTTCAAATCCTGGACGTCGTAATTGCATTTCACTTAGCGCTAATACCCTTGGGAAAGGTATGAATCCTACTCTCCCTCCAGCTATGGATAAATAGTAGGACAGACTGGGCTCTTTAACCTTGGTTAGGCAACCGGTCTAGGAGAAAGAAAACTCTGAATTCAAACCTGATAAACCCCGCTTAAGAAATTGACCTAATGTCGCATCCTGCTTGTGCTGAGTGGTTGGTAAATATATGTATGATTTTTCTCTGATTTTTAGATGAGGCTTCATAATTTGTATTTTTAGGATTCGACCAGAAGGTTTCCGAATCTGAGAAGTTACCCGAGTTCGACAAGAAAAACCCGAAGAAGGGGGAGGGCACATCCACCAAAACATTGTGTAGTTAACAATGAAGATGTGGACAATAGTCTGAATAATCCAAATTATAAAATTGATAGGCTGTCTATAGCAGCCCATGTCGTAGTCGGATACAACTCCAACTTAAGGAAACACTTATTGAGAAGAAGACTATTTAGCGTCAATTGTGTGAAAGAGAAATGTTCTTATCTGCTGGATTTGAAAAGCAGTTTTGACCTGCGCTCGAAATCTGATTTCTGGTACCGGTTGTGGGGGAATCACTAACTCTCACAGCCTCGTGGTAAGTGCAATCTAATTCTTCTTTATATTTTGCTTGTTTTATCTTATTTTTCTTCCCTCTTACTCTCTCTCTCTCTCTCTCTCTCTCTCTCTCTCTCTCTCTCTCTTTTCTCTCTCTTTCTTTTTTCTCTCTCTTTCTTTTTTTTTCTCTCGCTCTCTCTCTTTCCATCTCTCTCACACACACGCGCAAACCCCCTCTCTCTCTCTCTCTCTCTCTTCTCTCTCTCTCTCTCACACACAATCTCTCTCTCACACGCACACAAACTGTCTCTCACACACACATACACAGGCTCTCTCTCTCTCTTTCTCTCTTTCCTTCTCTCTTTCTCTATCTCTCTCACACACAAACTCTCTTTCTCTCTCACACGAACATCTCTCTGTCACACCCACGCACCCACACACACACACACACACACTCTCTCTCTCTCTCTCTCTCTCTCTCTCTCTCTCTCTCTCTCTCTCTTTCACTGAAGTTAATATTCCCAGTCTTTTACAGAGGTAGTGTTTCTTTCACGACACAGCATGGCGTGTGTGTTGGTGCGGGTAATCAACATGGCCACCTGACCTCTTCCAACACATGACCACAGCCGACTGCTCCGTATTAGATTTTTATCCCCTCGGAAAACAACACCTCCCCACCCAACCTCCCCGGACCAGCAAACATATTGGCAGACTTTCTGAGTCTTCAGTTGATTAAATTTACCAAACTGGATATTTATCCCCAAAATATCCTCTCTGTTCGCAGAAACGCCTTACAACGGTGGATGGAAATTTACAGGCAAGACTATCTGGCATTGCCCGGAATAGGATTTTTTTCAGTCTATATAATGTAGATATATTTTTTTAGTCGTCAGGGTGGCATAAAATGGGTATTAATTAGGCATTGAGGGATTAATTGTGTAGTTGTTTTTTTAATTTTAAAAAAAAAAATTCACACGGTCACAATAAATAAGAATTCTTTTTAAAATTTGGTGAATAAGCGGACCAGAAAAAATACTACCCTTCCGCTTCATAGTAGACCTGGGAGTAATGTTAATGAATGGATAATCCATACTCCTTAGATCTCAAGAACTCGGCAGATGCATCACGCCCAGCAAGGTTGTGGAATCGGAAAAGTAATCAACCAAATTTTCAATTACGTTTTTGGTGTCTTAGGCGGAGCGCCATGTATACCATCATATCCTCATTTTACCGCTCATATCTCTGTGCTACTCATACACTGAGTTGGCGAAGACCGGTTTCGAGTCCGGAACCTTGTGGTTGCTAAATCGGAAGCTCTACCGACTGTTGCCGTAAGAAACAGCATGTCGTGTTCACGAGGCTTAGAATAGCTGGCTGTGTCCCCTCGAGAGGGGTCCCGCCCATAAAACAGGTGCTATGGGTATGTCACTAAACTGCATCTGATTGTTAATCTCCTGTTTCCTAAAATCGGATCAAGTCACGTTGAAATTACCAGTCCTGGCTAGTTCATCGAAGTTAAGCAGCGATAAGCCTGTTCAGCACATAATTGGGTGACCACTTAAGCAAAAACAGGTATTTTAAGCAAACTGAGTATCGGTTTATCAAAATGACTTGATCAGGCATTAAATGACCCAAAAAGTTTATATGACGTTAAGAAAAAATCAATCCTAATATTAGTTTTTAAAATCCTGCTTGATTGATTTTAACGGCATTTCAACCCGTCTAGACTTATTTTATGGCAAGAAGTAAGGAAATTGCGTTCATGTTTAATTTATTGTGTAGTTGTTTCTTTATAGAAGGAAAACATAGAGGGGGGGATAAATATTTGTTTGTTCTGCTTATGATCAGTCTTTCGATCTCCAGTCTGTTTAAGATTGGTTTGGTTTCTTTGCACAATTATGGGGTTTCAAGTAAATGTTCTTTGTTGAGGGGGGGCTGTTAACAGGGGCAAAAGAAGCGAGTCAAACGCCTTATTCACAGGCTACAACACTGTCGTCGTCTACCAGCAGCTAAAGTCACAAAATTGTTACTGCCGTCACCCCACTTCTACTTATACTGCCGTTTCCCCTTTCATCCGGGCACATCAGTCGAACCTCGCACCCGTGCACATTCGGATGGACGCGTGTAGGCCCCAACATCCGGGCACCTGAATTGCACGGGTTCGACTCCGGCAGGCAGGACACTTTCACTCTTTTTCCAAATGAGTACGGTGGTACTCGTTCTCCGTCACATTCTTAATAAGAAAAATATCTATTTGGTGCATAAAGCGAACCTGAAAAGTTACTACCACTCCGCTTCATAGTGGACCTGAGAGTAATGTTAATGAATGGATAGTCTATATTCCTTAGATCTCCAGAAATGAATTCATTTCGGCTACCTTTGCTCTCAAATCTGATATTATAATCATAATTGGCAAAGGTAAACGAAATGAATTCCTGATGAATTAATGTTTTCTTATAGTTATCTATAATATACTCCATGCATTTTAAAATATGTACGTACACTGATATTTATATGTAAATATGCAACTTCTTTATATGTACGTTTGAGTTCTCAATTTCGATTGAATCCCATCTCGGAAACACTTGATACCATTCACATACACACACACACACACACACACACACACACACACACACACACACACACACACACATATATGTGAAGAAAGTAAGTAAATCCGACGGTATGTAATCTATCAAGAAAAATGAATAAACACTGGTTTTGAATCCATTTAAACCTGTGTTTTTTTATTTTTCTTGATATATTACACACACATATATATATATTCAGGTGAAATTCAGGTATATAATGTCTAACCCATTTAGGTCCTTATATATATATATATATATATATATATATATATATATATATATATATTCGAACGATTACCATGATCGATTTCGGGTGAGTTACGTAAACAATTTCGAAAGAAAAATAACGTCTAACAAACACCAAATTCATTTTTCTGCAATCATCTCATATCATATACCTTGAAAAAGGGTGAATGTTCACCCGAAATGTCGGAATTGATCAAACCTGGAAACAGAACAACAATTGAATATTAAAATTCTGATTTTTGTTCTGTTTTTTTTCTGTTTTTTTCAATGCTTCAAAATACGAAAAACAACGTTCACAAGAACAAAGTCTATACATAATATATATATATATATATATATATAATATATATATATATATATATATATATATATATATATATATATATATATATATATATATATATATATATATATATATATATATATAAGAACCTAAATGGGTTAGACACTATATACTTGAATTTCACCTGAATGGTTCATTAGGAAAATTCTGACTGACGGGGAATGGTAGAAACGTCTTTTATTAAGATAGTGGGTATTCAAGTAAGTAAAAATGAGTACAGAAGGTTAAAATTAAAAATTAGTAAAAAGAGATTGTCTGATAACTAAGGTGTGTTGGCTAAGGAGCCATGTCCTTTTATGTCTGCATGGGTTTAGAATTTCACTTCTTTGGTTTAATAATTCTCTTGGTTTATTGTAGTCGCCATGGCGAGTTTTTCGTTCGTACTTAGCGTATTGACCAATTTCCACAGATATCACTTAAAACACTTAGTCTATGTCTTTTTTTCTTTTGGTCATTAAATTACAATGGAGATGATGATTTTCAGATATTATGGGTGTGTTGGTCTTTTCTGTTTAAATATTTTTTTCTTCGATAAGTGTTTGTATATATATTTTTATTTACAAACTGAATTCTCTGTTTTTGTCCACACCATTTGAAGAAATATATACAATCGCTAAAAATAAAGAAATACAAAATGCAGTATATAAACAAAATAGAATAGATAAATGACGAAAGGATGCATCCTCCCATTCCCCAAAAAGGAGAGAATCGCTAGAGGCATAACATAATGCAGTATAAACAAACAAATAAATAGATAATGGACAAAAGGATGCATCCTCCCATTCCCCAAAAAGGGAGACCTCGGAATTGCTAAAAAACTACAGAGGCATAACATGCAGTATATAAACAAGATAGAATAGATAAATGGACAAAAGGATGCATCCTCCCATTCCCCAAAAATGGAGATCTAGGAAGGCATAACTCTTACTGCTATTGCGACCAAGATATATACTGCCCTTCTTCTTAATCGCATCCGACCCGAAATAGAGAAAATCTTTAGGGAAAACCAAAACGGATTCCGCAGAAATCGATCCACAATCTCTCAGATCCTGACTATCAGACGGATCATAGAAGGTGTACGAGCAAAGAACCTAGAGATAACGCTGCTATTCGTAGACTTCTCCAAGGCATTTGATTCCATACACAGGGTGAAAATACTACTAGCATATGGTCTCCCCAGAGAAACGGTTGCCGCTATAATGATGCTCTACAAAGACACTAAAGGAATGGTACGCTCACCTGATTGTGATACAGATTTTTGTGACATAGCTGCTGGAGTCCTACAAGGAGATACATTAGCATCATATATATTTATAATATACCTAGACTATGTACTACAAACATTATTAGATACCATAAAAGAAAAATGTTTCACTCTTAAAAAGGCAAGAAGCAGGCGATATCCTGCACAGACTGTCACAGATGCAGACTACGCCGATGACATTGCACTTCTTGCAGATACACCGGCATAGGTCGGGTCACTAACGCATAGCCTGGAGAAGGCAGCAAAGTATATCGGCCTCTACGTGAACTCTGATAAAACTGAGTTCATGAGTTTCAAAACGAAAGGAGACATCTCCACACTCGACGATAAGCCTCTTAAGCTAGTAGAACAATTCATATACCTAGGTAGTAATATCTCATCCACAGAAGGTGATGTTAATACACGAATGGGAAAGGCGGGGTTGGCCACACCCATATTATCAGTCATTTGGAAATCCTATCTCACTGAAAAGTTAAAGCGACAATTCTTCCAGGCTGTGGTTATATCAGTACTGCTGTATGGCTGCACCACCTGAACACTAACAAAGCGCCTCGAGAATAAGCTAAGATGGGAGTTGTAAAAGGATGCTGCGTGCTGTCTTAAATAAGTTGTGGAAGCAGTACCCCACAAGGAAGCAGTCGTACGGACACCTGCCCCCATCTCACAAACCATCCGAGTAAGACGGGCAAGGCATGCTGGACACTGCTGGAGAAGAAAAGGGCGAGCTCATAAGCGACCTTCTCCTGTGGAAGCCAACACATGAACATGCTAGTGTGGGCCGGTCACCGAGGACCTACATTGACCAGCTAGGCTAGGATACTGGATGCTGCGTGGAGGACCTCTCTGGGACGATGAATGATTGGGAGGGTTGGCGAATGATTGTCTTAGATATCCGTGCTAATTGCGCGAAATGATGATGATGATGATGATATACAAGGTTCATCAAAATGTATCGAGATTTTTTGTACTTTTTGACACACCTTGTGTTGTGAATAAATTAACGTCCCATTCATTGTTCATTTCAAATACAGCTTCAATCTCGTTACTTTTATGACCCACCTATATATATATATATATATATATATGGGAGAATAAGTGCTTAATTGAAGTCATAACTAATTGAAAATTAATTAGTTGATAATTAATAAAGTAGGCGAACATATCTATTCAAATGTAAAGGCGTAAACAAATCGAGAAAAGTCGATCTCTGTATGTATATTTCGGCATAATTGCCTCATCAGCAGAGTTATAAACAGGAGATTGCTCTGTGTGTGATTCGAACCCTGACTGCCAGACTGACAGGCGGGGATTTTAACCATTCCATTAGCTGGTTTTTTCAATTGTTCTATATAACTGATATATACTACATTTTTGGGTGACTTTCTGCACGACAGTATGAAAGTACTATAAGTATATGAAAGTATATATAAAAGTACTATATATATATATATATATATATATATATATATATATATATATATATATATATAGTATGATTAAATGATTTGAAATATGCGTGTTTAATGGCACGAACAGTTACCTTCCTATCAATAGATACTAAAACTAATGTGATGATTTGTATTGTTAATACACATGCACGCCATGGCTTAGATGTAAGGTCATATATGATTGACTGAGTGGTTGCTTGGTAACAGCAGTGAAAAATACAGAATACAGTTCCCCCGAATATATGTAGGTTACAACAAAAATATTGGCAAAAGTATAGTTATATTTTATGAGTTGGAAATGTGTATATACTACAGTATGATAATTTAATTATTACAACGTATGATAGTTTGCTTAAGAGCTATTGCTAAATAGTTCAATCTGTAAAAAGTATAATGATGTTGAATTAACTCTCTCCCACTCTTTTTTCTTTCATTCCTTCTTTTAATCTTTTCATTATGTTTGCTTGAAACGGATTAGAGTTATTCGCTTCCATGCGCTGACACCCTCTCTAGATATTTCTCCTAATCTTATTCTTTCATTCTTTCTTATTATATTTTTCTGTGTAGCACGTCTTTTCTTTTTCCCTTTTTTTATTCATAGTAAAAACGGAATGGTCCATTATTTAGACGAGGCAACGCCACTCATAAGGTAAAAAAAAAGTAAAATTGTCGGGGTGGCTTAAAGTCGGTATCAGCCAGACAGCATATGAGCTAGCGCTAAGGAGATTGTATTTTTGTCTGAGGTGGACGCACACCAACCATCGCTCCTTACTTTACCACACAGACCCCTGTGCTACTCATAAGCTGAGTTGTCGAGGGTCGGTATCGAACCAGGAACCTTGTAGTCGGTCATTCTACACTCGACGAACCAGCCCTTCAGAGATTAAACGACATTAATTTCAAATGGGACGTTTTGGACGGTCTCATTTTAACCAGAGGGTGTTGCAAGTTGATAACGGTCGGAAGATTAAGGAACATGTACAGCAATATGTAGATTAAGCTTATAATTAAAATTAGTAGTACATTATTTCTTTTATTGATATTATTAACATTTTAAAATTATTTAAATAATTTGCTAAATACTTTGTTTTTTAATTTATTCTTAATTCATTATTAAGGCTTGAAATGACGAGCCCTTTCTTCCTCTCCTTCATTCTTTATTTCTTTGTCTCTCCTTTACTTTTCTTATGTCCGTATAGACAGACATTTTTGTTTCTTTCCTTACTAACTTATTTATATAATTCATTAAAATAAATTTTTAATTTTTATTTTCTCAAGGTTTAAAGAACGACAATTTTTCTTTCTTTCTTTCTTTCTATTCATTTCTTTTCTTTCTTTTCTTTCTTTTATTTCTTTCTTTCTTTCTTTTCTTTTTTTCTTTCGTTTTTTTTCTTTCCGTTTTTAATTACTTTCCTTTTGTTCTTTCTCTCTCTCTCTCTTCTTTCTTTCTTCTTTCTTTCTTTCTTTTTTCTATTTTTCATTGATTTTTTCTTCTAATGTTTTCTATTAGCTCCCGACTTTATTTACATATGAGCCTTGTTTGGATCCTTCTTCCTTTCTTTATTTATTTCTTCTCTTTTTTTTCGTTCTTTTGTTTCTTTCTATTTTCCATTCACTTCTTTCTTTCTATTGTTTTCTATTTGCTCCCCTCCTTTCTTCGCAAGTGGGCCTTGTTTGATTCCTTCTTTCTTTCTTTCTTTCTTTTTTGTTTGGTTTGTCTTTAATCTTTTTCTACATTCTTTTATGACTTATTGTATTTATTTAACTTCTCTTTTTTCTTTTTTTCTTTTTCTCTCTTAAAACATTTCCTGTCTTTTTTCTTCTAGATTTATTTTTGTCCGTTTTCCCTCCTTCCTCAATTTTTTCCTTTTTTCTTCCTTCTTTCTTCTGTTTTCTTTTTCTTTCTGTCACGTTTCTTTATTTTCCCCCTCCATCCTTCTAGCTAGTTTTCTCGTTCACATTGGTTCTATTATTGTTTTCTTTTCTATTTTCCTCATTCGATTTTAATTCCATCATTTTTGTTTTTTTATCATTTCCCTCAAATCTCTTATATATTTTATTTTCCTGTAGATCCACTTTTTGTTCTTTTTCTTGCCCTTCTTTTTGTTCTTCTTGTTCTTGTTCTTCTTGTTGTTGTACTTTTGTTCTTGTTCTTGTTCTGTTCTTCTTGTTCTTGTTCTTGTTCTTGTTCTTCTTCTTCTTCTTCTTCTTCTTCTCTGACGTTTCACTTTCTTCTTCTTATTTTTCTTTTTCTTTCTCTCCTTCTTTTTTCTTCTTTTTCTTCTTCTTCATCTTGAATATGCCAGTCTATTTATTTCTCTCTGTCTTCTTTTTCCTTTTTCGGAATTCATCTTTTCTTCTTCTTTCTTCTTCTTTCTTCTTCTTCTTCTTCTTCTTCTTCTTCTTCTTTTCTTCTTCATTAATTTTTAACTGTCTTTTTTTTGCATTCTTCTGGTTTTTTTCATTTTTCTACTATTCATTTTTTGGGGTTTATGTTTTTTTCACTACTACTGCCACCTTCTTCTTCTTCTTCTTCTTCTTCTTCTTCTTCTTCTTCTTCTTCTTCTTCTTCTTCTTCTTCTTCTTCTAGCCGAAAATATCAGTACGGTCACCTTTTCTTTCTTTTTTCCTTCTTTTCATTAAGTTTCCCCTTCGAAAATCTTATTTACAACGCAAGAACACTTGTACGCATGCCAAATTTACCATTTCCTTAGAGCAGACCATTCTCTCTTGATTTTTTTTTTTTGTATATGTTTGGAATTTACACCAAATTCTAATTTCTTTTATTCGTTCTCCTCAAAAAGAATCGTAATTCTCCCGATTTTTCTACAATGTTTCAGCTTCATTTGACTTTTTCCCTTTTTCTTTTCCTACAATTCATTTTCGTTAAATTTTCATTGTTATTTTTATTTGTTTCTCTTTTAAACATTTCTTCTTTCTTCTTTACCATTTTTTATTCTATGGAATTACAGAAAACTTTGTTTTAATTGCAGAGTTTTCAAGGCAATTTGATTTGACATGATACAAGACACTTCTGATTGGTCATAGGCTTTTTAAGCGTTGAAATTTGCTGATGGAAATCAAAAACAAAACTGCTAATCGATATTCAGTAATAACGAAATTCAGAAAAATAATAATAATAATCTTATTATAATAGAGATTCTGTGTCTGTATGTCTGTAACTGAAACCACGTCACTGCTTACGTTTCAATATCTTCAAGAATTGCGTAAGTTTATCAATGAATATTTAATTTATTTAAAATGAAACCGTCCAAATCGTTCAAGATGAAATGCAAAAATCTAAATCCTGATTATCTGGTGTTACTTATCCGTCGAATTCTTATTTCTTATGTGAGTTGTTACCTCAGCTAAATAATAGACCATTCCGTTTTCATCATAAAAAAAGAAAAGGAAAAAAAAGGACATGCTACACGGAAAATAGAATTTGAAAGAAAGAAATAAAGAAAAAGAAAAGGAGACAGAGAGAGGGAATAAGCGCGTTGAAGCGAAAACCACAACCTATTTCAATCGAACATAATGAAAAAAGGAAAAGAAGTAAAGAAAGAAAGAAAGAAAGAAAGAGTGAGAGAGTTAAATCAAGATTATTATATCTTTTACATATTAAACCATTTTCAATAGCTCTTAAATAAACATATCAAACGTTGTAATAATTAAATTATCATATAGTGCTATATCCACAAGTCCTGCTCATAATAATAATAATAATAATAATAATAATAATAATAATAATAATAATAAACAAGAAAAAGAAAACTTATCAACTGGTAGATTTTGCAATCTCAGCAGATCACAGGTTGAAGTTGACAGAAAGCAAAATGTTAGACATACTTGAACCTTGCCAGAGAATTGAAAAAACGGTGGAATATATTGGTTAATTTGATACCAATTGTAATTGGTGCTCTTCGAATATTTCCCAAATGTTTAAAAAACAGACTTGAGGAATTGGTAATCAGAGGGAAAATCGAGACTCTCCAGACAATAGGATAGTTAAAATTGGCTAGAATACTCAAAAGAGTCCAGGATATCTGCGATTACTTGTCACACAGACTCCAGTGAGACACCATCAACTAATTCTGTTGTGAAAATAATAATAATTAATAATAATAATAATAATAATAATAATAATAATAAGAAGAAGAAGAAGAAGAAGAAGTTTGAGGATTACAGAGAGAAAATGAAAGAAAACGAAAATAACAACAAATAATTGGACCTTTCCAGAAAACTGAAAAACTGTGGATCGTTAAGTTAAAGGTCATAGCAGTTGTAGTTTGTGCCCTTCGAACGATCCTCAAATGTTTGGAAAATAGTCTAGATAGCATTGGAAATCATACGAAGAATCGAGACCAATTAAAAACACAATATTATTAAGATCAGCTATAATACCCAGAAGAGTTCAGGAGACCCGAGGAGACAAGCTGTCACTTAGCTGTCACTTAGACTCCAGTTAAAGACCACTAACGTCACCTGTTGTAAAAAAAACTCACAAGGAGGTAAATAATAATAATAATAATAATAATAATAATAATAATAATAATAATAATAATAATAAATAATCAGCAAGAAGACCAGACCTAGTGTAAATTAACAAAAAAGAAAGAACTTGTTAACTGGTGGATTTTGCAGTTCCAGCAGATCACAGGGTGAAGCTAAAGGAAAATGAAAAAATGGACAAATACCTGGACCTTGCCAGAGAACTGAAAAAGTTATACCAATTGTAGTTGGTGCACTTGGAACGGTCCCAAAAGGATTAGAAGAGGGTTTGGAAAGTCTGGAAATCAGAGGAAGGACTGAGACCATCAAGAACACTGCACTGCTGCAATCTGCAAGAATACTCAGAAGAGTCCTGGAGACCGGAGGAGACTTGCTGTCACTCAGACTCCAGTGAAAGACCATCAGCTAATGCTGATGTGAAAACTCAATAATAATAATAATAATAATTATAATAATACGCAATGCACTATCAAGTTTAAATTATGTGGAGACTGGGATGAAACGTTTATCATATGATAAACGAATGCAGCGAGTTTGAATACTGGAGAACAAAACTAGGCATGACTGGTTCGGAGAGGTTATACACTGGGAATTGTGCAAGACATTTGTATATGCACAAAGCAGAATACCTTCTAGAGGATGAGATAAAACTCTCTGGGATTTTGAGTCCCAAATGGATTAGCCAATCCCAACTTGAATATCAGACTTAAAGGTAAATAATAATAAAAAATAACTTTTCATCTGAGGAATTGCCAAGTACACCGAAGGAAAAAAAGAAAAAAACACACACACACACACACACACACACACACACACACACACACACACATATATATATATATATATATATAATATATATATATATATATACTTATGTGTGTTTGGGTGTGTGTGTATATGTGTGTATCTCTATGTGCACGTGTGTGGTGTGATTAATATTGATCGAAAAAATTGCCAGCAACCACAGAGGGAAAATAAAATAAAGCATACATATACACACGATCACACACACACACACACACACAGACACAACACACACACACCACACACACATATATATATATATATATATATATATATATATATAGATTATATTTATCGAAAAAATTGTCTAAATCCGTCAAATATAGAGATTTATTAATAAGAATCCAGAACAATAGCATGGTATTTCGAATAAAATATTAAATAAAGCAAGATTTGGTTGGGTTGTTTGGGTTTATGCCATATCAAACCTTGTGGGTTAATTAATGCCAAATTTTTTATGGGTATACCTGATTTGTAAGCGAATAGTTTGTCAAGTATACTGGTTGGTTGGATTCTAAGGAATGTCAAACATTGGCGAGAGGAAAAATCAAGACCATCCAAACTACACCATGGTTATGATCGGCCAGAATACTCAGAAGAGTCCTGGAGACCAGAGGGACTTCCTTCAGCCAATCACGGTCAACAGATTGCTCCATTAGGGAGTCTTAAATCTCTACAGAGATGCAATTCGTGTATTCTAATCTGGTAGGTTAGTTGGTGGGATTGAGTGGATTTGTTGTTTTCTGTTATTGATTTCTAAGAAGAAATTGTTATAAGCCTTAAAAACCTAAATAATATGTTGTTCTTTTGTTTTTGCTTTGTTTGTTTTTTTGAGTTTTTTGCGCTCCGGCTATAGATAAAAACTGTGGCCATGTTTACGATATATTGGAGCAAAATTGACCAAAAATAATAAATTAAAATGTATTAAAAATAAATTACATGTGTAATATTATTTTGCTTTGTCTTACTGATGCCCATTATGTTAACTTTTTGACTTAGAAAAAATTGACCTTAAATAATAGAATTAATTTATTTTAAATCGTTTTTAAAATGAAAATGAGCAAAAATTGACAGTGCCTATTTTATACTATTATTTTCGGTCAATTTTGCTCAAATATATTGCAATCATGTCCGCATTTTCATGTATATACAGACTAAAAAAAATTATTCAGGATTTTAAGACGTGTAACAGGTTCTTCAAAGAAATGAATAGCACAAAATAATAAATGCACTCATTAGAGAGGAATTAATAACTTTTAAATGAAATCTTTTTTTTTTGGTCTAAACACGCAGAAATCCATTTTTCTTGGTCTAAACATGTGTAAAATCTTTTTCTTTTTTACTTTAAACACGAGTAATTTTTTTTTCTTAGTCAAAACACGCATATATCTTTTCTTTTTGTTCTAAACACGCAGAAATATTTTTCTTTTTGGTCTAAACACGCATAAATCTTTTTCTTTTTGGTATAAACACGCATAAATCTTTTTCTTTTTGGTCTAAACACGCAGAAATATTTTTTCTTTTTGGTCTAAACACGCAGAAAACTTTTTCTTTTTGGTCTAAACACGCAGAAAAAAAGACGATCCGTTTTTGGGTTATTTTATGCCAAAGACATTTTGTTTTAAACATTATTTATTGGTATCTATTTTTTTAATCAATTCTTTTTTTAATTTTTCTATACAACCATTAATGAGTCTATAATCTGTCCTAATTGTTCATTATCAGCTTTGTAAAAACGTCCTACTAAATGTGTTATTTGTATTTTGTTCATCCAGGTGAATTGAGCTGTATCACTGTAAAGGAGTAAAATACCCACCGATGGGGTCACCAGTTGGTGATGACCCGTGATGCTTAATGACTGAATCCTAGTGTCTAAGCAGTCGATGACAACACAATGATCTTTACTTAGGCTAGGCGTGCAGTCGGAGAGGCCCTTCCGATCAATCGGCTGGTCATGCGAAGATCTAGCAATTATATGATTGTCCCAATCCTATCGTCCTTAAGGCAAATCCCAACCCTTTTTTATCATAGATGTGCTAGAAAATGGTGACTAAGAGCCTTTATCTTTATCCTAGATATGAGATTAAACAACATCTAATGGTGAATTTCCAGTTGCAGAGCTGTGGTGAAGCCTTCATCTCCATTACTCTCAGGCCCACTCTGACCCGAAGTGGTAGTATCTGTTAGGGTCCCCTCTATGCGTTGAATAGAAAATTATGAGTTTGTTTAAAAATTGAGTTTAAAAAGATTTGAATATTATCAAGAATGAACAAAACAAACCTTATGCATAAATAACACAAGAAGGGTTGACATGCCGTAAAAGAATGAAAGGAAAACAAAGGGGAAATAAACAAATAAAAAAGAAAGAAAGAAAGAAAAAGAAAAGGAGGGTATGGATACAAAACAATGAATAAAAATTAGAAAGACAATCAGGAAAAAAAAAATAAAGTAAATTATTTACCTCCCTATATACACTTACACCCTCTTTATTGCTGGCGAGTGTCAAGCTGCTAAAACTTGGGTTAAACCCTACCTGTGGCGAACGGAAGATTTAAGAAATCGTAATGTTAAGGAAGTTTATATAAATATATATATATATATATATATATATATATAATATATATATGAATAGATGTTCTTATAATATGTTACAAGTTTCAAAGTAAACTTCCAACGTGTGTATATATGCGTACATGAATTTATCCGACAAAGAAGTTATATATAATAACAAACATAGACTTTATTCTGTGAGCAGGTGGAGAAAATACATACATAACCAGGTAGAGTATAGATATATAGAAAACAGATACATAAAGATACACAAATAACAAACAACGTAGATAAAGAGGCAGATGGGACTAAGTCCGAAAGAAGCGATAAAGAATACCTGAAGGAATGTCACTTACTTGTGGAATAACCCCAGAAGGGGGTCTATGAGGATGTGTACCCACATGGATACGAATCTGAACCTGGGGTGGTAAGACCCACCTGTTAGGGCTCTGGAACACCACGCGTCCCTACACGTTCTGCTAGTTAGGGAAAGAGAAAGAGAATTTTCCGAGTTCTCGTTTTGATACCCTAGCCACCTATAGGCGAAGACTTGGCGACAAGGGAAGATAACTCTTTTTGTCTCATGTCCATGCATGTATGACAATCGCTACATATTTATTTATCCATACACTCCAAGATGGAACACTTGGCCATTTTTTACGCGGATTTCGAATTCACTTTACTGTTCTCCCAAGTTAACGTGTCCAGTTTGCCAACTATTTATACATAGCTGCAGGGAGAATTGTTGGATATATAATTTTCCCAAGGGAAAGGTGCACCATCAGGCTTAATATTGGTTAGCAAGCTAGTTGCACAAATCCATGTTTACCGAATAACGAGTTCGATCCACGCTGGATCCCCATACTTACAACCTTCTGTCACAACTTACTCGTGGTGAACGGGGAATAGAAGGTGTCACTTTGTGGTGTAATGCTTAGCAAGCTAGTCTCGCAGGTACATTACTACTGGACAACAAAAAAGTATAAACATGGCGAGAAATAAAAGAAGTGAAAAAGGAGAAACAGGAAGAGAAATAAAGAAAGAATGAAAGAAAGAAATGAGGAAATGACTCAATTAAAAACTAGAGAATTGAATAAAACGAAAATATACAAAGTTACAGAGGAGAAAATAAACAAAAATATATAAATAAATAAATAAATAAAAACGAATGAAATAGAAAGAAAGAAAGAAAAAAAACTACGAAGATGAAAAGGGAAGAAATAGACAAAAAATAAACGAATAAATTAAAGAATAAGAGACAAAAACAAATAGAAGAAACGAATAAATAAGAATAGATAGATATAAACGGATTGTGATATATGGATCGATATGTAGATTGATAGATAGGTAGATATATATATACAGAGAGAGATATATAGATAAATAGATATATAGATAGATATAAAGGGATTGTGATGGATAGATAGATAGATATATTAACGAAATGTGATATATATATATAAACGAAGTGTGATAGATAGATAGATAGATAGATAGATAGAAACGTATTGTGATATATGGATCGATATATTAATTGATTGACAGATAGGTATATATATTAATATATATATATATATATATATATATAGATAGATAGATAGATAGATAGATAGATAGATATAAAGGGATTGTGATGGATAGATAGATATATAGATATATTAACGAAATGTGATAGATATAAACGCAGTGGGATAGATACATAGATAGATAGAAACAAACTCAGATCGAAACGAGAAAGATAGGGAAAACCAAGTAAACAAAAGAAGAAGAAGAAGAAGAAGAAGAAGAAGAAGAAGAAGAAGAAGAAAGAAGAAAGAAGAAGAAGAGAAGAAACCAACCAAATAAGCTGGGAGAAGAAGAAAGAAACTGAAGAAAGACACACAAAAAACAAGAGAGAAGAAGAAGAAGAAGAAGAAGAAGAAGAAGAAGAAGAAAGAAGAAGAAGAAGAAGAAGAAGAAGAAGAAGAAGAAACCAACCAAATAAGCTGGGAGAAGAAAGAAGAAACTGAAGAAAGACACACAAAAACAAGAGAAGAAGAAGAAGAAAGAAGAAAGAAGAAGAAGAAGAAGAAGAAGAAGAAGAAGAAGAAGAAGAAGAAGAAGAAAGAAAGAAGAAGAAGAAGAAGAAACTAACCAAATAAGCTGGGAGAAAAAGAAAAGAAACTGAAGAAAGACTGACAAAAACAAAGAGAAAGAAGAAGAAGAAGAAGAAGAGAAGAAGAAGAGAAGAAGAAGAAGAAGAAGAAGAAGAAAAGAAAGAAGAAGAAGAAGAAGAAAACCAACCAAAAAAGCTGGGAGAAGAAGAAAGAAACTGAAGAAAAAGACAGACAAAAACAAAGAGAGAAGAAGAAGAAGAAGAAGAAGAAAAGAAGAAGAAGAAGAAGAAGAAGAAGAAGAAGAAGAAGAAGAAGAAGAAGAAGAAGAAGACGTACAACATTCGCGAGAAGAAATGTGGAAGAAGTCCTAAGCGCTTTTTACTCAGCGCAAACGTCGGTCGTTTACATCAAAGAAAAAGGCCAACACTCTAATTCCTGTTGATGTACGCTTGTTCGCTGGCGACGTGAGTCTCGCGAAATCTCGTCACTTCAAAAATAAGCGCATCAGCTTTGTGTCAACGCCTTTAGTCGAACGACATCTCACGAAAGCAGCCATCTTTCCTTTGCCAGATTCAACAGTTTGTGTGGAAACCAATTTTGCCGCGTCGAAGACTCGCAATATAGTGAGCCATTCTGAAAAGCCAGAACCAATGTAGGCAGTTTAATATTCCGACTAACACGTCAATAATGAAATATAAAAACAAAATGGAGTAATCATGAATGAAAAGAAATAGGACTACGAACTTAATTTTAACCTTTTCGTGGGTTGTATACTTGCGTACCTGTCTACGGTGGAAGAGATCGAAGTTTCGAGCCCAATCAAAAGTAAAATGTTGACATTTTTGACACTATAAGCTTTTCTGTCCCATATATACATTTGCACACACACATATATATATATGAAGAGAAAGATGGAAGCGAATCCTGACGGTATGTGAAATAGTGAAAAAAAATTGAAAAAACACAGGTTCAAATAAAATGAGTGATATTTATTCAGACAACGCTGCAGTGTTTCAGTCTGTTTAATAGATCTTCTTCAGGGCTTTTGTTGATATAAGGAAAAGGAACATTTATCACAGAATAATAAGGAGACTGTGATAGTTTTTGTTGATCAGTTTGTTTATAATGTTTTGAATGGAAAGTTAGCGCTCTTAGAATAGTTCGAAATTTATGAGACGCTGGGATAAACGGTTTTGAAGGATGACGTCGAACATTCACTTACGTTGTGAGTGTGTGTGTGTGTGTGTATATGTGTGTGTGTGTGTGTGAGAGAGAGAGAGAGGGGTGGGGGAGAGAGCGTGTGTATGTAAATGTGAGTAGATTAAACGTTTTTCATGTGGGTGTGTGTGGGGGCACGCGCGTGTGTATGTATGTTTATTTTATTTGTTTATTTATTTATTTGTTTTTTATTTTGAATACGCGACGAGAAAGTTTGTGTGTGTTCACGTGTGTGTATATATATGCTTATACATATGCACACACACACACACACACACACATATATATATATATATATGTATATATATATATATATATATATATATATATATATAATTTACCAACATCTCCGCACGAATAGGATATGACACAAGGTCAACTTTTTAAGCGGAGTTTAACAGGTTTTACTTCAGAGTTTTCCTTCTCCTAGACTGGTTAAAGAGCCCAGTCTGACCTGCTATTTAAGCATAGCTGGAGGGAGTATTAGATTCATAACTTTCCCAAGGGTATTAGCGACATGTGAAATACAAACAGCTTCGTCCAGGAATTGAACTCGGGTCGACGAGTCCATTGCCTACGATTCTAACCATTAGACTACGCGCTTCACACACACATATACACACATATACATTTGCACACACGCATATATATGCATTTATATACACATATATATGCATACACATGCACACATATATGCACACATATACAGACACTCAAATATATACACATATATGCACACGCACACAGGTATATAT
>CM042169.1:40841394-40848894 GCA_023376005.1 Doryteuthis pealeii
GTTAGTGAAAATGGGATCGACTCCCTCACTGTCAAACTTATACCGACATTAGGCCGCCCCGACGACTTTGCTTTACTTACATTTTGTGCCACTGAACCAATAAAACAAAAGTGAATAAAAAAGTCTATAATCATTTGTTTATTTTATTCTATTTTATCTAGAACGTCCTTCACGTTGTATTTCCGACGTCTGTGTCTACCATGACTGGAAAATCAGACAGTCGCCATTTTGTACGAGGTTAAATCCGTGAAGCTAAAAAACAAAGAAAATAAATGAAAACGCAATAGAAAAAAGAAATAGAAAAATAAGGTTGCGTTGAAATTAGAAAATAAATATATCCAGAATTTCCGTTGAGCCACTTCAGTGAAGAATTAATAAAGCGTTTGACATTACCCCCCCTCCCACCGCCTCGAATGACGTCTGCAAGTTGTTGACGTCCTAATAGCAACTGTCAGCTAAAGTAGAATTGTTTGTCAAGATGGGAACGTTGGCCCACATGCCTCAACTCGACAAGGAATTTAGGTTTATTGCATTCATTATTCTATTTTAACTTATTTTATTCTATTTTATTTTATTCTATTTTATTTTATTCTATTTTATTTCCCGCCAAAAATAAAGAGAAAGGAATTAGTTTCAGGGGACCAGACAGTGAAAAAACAAAAGACATGATTTAACGACAGGAACAATGAACGAGCAAAACAAAAAGAATGTTACTCCAATAATAAATGTATTTGAAAAGAAAAAAAAAGTTAAAAAAAGCGCTTTGTTTTGGGGTTGTTTTTTTTGGGGGGGTGTTTATTAGTGAGTAATCTACCCTAAATATAAGCGTTTAATTCCTTTAATAGTGTTTAGTTTGCAGTTTCATTTTCGAATGTACAATATTGGACAAAAGAGATGGTGGTTGGTTGGTTGGTTGGTTTTTCATTAATTTATATTTTTAAAATAAATACACACTTGAGGTCTATACATGGAGGTGCGTGGTGTAATGGTTAGAGTCGTAGGTAATGCACTTGTCAACTCGAGTTCAAATCCTGGACGAGACTATTTGTATTTCTCATAGCGCTAATCCTCTTCTTGTGCAATCTACCCTGAATATAAGCATTTAGTTCCTTTAATAGTGTTTAGTTTTCGGTTTCATTTCCAAAAGTACAATATTGGGCAAAAAAATGTTTGGGTGGGTATTAGTGAGTAATCTACCCTAATATAAGCGTTTAATTCATTTCATAGTGTTTAGTTTGCAGTTTCATTTTCGAATGTACAATATGGTTGGTTGGATTTTTCTTTAATTTATATTTCTAAAATAAATACACACTTGAGGTCTATACATGCAAGTGTGTGGTGTAATGGTTAGAGTCGTAGAAATGCACTTGTCAAATCGAGTTCAAATCCTGGACGAGACTATTTGTATTTCTCATAGCACTAATCCCCTTGTGGGTAATCACCCTGAATATAAGCATTTTGTTCCTTTAATAGTGTTTAGTTTTCGGTTTCATTTCCAAAAGTACAATATTGGGCAAAAAATGTGGTTGGTTGGTTGGTTTTCTTTAATTTTTTTGAAAGTAAATACACACTTGAGGTACATACATGGAGGTGGATGATGTATTAATTACAGTCGAAGGAAATGCACTCGTCAACCAGGTTCAAATCCTGGACGAGGCTGTTTGTAATTCTCATAGTGCTATACCATTTGGAAAGGTATGCCTTTAACTACTCTTCCTCCACCTATGTGTAAATAGTAGGTCAGACTGGGTTCTTTAACTTATCGTAACCAGTCTAGTAGAAGGAACATTCTGAATTCAAACGTATTAAACTCCGCTTAAGAAATTGACCTTGGGTCACATCCTACTCGTGCAGAGTGGTTGGTAGATAGATATAAATACATACTTGAGAAGAAATCAACAGGTTTATTTCCTTGCTATGATGTTAATCGGAATCTAATGGTGAGGTTCAAATTCAGGAGTTCTGGGTATTGCAGAATACTCCATCATTACCATTACTCTGAGTTCCACTCTGATCTGGAGTAGTAGTATTGTTACTGCCCATCTATAGGTTAAATAGAAAACATGAGTTTAAAAAATATCTTCGTCATAAAATAACCCAATAAGAGTTGATGTGCCGTAAAATCCAACACATTAATAAACCAATAACACCTTTATAACAAATACGAAATTGACAGCATGAACATTACATAAAATGTTGGAATTAATTTATGTTTTTAATTTGATTTATTTATTCTAAAATTGGAGCTTATTTTATATCGAAGGCGTTTTGTTTTATTCATACTTGTTTTTCCAATTTTTTATGAAATTACATATAGTCAGATTTACTTCCACTTTTTCTTCATATCATACATATACGATATACGCATTGTAACTGCCTTCAAGCAAAAAAATAATAATAATAATAATAATAATAATAATAATAATATAATATATATATATATAATATATATATATATATATATATCATATAAAATTCGATAATCAATGAAAATAATAATGACAAGCGAACTCGGCAAATGTCATCCCCTACGTAGAACATCGTATAGAGATTTAGCATTATAGTCTATTTCAGGGTGCTTAGACAAAGGGTCTAACTCTCCCGACTCATCAGATGCGAATGATGAATTCTTTATTACTTTAAAGGCATTTGAAAACAGATGTTTATTTTTATTTTTAAATTTTTATTTTATTTTATAGTCCTGTGATATGAAATCCTTGATGTTGCAAGTTGTATATTCCATGTTATATATATATATATATATATATATATATATATATATATATATATAACTCTATGATACTAAACGTTGTTGATTTGTTCTTTGTGGCGTAGTCGATTGCTTGAGTCTTGTCAGCACTTTACGTGCTGCCGAACTATTAGTGTGTCACAAATCTGGACGTCCTTTCTTAAACTCTGACTGGCGGTGTCTTCGCCGGGGGAGACGCCGTGTGATACACAAGTGTTCGGGGATGTTGAACAGATGGATCTGTTCATTTGTCAAGTCATCCAACGTTTCCCTTGACTCATCTCACATTTCAGGGTCGTTTATCATAATCACTCTACCATATAATGAAATACATTTTCTATTATTTTTTTATTTCTTTAAGGAAGTACATTTTGCCATAACTAAAAGCACACACACACACACACACACACAAACACCACACACACACACATATATATATATATATATATATATATATATATATATATATATATATATATTATATATATATATATATATTATACTAAAGCTGAGATGTTCACCTTTTAAAGTCTGAAGGTTTTTTCCCGGTGGGTTTAATGACACGAAATGTATACTAATTTATTCCTTAGTTTTAGAGTTAGTAAATGTTTGAAAAAAAATCCATTTAAATTGGTTATAATTAGTCGTAATTTGCAATTAAGTCAGAAACTGACGCATCCCTGTCTTTACATTCTTCATAGCTCTCTTCTCCTCTCTATATACGATGGAACGGGGACCCCCCCCCCATATATATATATATTTTTTTTCTGGGTACATCACGTAGTGTGATGGTTAGCGAGCTAGATTAGCAGAACATTGGCAGTGAGTTCGATTTTCACATACTTTGGCCGTGGGCCAAATATAAGTTATTCTTATTGAATAATTATATATTTCTTTTTTTATTTATTGATTATAGTGTACAATACATTTAAAGTGCGTTTGTTACCATTGGCTTCAAAGCAGCATGTTAGCCACTTATCGTCAAGACAACGCACCCGTTAAGAAATGCACTATATATGTGTGTGTAGTTGTGTATAAATAGATACATACATTTCTCAGACCTGTGATCAAGCACTTTATTTTTCAATTCTTCCATACTAGATAAAAACAACAAATATATATATATATATATATATATATATATATATATATATATATAAAATAAATATCTATATATATCTATATATATATATATATATATATATATATATATATATATATAAACCAATAAATATTCGAGGCTATTTGCATAAAAATAACAAATCTAAAATAAATAACATAGTATTTAAACGATGTATTAATTATATTTAATAACTAACACACTAACCTTAGTAACACTAATAAAATAGAATCTCCTAATTGAATAAACAGAACAAAAATCCAAATTAATCAAACCAAACAAACACAATAAACACTACAATCAACAATCCCCTGAGGAAAGACGAGAGAAATGGTTGAAAGCGCTTGGGTTACAAATATTGTACAAATTTTTCATCATTGGAATCCTACAAAAAACTACTTGAAGACTTAAACATCAAAAACTGAAGACCATAAAGAAGAAATGTTCCGTCCGTGGTCTTTAACAATATGTGCTTACATTATAACTTGCAAAATGCACAATATATATATATACGAGAAGTAAACAAACAATGTGTTTTTGATATGGCTTTTTTTAGCCGACAATTTTTGGGAGAATATGTGCTTAATTAAAAATTAGTTAACTAATAATTAATGAATTAGGCGGGCATACCTATTTAAATTTAAGACTAATCAAATCGAGAAAAATCAATCTCTGTATGTAAATTTCGGTTCTGCTGATGAGGCCTAATAGGCCGAAATGTACTTACAGAGACTGATTTTTCTCGATTTGTTTAGTCTTAGATTTTAATAGGTATGCCGGCCTAATTCATTAATTATTAATTAACTAATTTTCAAAATTAGGTACGACTTCAATTAAGAACATATTCTCCCATATATATATATATATATATATATATATATATATATATGAGGAAAAGGGGGTTGGAATGAATCCAATAGAATGAGGTAAAATATAAGAACAGAACTCAGAGAAAAATATGTAGTATATTTCGCTGGCGTAGGGACCCGGCTTCATCAGCTTTTATTGAATTATTCAGATCATACAAGTTTTGAATGATCTGAATAATTCAATAAAAGCTGAAGATGCCGGGTTCACACCCCAGCTAGATATACAACATGTTTTTGTCAAAGTACTGTTCTTTCATTCCTTATATTTTACCTCATATATATATATATATATATATATATATATATATATATATATATATATATATATATATATATATATATATTTCACCAGAATTATTTTTACTGGTCTCTTTCGAAGCAGGAAATAAATATATGTAACGTATTAAGAAATTTGTTTACGTTTTGGTCAATGTGCCCTCCGGCCTTCTTCAAGTGCTTTATGTCAAACTCGGGAGCTTTCATGTTATAATCGGCAAGCTTCACAGAACTTTGATCCAAATCATTTATTTAATCCAGATTGTTTTCATTGCGTTAACCATGACCGGGTACAAATGTTAAACTATGTTAAGTATTCTATGTTATTTTCGCCTTTAGTCAGAATTGAACCTGCTGCCTACGGATGACAGTCTCTTAGAACTGTACTAACTCAACCCTTATAACCGTTGCACCAAGTATCAAGAAGTTTCTGGAGTTCGACGAGAAGGTTTCCGTGTTCGGCAAGAAATATATGAAAAAGTCCGGGGACACATCAGCCAAAATCTTGTATATATAAAAATAAAGATGAGGACAATAGCCCCCAAAATCTAAATAATATAAGAACGTCCCTGTAAAAAATATTATAGAATTAAAATTCAACAAAAAAGGTATAACTGCAAAATAGCGCGCAAGAGATAATACTATTAGAGTCGCATTTTACGAATAAATTACATTAAATATCGGAAACTCCCGAAGTAGCCAAACCCTAACATTAACCCTAACACTAACTCTAAAACTAAACCTAACCCTAAACCTAACACTAACACTAAGACTAACCCTAACCCTAACCCAAACCCAAGCGTCTCAAATATTTCGGAGATTTCCATTAAATGAAATGATTTTTCTATACTTGATCTAATGATATTATCTCTTGCGTGCTGTTGTGCATTAGTACCCTGAATAACTCCTGATTGGTAAATAGAGGAAAACAAATTCCGTAAAATGAATAAAGACGGTCAATGGCAAAACGCTAAAGAAAATAGAATGCAAAGTAAATATTTCCCCCAAAAATACAAACCATCGAGAGTAGGTGTCCACTAATCCCCCCCCAAAAAAAAATCGTGAGGGTTAAAGGAACTGCCCCCTACCAAAAAAAATCGCTTGATAAAAAGATAAATGAATGGATACTTTAATCTAGCAGAAATCTAAAGTGACCGTATTGATATTTAACATTCTTACTCCCATCATACACCTTATATATATATATATATATATATATATATATATATATATATATATATATATATATATATCAATTTTTATATATATATATATAACATTCTTACTCCACCTTATATATACATATATGTGTGTTTGCGTGATGCATAGTTTTAAGTTGTTTTTTTTAATTTCCTTTCTCTCTCTCACTCACTATCTCTCTCTCTCTCTGTCTATATATATATATATATATATATATATATATATATATATATATAAGAGAGAGAGAGAGAGAGAGAGAGAGATAGATAGATAGATAGATAGATAAATAATCGTGTAAACAGTAGGGCTGAAGAATTAAATGCACATTAATCGTAATCTTCTTTCCCCTTTTTTTAGCAAAGAAAATGGCGTCGACGTCGCTCTCGAATAAACGTTTCCCGCTAAATTGCACCGCCTTCCAAACATGCACTGAAGCAATTGCAACTAACACAGAATAACCGTCATCCCTTGTTGATGGGATTTCCGGTCAACAGCTACACGTGTTGAGCGATCATTGGCAGCTCCTATGAACCCTCTATACGATCGTCTTTCATTCTTCTTTATATATATATATATATATATATATATATATATATATATATATATATATACATATATATACACACACACACACACACACACACACACACATATATATATATATATATATATATATTATATATATATGGAATAGTCAAGCAAACAATTGTTTACTCGTTTTTTTCTTCCAACCGACGCCGTTTCTACAAAGCGCTCAAAACCTTAACGCTGTGTAACCTTAAGTTTAGGCTGCCACTGTGGTACGGTCGGAAAAAAGTTAATATCCTGAACTCTTTTCAGGCCGGGTTAACACAAAAAATGTTTTTAACTCTTAAGAATTCTTCAAGTACAGAGCCTTATGCCTATTAGGATTTATCAATAAATGGCTAAAAATGGCTTTTTTTTCATTTAAAGTTACCTTTTATTTCCCGTAAATCAAAGACTTCTAATGTCCTGGGGATGACGTTAAACTCTCTGATGGTGAGGTTCCAGTTTTGGAGGTTTGGGGAAATTGGAGCACCCTTCATCACCATTGCTCCCTGGTCCACTCTGACCTGAAGTGGTATTACCTGTTAGGGTCCCATCTATGGGTTAAATAAAAAAAAACATGAGTTTATAAACAAAATTGTATTATGCATTAAGAATGAATTTATTTCACAACTTTGTCGGCATTAAATAACCCACTGAGGTTGATATGCCTTAAAACAAAACAAACAAAACCAAAGACTTCTAAATATGTTTAATAT
>CM042169.1:40853894-40888894 GCA_023376005.1 Doryteuthis pealeii
ATTTTTATAAACAGAACAAATTTATTTGTGAATAAAAAGGCCTTAGATACCATGGATATCGTGATTATGGACCATTTCCACGCGTGGGTATCTGGGGCCCACCGAGCTTCGTCAGACCACGTTTTTATTTTATTAAATAAATAAATAAAATAAAAACGTGGTCTGACGAAGCTCGGTGAGCCCCAGGAGTGGAATCACGATACCCATGGTATTTAAAGCCTTTTTATTCACAAATATATATATATATATATATATATATAATATATAGAGAGAGAGAGAGAGAGAGAGAGAGAGGGGGAAGGGGAGGGAGGGAGAGAGAGAGGGGCTAACGAAGAAAAACGCAGAGAGGCAAAGAGATAGAGACACAGCCATGAAGAGATACAGAAATAGAGAAAGAAAGACAGAAAAAGATAGTGAATGTCCCACAATCTAAATCCCCATTTCCATCATGCTCTAAAAACCTAACCAGCCTCATCAACGTCTCCCACAGAACAGTATATAAAAAAAATTACACCACGTACGTTTTCTCTTGGTCTGATTATAGTGAGAGTTATCAAATGCAGTCGACCGTGTGTCTACAATATCTTAACTTTTATACATCTGCTATATAACTGATATTTAGCACTATTCATTGATAGAAATGGAAAACTTTACCCTTTCTCTCTCTTTATATATATATATATATATATATATATATGTGTGTGTGTGTGTGTGTGTGTGTGTGTGTGTGTGTGTGTCTGCATATATATATATTATATATACTATACAAAACGTGACCCGTTGGGTCACCCATTAAGCACTCGCTAGATGATTAGGGAAAAGAGTAGGATCTGCCAAAATATCATCTGCTTTTCATTTTTAAAAACGAACTAAAATTTATCAAATTGATTATCTAAGGTCAAATTTTTGTCTAAGTCGAAAAGTAGTAACATAATGAGCATCAGTAAAAAAGCAAAATAATATTACACATATAATTTATTTTTGATATATCTAAAACGTTTTTTTCGTCCATTTTGATAAAGATGCCTGCCAAGAGGCTACTTAAAATCCGTTTTTACAAAATAAATTGTAACTTTTGCAATTGAAAAAAATCACACTGGATTGTCCAATTGAACACATACCCTAGTAGATAAAGGAGTTAGATTAAGACAGTTCTAAATGCCAGTTATCTCTAGACTGCAGGTTCAATCCTGGTCAGGGACAGCAGTAACATAGAATAATAATTAACACAGCTTAACACCTGTACCCCGGCTATGGTTAGTGGAATGAGAACAGGATACCCCCGTGGACCTAATAAAGGGTTGGGTTCAAAGTTCCGTGATGGCTCCCAATTACAAGAAGGTTCCCGAGTCCTACAAGAAATACCTGAAGAAGGCCGGAGGGACATCAGGCGAAACTTTGTACAGATAACAATGAAGATGAGGACAATAGTCTGAATAATACAAATAATGGTAATCTTTGCGGAGTTCCGACCTGGATTCCTGCATCCGAAGCGGTATCACTTGAAAAAAAAAAAAAAAAAAAGAACCAACTTAGGGCATTTTCCACTGAAAACCCAACCAACTGTATACAGGGTGACTCAGAAAAAAACAGAGCCCAAATTATTTATTTATTTTCCATTAAACTAAACATAAACCCCAACCCCAAATCCTAAACCCTAAACCCTAGTTGTTTTTGTTTTTCACGCCGCTTCCGTAGCTGGTGTTTGTTTTTTTTTTTGTTTTTTTCAGCAGTCACCGGCAAACATGTTTTGAGGCAAGAGGCCATGACGGAACTCCGCAAAGATTACAATTATTTGTATTATTCAGACTGTAATATCGGAGTGGTATATATTTGATTGATACTATTTTCTGCATAAATAAAAAGACTAAAGACAGAGTTTATCTTTTTTTTAAAGCCATACGTAATTAAAAACAACCTTAATCCCCTAAAACCGTAACCCAATTCGCAAAATGTTAATTCATAGACTGTAGTTAAACTGTCATTGGGTACCAGCAAAAAATTTTCCGTTTTAATTTTCCAACCTAAGTCAGAAGTCAGTCCTACATTCTATGAATTAACATTTTACGAATTGGGTTACGGTTTTAGGGGATTAAGGTTGTTTTTAATTACGTATTGCTTTAAAAAATAAACAACAAAAAACCCAAATTACTATACATTTAATTAAGCATTGAAATTAATTATTGAATCTATTATTGAGACAGTTGTTTGTGTTAATATAGCAATGTATAATTTCAATTAAACTTGGTTTAAAAATATTTTTCAACATTAAATGTATAGTAATTTGTGTTTTTTGTTGTTATTTTTTTTAAGCAATACGTAGTTAAAAACAACCTTAATCCCCTAAAACCGTAACCAAATTCGCAAAATGTTAATTCATAGACTGCAGTTAAACTGTCATTTGGTACCAGCAAAAAATTTTCCGTTTTAATTTTACCGACCTAAATAAGAAGTCAGCCTAGTTTGTTTTAGTTTTAACTAAAACAAATTTTTAAGCCCGAATAAATCTTTCACTTAAACAGTCGGAGTAGTCAATGTTTGCTCATTTGAATTCCATAATATTTAAATATATATATAACTTTTTTTTTTACCCAACATGATATATTTTTTAAAGTAAGTTTAATACTCTATGAATTAATAATTAAAGTAATTTAAAAAAATCTATTTTAAAGCATGATTTCAATTTCGTAAAATTTACGCTCAACTAAAATTGAAATCATGCCGTAAAAATATACTTTTGTTTTGTTTTATTAAAACAAACCAAAATGTTTGCTCATTTGAATAAGATTCACCTGGAGAAAGGGAAGTGGGCGAATCTACGGGGGTTAGGGGTGTGGGTGGGTTATATTTGGCTGCTGGATTT
The DNA here is from genome assembly GCA_023376005.1 of Doryteuthis pealeii. NCBI lineage: Eukaryota > Metazoa > Mollusca > Cephalopoda > Myopsida > Loliginidae > Doryteuthis > Doryteuthis pealeii. Next base: position 40,856,758 of record CM042169.1, read on the forward strand.
TTTACTCATTTTTTCACTCTCCCTAACTGACAAATAGAGTGTGGGAGGAGAGTTAACTTAACTGACAAAGAGAGATGGGAAGAGAGATAGCTAGTCTGTTAAACAGGGATTGGTCGGTCGTTGACTTAATTGCTAATTACGCCTAATTAAAACCAATTAAACTGATTTTTTTTCAAACACTTTGTAGTGCTAACACCAAGGAATACCTAAGTATAAATATTTTGTCCATAACATAAATAGAAAAAAATCCTTTAGCTGGAGAAGGTTGATAAACTCAGCTTTAGTATAATAATAGATAGATAGATAGATAAGAGAGAGAGAGAGAGAGAGAGAGAGAGAGAGAGAGAGAGAGAGAGAGAGAGAGAGAGAGAGAGAGAAACAGACTCACACACATACTCGCACACACACACACACGCGCGCACACACACACACACACACACATATATATATATATATATATATATATTCAAACAAATTTGGTTCAAACTAATGTGATCCTATTGCCCTCATGGCAAAGCCCAACCCTTTTTATCATATATGTGCTAGAAGGCAGTGACCGAGAGTCTTAATATCCAGTTCTGGAGCTCTGTCGAATGTGGAGTACCCATTCATCACCATTACTCCCAGGCCACTTTCACAAGGAGTGGTAGTACCTGTTATGGCCCCACATATGATTAAATAGAGCAAAATGATTTCCAAAACAATGTGTTTAAATAATTGAGTTTGAAAAAATATTATTTCACTGAATTGGACACATAGCGTAGTAGATATAGGCATGGGTTAAAACTGTTTTATAGTGACAGTTATCTAGGGCTGCAGGTTCAATCTTGGTCAAAGGCGACAGTAATATAGAATAATTATTAACACAGCTTAACAGTTATGGTTCGCGGAATGAGAACAGGATATCCCCATGGATTGAATAAAGGGTTGTATTCTAAGTTCCGTGATAGTTCTAGATTACGACACGAAGATTCCCGAGTTAAAAAAACCGTTCCCGAGTTCGAGAAGGCTTCCGAGTCCGACAAGAAATACCTGAAGTAGGCCGGAGAGCACATTGGCCGAAACGTTGTACATGTAACATAAAGATGAGGTCAATAGTCCAAATAATACCAAAAAATGAATAAAAGTAAAAGTCTTTGATATAAAACGACATGATGGATTGATATGCCGTAAAACGCAACTAACTAATCTTTTTCTTTATTCAAATAATTTTTAATCCAAGTTTCTATATTTCTTTATAAAATAATCTTATTTTCAATTCAATCCACCTCCCAGGAATTATGCAGAAACGTGGTCTATTAAACCATAAATATTACCAATACTTTCATCTATTTTCCTCTTTATTTTTCTCCAACCATTTCAGCTTATTCAGACGTCTAACCAAGCTTTAACTGGCATTCATTCAGAAGGCTTGAGATGGCGGATTCTAATCTCATAGCAGACTCCATTTTTAATGTGTATCCCTGTAGACCTATGTAATGTCCAGTGAAAGGCTCGCATGAAAACAATGTTGCAATAACAAGAAACAACAATCGATATAAGTAAAATAATGAAAATATTTATGAGTCCGGCTAATCAAATTACCAATGCTATTATTGAATGAGTCCGTGATTAATAACTTAACAAATACGTTGTAGAGTAAACAAAGATAAAATGGCCGACTAGATTATTTTCAGCCAGGGCAAATAAACACTTATAAATATACAACATCGACTTGTTTTTGTCTATACTTCTTCTATTTCGAATTCAAATGTTTTGTCTATACCTAGAATCAAAGTGTTATGAACGTGTTTGTCTATACGTTTTCAACCGAGAATCCAAGTAGTATCCCCTGATTTTTTCTATACATCTTCTATCTAGAATCCAAGTGTTATCGACTAGTTTCGTCTATAGGCCTTCGAACTAGAATCTAAGTGTTAGCGATTAGTTTTGTCTATACGTCTTCTAACTATCATTTAAGTACAATCGACTTTTTTGTCTTCAACCAAAAATCCAAGTGTTATCGACTTGTTTTGTCTATATGTCTTAAACCGAGAATCCAAGTGTTAGCGACTGATTTTTTTCTATATCTCTTCTATCTAGAATCCAAGTTTTATCGACTAGTTTCATCTATAGGCCTTCGAAGTAGAATCTAAGTGTTAGCGATTTGTTTTGTCTATACGTCTTCTAACTATCATTTAAGTACAATCGATTTTTTTTCTTTACCTCTTCTATCTATAATCCAAGTGTTATCGACTAGTTTCATCTATAGGCCTTCAAACTAGAACCTAAGTGTTATCGATTAGTTTTGTCTATACATCTTCTACTTAGAATCCAGGTAATCGATTTCTTTTGTCAAGAGCCTTCTACCAAGAATCCAAGTGTTATCGACTAGTTTCGTCGATACGCTTTCGAACTAGAATCTAAGTGTTATCGATTAGTTTTATCTATACATCTTCTACTTAGAATCCAAGTAATCGATTTCTTTTATTAAGAGCCTTCTACCAAGAATCAAGTGTTATCGACTAGTTTTTTTCTATACGTTTTCTAACTAAAATTTAAGTCGAATAGATTTTTGTCTTCTACCTAGAATATAAGTTTTATCGACTTCTTTTGTCTATAAATCTTCTACCTAGAATACAAGTTATCGACTTTTTTGTCGATAAGCCTTCTAACGAGAATCCATGTGTTATCGAATAGTTATGTCTATACGTTTTCTAACTATAATTTAAGTGGAATCGATTTTTGTCTATACGTCTTCTACCTAGAATACAAGTTTTATCGACTTGTTTTGTCTATAAATCTTCCTAGAATACAAGTTATCGATTTTTTTGTCGATAAGCCTTCTAACGAGAATCCATGTGTTATCGATTTGTTTTGTGTATACGCCTTCTAACTAGAATTAAAATTCTATCGAGTTCTTTTATTTATACGTCTTCAACCGAAAATCCAAGAATTATCAATTGGTTTTGTCTATACGTCTTATATCTAAAGATCCAAGTGTTATCGACTTGTTTTTCTGTACTCAGCAGGCTAAACACGTCAGTTAGTTTCGGGAATCTATCAGCACCTGGTGGTGTCTAAATTAAGATCTTCTGTCTCATATAGGACTCAGTTCTCATTAGTTAAGACACAGATACTAAGAGCAGATAACCCTATATTTTTTATATTTTTTCTGTACGTCTTCTCCCCAGAATCCATAATTATCGTCTTGTTTTGTCTATACGTCTTCTACCTAGAATCCAAGAGCTATCGACTTGTTTTGTCAATACGTAAAATAGCGTATGAGTAATACAGGAATCTGTGCAGTAAACAGAGGAACTGATGGTAGGTGTGATGCTCCACCTCAGACACTTAAAAACAATCTTTTTGGTGTAGAGTTAGGAAAAAGAGGATAGACACCCTCGCTGACTAGCTGATTGCGACTTTTTTGCCTATACGTCTTCTACCTAGAATCTAAGTCTTATCAGTTGTTTTGTCTATGTATTCCACCTCCTATCAATTAGCTAGTCACGTAGAGCCCTATATGCTTTTCCCAATCAAATTGCCCTTATGGCAACTTCTTTTGAAAGGGTCCAAAAATTAAAAGTAATATCAATCCTTTGAAAGTCTCTCCAGCAAACGAAATGCAATTCCTTTCCCAGTTGAACACGACACTCTCACATCAAATAGCAGTCGTCAGATTTCACTTGCCGTCCAAACACTTTCTTCCTCACTCGCCCTGTCAGCGACAGTCCGTCTTTATTTCTGCTCGTTCGGATGCGCTTATGAAAATTCTTATATTCTTTATTTGGGTATCTACTAACAACACCTCAGCTACGAGGAGGTTGCGAGTTCGAGTATCTGTAGCCGCTCGCCTCAGGCCAAACATATCCTGACGCGCTTTGTTTGTGGGGGCTGGGAATCCGCTTGTTCATAGGGCTGCCTTTCAGTCTCGTCACACAAGTTCCCAACCCTTCCATTAAATATGTGATAGAAGGCAGTAAAACTTAAAAATAGAAAGCTTGTAGCTGAGCAGTCAATAAAATCCAACTTGACAACTTCCAATCCATCGGCTATTTACGTCAATCCCTAGCACCTTATATGATAGTCCCAACCTTATTTCCCTCATAGCAAAACCCAAAGCATTCGGTAATCCTTAACTTGTTCCTCGTAAATTCCTACTATAAAATAAATTGAACCCTTATTTTATGTCCGTGTTTTTGCAATAAATGTTGTTTTTCTTGAACCCGTTATTTTACAATACTAAATATATTTTATTTATTTATTTTAATATTCACTTCAATGAAAATATATTTAGTATTGTAAAATAACGGGTTCAAGAAAAATAAAACATTTATTGCAAAAACACGGACATAAAATGAGGTTTCAGTTTATTTTATGGTAGGAATTTACGAGGAACAAGTTAAGGATTACCAAACATTCTGCCATATCTCCAAACATTAGTTTTTTTCTTCTTTTTTTTCTTTCTTTTTAAAATTTTTTTTACATTTGTTTTTCGATTTTCGGTACTTTTTTTATCAGAATCGCTCCCTGAAATATTTTTCTTCTATTCACAACTTCGGTCGTTTTTCTTTTTATTATAGTGTAATTAGTTTCCAAAGTGTATAACCCCACCGATATTTTATGCCCCCAAAATAAGGGGGATCAAGAAGACCGTGGCTGAGTATCTTAGTTAAACTTCATCTAGTGGTGAAGTTTCAATTCTGGGGGATGGTAAGTACACCTTCATCGCCATTACTTCCGGGTCTACTCTGACGATGAATGGTAGTATCCGTTAGGTTCCTATCTATAAGTTAAATAGATAGAAAAAGATGTTTTAAAACATTGAGCTTGAAAAATGGAATACCCAACAAAAGTTATAAAAACAAAACATCTTCGGCATGAAATAAACCCAATTCTGCCCTTGAACATCACGGGTCACATCCCACAGCCAACAGATGGTCCGTTGGGAGGATTTCACCACTTTGCAGAGGTGCAGTCGTTGTATTCTACAGCCCAGACAAAAGGGCGGAGAACCCACTCATTAGAATAAACAACACTACAATATAAGTAATGGTTGTGCAACACCTTTTGACACACTCAATTTGTAAACGTTGTCCGAGTGTCTTTAATAAATCTCTTCTAAAACACAGCATCGTAAACGTCAGGATATGGAATCTTTAAGCATGACGATAATGGCGGTACTGCAACCTCATTATACACACCACCCGTAAGTAAACAGATATGTACGGGCATTAAACATTGAGAATTGAAAGGAAATAGAACGACCTCCTCTGACTCAGGAAACTATTGAGCGATCAGTTTCAAAATTATCCGACCGGACTTCTCCAGCGTCAAATCTCCGGAAACCTTCGGGACAGAATCCCCCGAGGTCTTCGATGCTGTTCTGCAGACTACATCCTATAAAAGAAGGTTGCATGCATAGATTTCAAACTACTTTTACAAAGCGGGGCGCCTTTCTACAAAGCTCGTATGATATTATTAAGTTAGTTCAAGAGTAAAACATGCTTAATGAATGGGAGTGAATGTATTGAATCTCCAGGAAATCGAAACGCTATGTATTGTTCTCGGGAATTTAACTACACTGTTAAAGATAAAGTGACACCAAGTCTTCTCACTATATATATATATATATATATATATATATATATATATATAGTGTGGGATTGGCACTGATTCAGCTTTTACTGGAACAGTATGCCAAAGTGCAGTATTATTGGGAGAGTGTTCAATATAATATAGAGCTATTATATAATATAATAAAAAATAAATATATAAAGGTTTTATATATTTAATGATATATATATATTTACCAGTCCCTCCGCACGAGCAGGATGTGACACAAGGTCAATTTCTTAAGCGGAGTTCAACAGGTTTGAATTCAGAGTTTTCCTTCTCCTAGACTGGTTACCTAACCAAGGTTAAAGAGCCCAGTCTGCCCTACTATTTATCCATAGCTGGAGGGAGAGTAGGATTCATACCTTTCCCAAGGGTATTAGCGCAAAATTAAATGCAATTATCACATCCAGGATTTGAACTCGGGGCGACGAATCCATTTCCCATGACTTTAACCATCCCACGACGCGAAATTTAATGATATAGGAACAGTCACGACCATTGGTTTCATGCATGCGTAACCACAAACATTCGTCAGGTGACGTTGGGGTTTTAAGTTCAAATGCAAGGAAACTTAAAACCCCAACGTCACCTGACGGATGTTTGCGGTTACGCATGCTTGAAACCAATGGTCGTGACTGTTCCTATGTCATTAAATATATAAAACCTTTATATATTTGTTTTTTATTATATTATATATAAAGGGCAGCTGGTGTGTATTTATGTATGTACGTATGTATTTATATATGTCCGGATGAAACTACAAAATAAAAAGTAAGTAATGTTGTCGGGGTGGCCTAAGTCGATATTAGCCAGACAGCTAGGGATTATATCCGCTTTTCACTAGCGCTAGACCAACGAGATTATTTTGGTGTCTCAGGTGAAACGACACACTTACCATCAGCCCCTCACTTTACTGCACATATCCATGGGCCACTCATACGGAGCGAGCAAGGGCCGGTATCGAACGCGGAATCTTGTGGTTCCTAGTCCGATGCTCTACCGACTGAACTAAACCGGCTATCGGTTCTTGATTTTTATGCAAAAAATATGAAGATTTGGTTCATATTTGAAGATATTGAAAAATCAAAAATATATATAGAAATAGCATTGAAATTTTACTTAATACCTTCCAGCGTTTGTAAATCTCAAAAGTGTACGAATCAATACGCCAGAGAGTTTTGCACATCCCTCTATCCAGGCGATGCTGGGTAGCCGTTGCTAGTATGGTATAAATTAAGGAATAGAAATCCAAGCAAGATAGAAATAATTCGTATCTAAAAGACATGATTTTACTTTTACAAAACTGGGCACCCAATTAGGATAGACGAACGGTCGAAGAGGCCTGCCTCGATCAATTGGCTGGTCATGTCAACCCTTAGCATCTATATGATTGTTCCGAACCTATGCCCTTATGGCAACCATTTTTGTCATATATGTACTAGAAAGCGGAGGCTGAGAGTCTTAATGTCCTGTGTACGACGTTAAACTCTCTCTGATAGTGAAGTTACAATTCTGGGTCTTTGTGGAATGTGGCGTACCCCTTTCTCACCATTACTCCCAGGCCCACTCTGACTTTGAGTTGAAGTACATGTTAGGGTTCAATCTATGGGTTAAATAATAAAATGTTTTTAAAATGTGTTAAGAAATTGATTACCTATCAAAAATGAATAAAACAAAATCTCTTTGGCATAAAATAACCCAAAAAGAGATGACGTGCCGTAAAGTTCAACCAACAAATTAATGAATGAATGTAAATTTATTGAATCTCCAGGAAACTGAAACGCCATATGTTGTTCTCGGGAATTTGAATATCCTACTAGAGAACAAGTGATAGCAAGTCTTCTCAATAGAATTGTAAGAGGAATTCTAATCAAAGCAAAATAATGCACATCCGAATGTCATACACTTAATCGGAGTGGTAGTACATGTTAGTGTCCCATCTATGGGTTAAATTGAAGAAAATGAGTTAACAAAAATGTGTTTAAAATTGTTTTTTTTTCGGTAACCATCAAGAATAAATAAAACATTTTCTTCGGCATAAAATAACCCAACAACGGTTGACATGCCGTAAAATCAAACCAACTAACAAATTTGAGGCAAATCTAACTCAGATTCTCATTGAGATCTCGTTAATTAATAAGATTTATTAATGTATTAAAATTTATTATTTTTACTATAAATCCAATGCTCATTTATAAACCTACGCAATTGCTGAGGGTATTGTGAGGTAAGCAGTGAGGTAGTTTCGGTTACAGGCCAAAACACACCGAATCTCCATTATAATAAGATATACATCCAATTTATTATCTAAATGACAACATATGGTCATTGTTTGTGAACTTGAAATTAAAGCTGAAATTATTTCAAGGACATTGGCACTCCCCATAAGAAACCTGTTTGTGTCAGTCTCTTTGTTTTTAATCTGATTTTACAATATTAGTTCCGGGGGATGAGGTTCGAATATCAGATTCCCCTGAGCGCTTCGTAAACAGCAATGTGTTTGATAAAGGCAACACACTTACAACTCTCTGTCTTTATTTATCAGTGTGTTCATTGGCAGCGATACCGCTTTACGTATATATGTCGGCAGCCATATTGGCTTGGGTTCAAATTCCAAACGTGACCATGGTACTTTAATGAATATTCCGCACACTCCAGTGACAACGGAGATTCCTGATACACAAAAACCTCGGGTATTTATTCAGGTCGAGGTCAGATTTAGAAAATAGGGTCTCCAGTGTGATCAAAGATTTTCCTCATCTTTCTAATCCCTGTTGTTGGTTTTTGGCATCCTTCCGTCTGCTAAAGACGATGGCGTAGTGTCAATTCTTTTGTAGAACTACGTTGTCTGGGCGGGTTGATATGGAGTATGAGCTGTTGCCGAACAACTTTTCCACACTGCTGTTGTGGTCCAAAGGAAAGGTAAAAAAAACTAAAACAGTTTGGCAACGACAATTTCCAATCCTTGAAGTCAGCCAAAAAACGCGTTTCTTAATCCCTCTTCGAATACAAAGGTTTGCCTAATATTTAGAAATCACACAAACTTTTATTGTTTATTATCCAAAGAATATTTGATACCAGTGATCCCTTAATTGCTTCTGACCCTAATCATATGACCCGACTTTACAACCCCTACTCCGACTCCTGGTTATTATCTGCCCAAATATTTTGCACTGAGAATCTACAGTTTTAACAAATCAATACATTTTTTTAAATTGTTTAATTTGAAAATATATTGCGGTATCGTCGTTTCTTGACTATTGGTTGGTTGTATATTTGGGTTTTACGGCACGTCAACCCTTGTTGGGTCATTTTATGTTAAAGAAGTTTAGTTTAATTCATTCTTGATGGTAAAATAAGTTTTAAACACATTTTTCTATTTAACTCATAGATGGGACCCTAAAAGATACTATCGCTCTGGTTCAGAGGGGTCATGGGAGCAATGGTGATGAAGGGGTGCTCTACATTCCCTAGATCTCCAGAACCTCAGCCATCAGTTTCTAGCATATGATAAAATGAGTTGGGGTATGGCATAAGGGCAATAGGGTTGGGGCAATCATATAGGTGGTAAGGCTTGACGTGTCCAGCCGATGGATCGAAGGTACCTCTCCACCCGCCTGTCTTGCCAAAGGCCAAAATGTAGTGTTGCATGTCATGGACTGTTCCTCCAACAGGATTACGTCTTTAAGCATCACGAGTGCCCACCCACAACAAACAGGTTGTTCTTTTGAAAGGTTTCTTACCCCACAGCAGAGGTGCAATCTGTGTATTCTAATGCCTTCCAGTTTTCTTTCTACGTTATTATACCATAATTCTAAACCAAATAAAGAAATAAGTCGGTGGGGTGGTCTGTAGCGAACGGACAGCGAGAAAGTCTATCTCCTTTTCAATAGTGTTAGACCAGGCACAGTGCCACACTTACCATCAGCTCTCCACTTTACTCACCCAAGCTGTATAGCTCATGCGCCGATTTGGTGAGGACCGGCATCAAATCCGGAACCTTTTGGTTCCTAAGCAAATGCGTTACCAATGGAGTTCAAGTGAATTTTGTCAACTTAAAACTACACAATCAATACGGATATTATTAGTTATTATTTATTACCAAAACCAACAGCATCAAAACACTGTAAGAACATTTTTATTATTTGGATTATTCGGACTATTGTCCTCATCATTAGTGTTATCTATACAACTTTCGGTCGATGTGCTCTCCGGCCATCTTCAGATATTTCTTGTCAGACTCGAACTCGGAACCTTCATTTCGAACTCGGGAACCTTCTTGTCGTAATCGGCGACATCAACATAGAATAATAATTAACACAGCTTGACACATGTACCCAGTTTTTTTTTTTAGCGGAATGAGAGCAGGATACCCCCATGAATTGAATAAAGGATTGTGTTCAAAGTTCTGTGTAGCTCCCGATTACGACAAGAAGGTTCCCAAATTCGAAAAGAAGGTTCCTGAGTTCGAGAAGGCCAACTAGTCCGACAAGAAATATCTGAAGAAATCCGGAGGGCATGTCGACCGAAACGTTGTACAGATAACAATAAAGATCAGGGCAATCGGGAACCTTCGAACCGAACCCTTTATTCAATCGACGGGATAAACTGACCGGGTTAAAGGGTTAAGCTATGTTAAGTATTCTATGTTATTATCGCCCTTGGCCAGGATTGAACGTGCAACCTAGAGTGTCACTTAAAATTGTATCAACTCAACCCTTGTATCCGTTGTGCCATTTGTTCAATTTTGAAGTTTTGAAAACCAAACAACCACCCAACCACCCAACCAGCCATTATTTGCAATGTATTTTTAGATAACTTCTCTCATTATGATGTGACTTATTATCAAGCGTGAAAATCAGTGAAGCGTTACAGTCTGCGACAGACCTTCACTAATGAACAGTTGAACAATTACAAGACAAAAACTATCATTGGAGAAATTTCTTAAATGAATAATTTTTCTAAAAATTATACAAGTTAACAGTATGTCCTCGGGGTGGCATAAATTCGGTATCAGCCAGGCATAAAAAAGAGAGCATCTCAACTTTGAAAATTGGCGCAACACAGTCTTCTTACACTATTTCAACCTTATAGAAGAAGAATACAATAAGCCGTTCGTCGTGTAATGGTTATCGTCTTAGGAAACGATATCGACAGGAGTTCAAATCGTTACGGTCATGTCATGGTGAAAGCGCTGCTTTCCCTAGATCCCCAAAGTTAACAGATATAAGGGGTGAGTTGATAGTTATAAGTGACACTCTAGGTTGCATGTTCAATCCTGGCTAAGGGCGATAATAACATAGAATACTTAACATAGCTTAACACTTTAACCCGGTCAGTTTATCCTGTGGATTGATGACCTACGATGACCTATTGGATGACCATTAAGCATCAGCCGGTACTGTAAGTAACTTGAATCCTTTGTTTACTAGACATTACTTGATTCGGCATTAGATAACCCGAAAGGAATTGATATGCCGTAAAACAAAAACTACCAAACTAAAACGAGTTTCTCCAATTCAGAGGACATGATTTGACAATGTTTAAGTGGTCTACATGGGTTCGAATTTATAGTATACTTTCTCCTAGACTGGCCATTCTTTTAAGGCTAAAGAACCCAGTCTACCCTATTATTTGCCCATAGTTGAGAGTAACACATTTGTGTCTTTTTCAAGTTCATTAGCGTAAAGTGAATTGACGATAAACATTTCTTTCGACGATAACCGTTATGCTAAGTGTAGTTCAAACTTGCTAAACATTGATCCACCATGGGACTCCCTCCTTTCAATTTAGCGTATATATTTACGAAACTACTCCGCACGATCAGGATGTGACACATTGTCAATTTCTAAAGCAGAGTTTAACAGGTTTAACTTCAGAGTTTTCCTCCTCCTAGACTATTTGCCTAACCAAGGTTAAAGAGCCCAATCTGCCTATTATTTCCCCATAACCGGAGGGAGAATAGTATGATTCATACCTTTCCCAAGAGTATTAGCGCCTCATCCAGAACTTGAACTCGTCTCGTCGTGTCCATTTATTCCGATTCTAACCATTACGCCTCCTTTCAATTAAGTATGTCCAACCACTTTTGACGGCTGCAAGAAATATATTTAGTTGTAATCTAATTTGTATATCTAAGATTATGCTGGCATTTGTTCTTGGAATGCAAATTATAATATCATACCATATTTTTCTCAGTATTGGATTTTCTCTATTGGACTCTAATGGAACAGAGAAATAACTACATGGGAACTACACAGTCATTTTTTGTGCTGTCTTGAAAAAAATCCTGGAAGCAGCACTAAAAAAAGCAGCTGTACGCCCACTTACCTCCTATCACATGGACCATCCAAGTAAGAGGAACAATTTATACTGGACCCTCTCGAGAAGAAAAGACGAAATCATAAATGAGGTTCTGCAGTGTAAACGGACCAACATAAACTTACATCAGTTACCTCTCAGTGGATACTAGATGTCGAGTGGAAGACCTGTCAGCAGCGTTGGCCGATAGGAGCGGATGGTGAGTGAGAGTCATGAAAAACCGTGCTGTCTGCACGGCCTGATAAGGGTGAGAATGATAAGGTGGCATACTGGATTCCGTGTTGAGGACGTGTCAGAAGCGATTACTGCTAGCAACGGTAAAGAAATAAGTAAAGAAAGAAAGAAGGAAAGAGAGAAAAAAGAGAGAGAGGGGAGAGAGAGAGAGTGTGTGTATGTGTGTGTGTTTGTGTGTGTGTGTGTGCGTGCGTGTGTGTGGTGGGGTGGTCAATTTTCACTGTTTCAGCTTTTGCTGGAATGGCGTACCAAAGGCAGTATTGTTGGTAGAGTGCTCAATATAAAATAGAGCTGTTATATAATATGATAAAATAAATTTATAAATTATATAATAAAATAAATATATAAAGGTTTTACGCGGAGTAACTGGTCACACACATAATACATATGTATTATGTGTATGACCAGTTACCCTGCGTATGCAACGTTTATGCTGTCCATAAACACTCTCATACATTCAAATTACCACCACATACATACGCACATCATTTTATCCAATCATGCACATCCCATGTCTATTGAATTTTCTGAATTCTTTTAAATTTTTTCGATTTTCCTTGTATTTGAAACACCTTCACCTGATGATTGCATCGCATGAAACGAATATGGTCGTGAATGTTCCTTTGTCAACTAATAAATAGATATGTAAAACCTTTATATATTTATTTTATTATATTATATATATATATATATATATATATGAGGAAAGAAAGCAAGAAATATAGAAGGGAAGATTGAAAAAATAACAAAATTCAAAAGGAATTCAAAGAAAGAGAGAAAGAAAGGACAAATGAAAGAATACAGACAAGGAAAGAAAGAATGAAAAGTGGAAAGGAACATAGTGAAAAAAGAAAGCCAAATTGGAAGGAATACAAAGAAAGGAAGGAAGAAAGAATACATGCGATAAAAGAAAGAAAGGAAAATGCAAAGGAAAATAGAAAAGAAGTAAGCAAAATATGAAGGAATAGAAAGAAAAAAAAGTAAGAAAGAAAGATGGAAAGAAAGAAAGTAAGAAAGAAAAGTATAACAGAGCAAAAAGAACGAAAGACAAATAAATAACTTGGAATACCGGAAAAGAAAGAAAGAAAGGCGCGACGTAAAGATGGGAGGGATGAAGGATCAATCTTAAAAAAAAGAATTGAAAATATTAAGAAAGTCCCTATTCTGCAATGAGAGAGAGAGAGAGAGAGAGAGAGAGAGAGAGAGAGAGAGAGAGAGAGAGAGAGTTAAGAAAGGCGGGAAATGAAGGAAGAAATAAAGAAAACAAAAAAAAGATAGGTTCAAAAAATAAATAGTTTATAAACATCTAAACGCGGCGTAATAGTTCGACCAATTTGTTAGTGAGGCGTTGTTCTATTCTGAGACGCAAATGCGGCATTGTGGAGTAATTACTTACTCAAATAAACCAAGAAAAGAAATACTGGCTGCTTTGCCCAGGGCGAGACTAGCCGAACATAACTAACGTGGAGAGTGTTCCAGCAACATTGGCTACTCTAAGACATATGACCATGTCGTATATGAACTTAGACTTTGAGAAATAAAATGAAAAGAACGAGAAAGAAATGGGAAATTGCATAAAAAAAGAAAAGAAATAAAAAACAGAAAGAATATAAAAAGCGGAAGACGAATTGGAAGAAACAAGAATTAATATATAAACAAAGATAAATGAAATACAGATGGTTGTAAAATAGTAAAAGCTGAAGAGATAATAATAATAATAATATAATAAAATAATAATAATAATAATAGTAATAATAATAATAATAATAATAATAATAATAAAATAATAATATTGGTGCACTTGGAACGGTCCCAAAAAGATTTGAAAAAAGACTGGAGAATCTGGAAATCAGAGGAAGAATTGAGACCATCCAGAATACTGCATTGTTGCAATCTGCTAGAATACTCATAAGAGTCCTGGAGACCTGAGGAGACTTGTTATCACTCAGACTCCAGTGAAATACCATCAGCTAACGCTGGTGTGAAAAACACTATAATAATAATAATAATAATAATAATAATAATAATAATAATAATAATAATAAATGGTCTGGAAAAGAGTCTTGATGAACTTGAAAGCAAAGGAAAAATTGAGACCACCCAGACTACAGCATTGTTGAAAACAGGTAGAATATTCAGGAGAATCCTGGAGACCTGAGGAGACTTTTTGACACACAACCTCCAGTGAAGGACCATCAGCTAAAGCTGGTGCGAAAAGCTAATGCTGATGTGAAAACTCAAAAGGAAATAATATAATAATTAATAATAATAATAATAATAATAATAATAATAATAATTAAAAAAAAAAAAATAAAATAATAATTAAAAAAAAAAAAGTAAAAATCCAAAGAGGTATCTTCCAAGGAGATCATTATCACCACTACTCTTTATTATTGCAATGATGCCGCTAAACCATATACTGAAAAAAATGTACCGGGGATACAAATTTAGTAATTCACAAGAAAGATCAACCACCTTATGTACATGGATAACATTAAAATTTTTGCAAAAAAATGAAAAAGAATTGGAGAGCCTAGTACAAACTATTAGGATATATAGCCAGGATATAGGGATGGAATTTGGAATCGAAAAATGTGCTATGCTTGTAATAAAAAAGGCGGGTGAAAGAAAACTATTAAATGGAAATACAACTACCAAATCAGGAAACTATAAAATCTCTTGATGAAAATGAAAGCTACAAATACTTAGGAATTTTGGAAGCGGACAATATCATGCAAGCAGAAATGAAAGGAAAAGTTAAAAAGGAATATCTCAGGAGAACTAGAAAACTTCTAGAAAACGAATCTTAACAGCAGAAATCTGATCAAAGGAATTAATACCTGGGCTGTCCCCATTATAAGATACTCAGGACCATTCTTAAAATGGACAAAAAGAAGAACTCAGACAGATAGACCAAAGGACGAGAAAATTAATGACCATGCACAAGGCTCTCCACCCTAGAGATGATAGAGATAGATTGTATGTGTCAAGAAAGGAAGGGGGAAGAGGTCTTGCCAACATAGAGGAATGCGTAGAAACCACAATCCAACAACTTGAAGATTACACAAGGAAGAGCAAAGACAAATTACTTATGGCGACCAACAATAGTAGAAACGCAGATGGACAAACAGAAGAACGACAAAGACTAGAAAACAAAAATGGGAAGAAAAACAATTATATGGACGCTTCAAACGACAAATAGATGAGGTTGCACATCAAAAGACTTGGACATGGTTAAGAAAGGGAAACCTCAAAGAGAAACAGAATCACTTATAATTGCTGCACAAAATAATGCCATAAGGACAAAACTACATCAAAGCGAAAATTGATAAGACCCAACAAAATAGTAAATGTAGACTTTGCGGTAATAGAGATGAGACTGTTAACCATATACTCTGCGAATGTAGCAAACTAGCACAACGAGAATACAAAACTAGACACGACTGGGTTGGGAAGGTGATCCACTGGGAATTATGCAAGAAATTAAATTTTGACCACACAACAAAATGGTATATGCATAAACCAGAAATCTGTTCTTGAGAACGAAACGCACAAAATTCTCTGGGACTTTGAAATTAAAACGGATCACCTTATCCCAGCAAGAAGACCAGACCTAGTGTTGATTAACAAAAAAGAAAGAACTTGTCAACTGGTGGATTTTGCAGTGCCAGCGGATCACAGGGTGAAGTTAAAGGAAAATGAAAAAATTGACAAATATCTGGACCTTGCCAGAGAACTGAAAAAGTTATGGAATATGAAAGTGAAAGTTATACCAATTGTAGTTGGTGCACTTGGAACAGTCCAAAAGCATTAGAAAAGGTTTGGAAAGTTTGGATATCAGAGGAAGGATTGAAACCATTCAGAACACTGCACTGCTGCAATCTGCCAGAATACTCAGAAGAGTCCTGGAGACCTGAGGAGACTTGCTGTCACTCAGACTCCAGTGAAAGACCATCAGCTAACACTGATGTGAAAACTCAAAAGGAGTAAATAATAATAATAATAAGGGGAAAGGGAAAAAATGGATGGAATACAAATACCAAATAAGGACAATATGTTACACATTGAGAAAAATAAAGTTAAAAAATACTTAGGAATTAAGAAGCGGGTACCATCAAGCAAACAAACATGAAAAAAAACTTTAAAAAAATAATACGTCAGAAAAACAAACAAAAAAACTCCTAGAAACCAAGATCTGCAGCTGAAATCTCATCTAGAGCATAACTACCTAGGCCGTCCCCATTATAAGATACTCTGGACCATTCTTAAAATGGACAAGAGAGAAACTACGACGGATAGAACAAATTACAATAAAATTAATGACATTGCACAAGACATTGCACCCGAGAGATAATATGTATAAAAAAAGGGTGGAAGAAGTGTCGCCAACATTGATGATTGTGCAGATGCCACAATCCAAGGACTCAAAAAAGAGCAAGGAATTACAGCATCCAATAATATGAATTGGAACACATGGACAAGCATAAAAACGGCAAAAATTGAAAAAAATAGGAAGAAAAACAATTATATGGCTACTTCAAGCGACAAATTGGGAAGATTGCACATGGAAAAATCTGGGCATCGTTAAGAAAAGGAAACCTCGAGAGATAAAATGAGTCGCTCATAATTGCAACACAAAACAATGCCACAATATATATATATATATATATATATATATATATATATATATATATATATATATATATATATATATATCAAATAAAAAAGAGACACAACAGAACAGCAAATGTGTAGACAAAGATAAAACGATGAACCATGTAATTAGTAAATGTAGCAAACTAGAACAACGGAAATACAAAGCTAGGCAGGACTGAGATGGAAAGGTGATCCACAGAAAATTGTGAAAGAAACTAAATTTTGACCATACAATAATATTGTATCTGCATAAATCAGAATCAGTTCTTGAGAATGAAACAAATAAAATTCTCTGGGACATTGAGATAAATATGGATACCCTTATCCCAGCTAAAAGACGAGACCTAATATTAAGTAAAAAGAAAAAGAGAATTTGTCAACTCGTAGATTTTTCAGTCCTACCAAATTTCAAGGGAATGAAGAAAGAAAACGAAAGTATAGATAAGTACTTGGACCTTGCTAGAGAATTGAAAAAAGAAACTGTTGTAGATGAGGGTAAAAATGATATCAATTGTAATTATCAGTGCATTCAAACGGCCCCCGAAATAAAACAGACAAGAGAAATTGAAATAAGATGAAGAATTTAGACCATTCAGACATTATCAGTATTGTTTAGATCAGCTAGAATACTCAGACGTGGCCTGGAGACCAGTGGAAACATGTTGTCCCTCAAACTCCAGTGAGTAATTTTGTTATAAAAATGTATTAAAGATGATTGTACCACAGAATTACAATACAAATGATAATACTATAAAAATACATAAGAAATAATAGTACTTGAAAATACATTGTCAATTATTGTACGATAGAAATTCATAACACTTGATTTAATAATGAAATACTTTACACGGGTTTTTACTATACAGTTAATTTCCAATTTGATAGCACTACGTCTGTCTGTTTCTACAGTAAAAAAGTATTCCAATATATATATATATATATATATATATATATATATATATATATATATATATGTGTGTGTGTGTGTGTGTGTGTATGTATGTATATATACGCACGCACACACACACACACACACAAACATATATATATATACACACATATATACACATATACATATGAACACATACACACACACACACACACATATATATATATATATATATATACATTTTATACCACGCACACATGCACACACACACACACAACACACACACACACACATATATATATATATATATATATTATCGGTGTTTAAGAGTTTTTAATTTTCTTCTCCTAGTCTGGTAACCTAAGCAAGGGTATAGAGCGTTTTCTCAAGGGCATTGCACTATTTGAAGTTTAGGAGTTTTTCTTCTCCTATAGCAAATTTAAACAGCCTAGACTGCCCTACTATTTACGTATAGCTGGAGGGATAATAATTGGATTCATACCTTTCTCGTGGGTATCAGCGCTATGTGAAATGCAAGCAGTCTCGTCCATGATTTGAACTCGTCTCGCCGTGTCAATTTCCTACGACGGTAACCATTACATTTGGCGCCTCCTAATTATTCATATAGATAATAACAAAATACATTTGAATATACAACAAGCAAGATCAATACGCTTTTCAATATTGCAAATGAACACGACAACTGAAGAATGAAAGTGATGAAGCTAAATAAATAAACGAATAAATAAATGGAAGGAGAAAATAGATAAATCCCAATGAAGGCCGGTTTGTCGAAAAACCTAAACAGTGAAAAACGAAAAGAAGAAAAAAAAAAACGAAACGAACGAAAACCTGGTGGTATTAATGATGTAATTGAATATAGAAAAAACAACAACACGATAGAGAGAAAACATAAAGAACTCTTCAGAAAAAGAGATACAAATGGAAGGAGTGGACGTAAGGGAAAAAAAGAGACAGGATTCAACGGATGCAATATATAGATAGGGAACGTGTGAACTTATTTGAATGAGAACTACTAAAATCAAACAAAACTATTCGACCACTGCAAACAGGAAAGATAAGGAGGTCATGTTCCCATTGTCTTTCTCTCGCTTGCCAAGAGCGGCAGACCGACGCCAGCGAGTCTGCCCGACCATCAAAGATGGCTGCCAGAAGCGGGAAAAAAAGCAACGTGCACATCTGAATACATAGAACAATAATCAATTGATGATCATATTCTGACTGTGTTCATAGCGAGTCGTCCTCAACGAAACAGTCCAGAGGTGGCCAAAAATAATAGACGCCTTGGAATAGGAATAGCTTGCCGAATCCCCTGGGTTACAGTATGTGAGGAAAAAAACAAGTAGTTCATAAAAAGCAATGAAAAAATCCATCTGGCCTTGACTAAAAATAAAATGCTACGTTATGGAAAGCACTGTAGGGAATTAAAAAGAAAAGAAAGAACGATGACACCTCGTTTTCTTGAATTATTACTTGCTGTTTTATTAAGGGAATAAGAAATAAGAATTTAGTTTGACTTACAATGAGAAAACGAATGATCATGGCGACGTTGTATGATAGTTCAACTTACTAAGCTGATGGTAGTGAGGAAAATAGTTTCGCTTATTAAATAAACTAATGTACAGATAGAAATATCTTATTTGATATTAATTTAGCTACAGAACTTTTTTTTAAATTAAGATACCAAAAAAATACTGTATGTACAAAATGAATCTTGAAATTTTTGGCTTTTGGCCTCAAGACTATTAACCTATAAAAAAAATAACAGATATTAAAGTGTCATTTTTTAATAGAAATTCCATTTAATTATTTTGAAATTTCAGTTAGATCAATTCTCATTCTTTTTTCTTGCAAAGTAGTTAACCTTAATTCTTCCAATCTTTCCCTGTAATCTTTTATTGTTCGACTTATAATGAGAAAACGAATGATCATGGCGACATTGTATGATAGTTCAACTTACTAAGCTGATGGTAGCGAGGAAATAGTTTCTCTTATTAACTAAACTAATGTACAGATAGAAATATTTTATTTGATATTAATTTGGCTACAGAATTTTAATGTATATAATTTTAGAAAAATTAAGATACAAAAAAAAAAAATTACTGTATGTAGAAAATAAATCTTGAAATTTTTGGCTTCTGGCCTCAAGTCTATTAACCTATAAAAAATAACAGATATTAAAGTGTCATTTTTTAATAGAAATTCCATTTAATCATTCTTAAACTTTCAGTTAGATCACTTCTCATTCTTTTTTCTTGCAAAGTAGTTAATCTTAATTCTTCCAATCTTTCCATGTAATCTTTTAGTGTTTGACTTATAATAAGAAAACGAATGATCATGGTGACGTTGTATGATAGTTCAACTTACTAAGCTGATAGCAGCGAGGAAAATAGTTTCTATTATTAACTAAACTAATGGACAGAAATAAATATTTTATTTGATATTAATTTGGCTACAGAATTTTACTGTATATAATTTTAGAAAAATTAAGATACTAAAAAAAAAAATTACTGTATGTACAAAATAAATCTAAAAATTTTTGGCTTCTGGCCTCAAGTCTATTAACCTATAAAAAAATAACAGATATTAAAGTGCCATTTTTTAAATAGAAATTCAATTTAATTATTTTGAAAGTTTCAGTTAGCACATCTCGCATTCTTTTTTTTTTTTTTTTTTTTTTGCAAAGTCTTAATTCTTCCAATCTTTCTCTGTAATCTGTTAATCTTTTTATTAGTTTTTTCACTCTTCTTTGTGTGCCCCCCCCCCATTTCAATATTATTACATATTTGTTAAGAAACAGTTCTAGATAATCGAAATAGCAATGATAACACACATTCAAATCCTGCTCATTCTTATTTCTAGTAGAATATTGGGTTAACTCCTGTATTTTTCCGAGCATGTAGAATAAAATAATTAAGTTTTTTTAACCAATTATTTTGATAGTTATATATTATGATTTAGGTTTTAAATTGTACAGGAAAGAGAATAAAATAAGAATACAAGGGGAAGTAAAAAAATGATGCTATTTTCTTTAGGCCAACACAGGAATAGTACCAACACAGGAATATGTACCATACATCAAAATGAATCTGGTCCTCTGTGGACCACATTCCCACTTCTCTATATTGTCACATTTTCTCTATATAGCAATGTCCCACCTTAGAATGAGAGCTTTTATCCCTGTCACGTAAAATTCTGTCGACTGTTCTTTGAGCTATTCTTCACTACATATTAATTCTTCGTCACTGGAATAATGTTTGCCGCTCAAACCCTCATCCATGATGATGATGGGCCGATGAGAGGAAAACACTATTCCCGTGACGGTGAAGGAAATTTACCCACGTAGTTTGAGAAATATTTTAGAACAAAAATTGTTTGAATGTAAATAATCCAAGACCAAGAAAGAATTGTGTAAGTAATATAATATATTCAATATATTCAATATTATATTATTTAGTAATATAATTTATATAATAGTAATATATAATAGTAATATATATATAATAGTAATTAAGTACTATACTTATTGTAATATATAATAGTAATATAATATATTAATATATAATATATATATATATATATATATATATATATATATAATATTAATTAAGTAATATAATATATTCAATATATTCAATATTCAATATTGGAATGTATTGCATACGTCATTAAATCAGCCGATATTAATTTTGACCAAAAGCTGATGTGTGAATGAAAAACAGAATTATAAAAAAGGTCCAGCAGTTCAGAGAGAGAGAGAGAGAGAGAGGAGAGAGAGAGAGAGAGAGAGAGAGAGAGAAGAGAGAGAGAGAGAGAGTCGTATAGACATACGTTAAAAGTGTGATGCGTAGTAAATACATTATATAGGTGCGAGAACTTGACGTGATCAGCCGATTGATCGGCGAGGTCCTCTCCAATTGCCCGTAGAAATTTGTGGCCCACAGTGAGAAATAAACTTAGTAACAATGGTCTACTAAACTCCAAGAACCATACTTATTCAGTTAGCGTAGCTTAGTTGGGCCCAAGGCCAGAAGTATGGGGCACCCAGTGAGAATCGAACTCACTAACAATGGTCTGCGAATCTAGCTGTTAATTATGACACCACATGAGGTGCCCAAGAGGTTTACTTCTATGCAACATGTCTAGTTATGCAAATTTCTCATGAGAAAATCGAATCCCATTACAGTCTGCTTATTCTACGCCTCACCGACAGAGCAAGTGAGCAAACTAAGGATCATTAGAAATTTGACTTTGTGCTTAAGTAAGCAATATTTCACTGAGGCCCCTCGCATTGCATAATGGTTAACAGGCAAGAGTAGACAACTATTAAATAAGACATTACTAAATAAGTACCGGGTCTGGCACATAGATGGCACCACTAATAGAAAATCTATATAATCTTTATAAAGTACTAAACTTCAAATAGCACGTGTCAAAATTTGAGCCCAATCGGAATATTACTTTACAAATTACAGTTATTTAAGTGAAGCTATTGTTGCTAATTTTCAAAACAATGGAAAAATCTGAATTTCGTGTGTTGATAAAGCACTTGACTCCAATGAAGAAGTGATATCGGAAACTGTGGTATACTAAGACCCGGAAGCACCGGTTATAACATTGTTGTATGAAACGGAAGTACTGTTTCAGCCATCTTGTATTATTTTAAATAAAAGGCGGAAGTGGGTTCTTCTCGCAGTTAACGTCAACTGGGCTACACGTCTTATTATTCGCTAAGCGCGTTATAACAATTGGCAGACGAGGATTTGTTTCACTGAAGAAAATGCCATTACTCGGACATTTAGAAGAATTCTGTACGGAATCAGGAAATATTTCAACCTATTTGGACCGAGTAGAACAGTTTTTTATCGCAAACGATATTGAACATGAAAACCAAGTAAAATGCAAAGCCATATTACTGAGTACAATTGGAGAAAGGACCTACAGAGTCTTGGAGGATTTATGTACCCCTCAAAAACCAAGCGAGAAGTCTCTGGGGGAAATTACCCAGTTGTTGTTGGAACATTTTAAGCCTAAAAGACTAATAGTGGCTGAAAGTTTTCGTTTCCATAATGCAAAACAAGAGGAGGGTGAGTCAATTTCAAAATTTCTTGTTCGCCTTAAACATTTGGCTTCTACATGCGAATTTGGGTCATTTTTAAAAAGAGCATTGCGTGACAAATTTTGTGTGGATTAAGGGACGATAAAATTCAAGAAAATTATTGTCCCAAGATATGTCGTTAGAAGAAGCTGTTAAAATGGCCACAGCTATAGAATTAGCAATGAGTGACGTTGCACATATAAAGAAAAAAGAGACGGATAAAGTAAATAAAATATGTTCCGAGTCTAACACAACTGAATTACAAAAGAAAGAAAAAAGTTGTCTTGGTTGTGGTGGGAAATGGCATGAGAAAAGATTTTTTTTGTCCCGCATGGGGGAAAATTTGTTTTAAATGTAACAAAAAACATCACTTTTCAAAAGTTTGTAAAAATGAACAAAGGAAAAAGGTGTCGAATTACATACAAGAGACAGACGACATACCCTTATTTTTTACGAGATCGAATAGCCGTGAACCATATATGTGTAATATTTATTTAAATGGTATTCAATGTCAAATGGAAATTGACACCGTTGTTCGTCTACTTTGATAAGTAAACAGCAGTTTGACTTACTGCCGAACGCGAGACTTATAAAAACGGCAACATTACAGAGGTTGCGGACCTATTCGGGTGAGGTCATTGTACCTAAAGGGGTTGCTAACCTGAGTGTAAAAATACCAGGGAAAAACACATTATTTAAGACTGTTAGTTGTACCAGTTGGACCAAGTCTTCTTGGAAGAGACTGGCTGCAAAAATTGCCAATTAATATCTATCCTACCTGCAACAAAATGGAATGGACTGATTTTAATCAGAATTTGCAGAACTTTTTAAACCAGGCTTGGGTACATTAAATATTGAAAAAGCTAAATTGTATGTTAAAGAAAATAGCAAACCTCGTTTTATGAAAGCTAGACCCGTACCCTTAACAATTAGAGAAAAAGTTGAAACTGAACTTCAACGAATGGTTGCTACCTCTGTTATCAAGCCAGTCCGTTTTGCAGAATGGGCTTCCCCTATTGTCCCCGTTTAAAGAGAAATGGTCAAGTTCGGATTTGTGGGGATTTTAAACAGACCGTTAATCCTGTTTGCAAATCGACAAATATCCCATTCCAAATATAGACGACCTGTATTCCAAAGTCTCGGTGGACAGTATTTTACGAGACTGGATTTGAGTGACGCGTATTTACAGGTTCCTTTGGATGAAGAGTCACAAAAAAACTAACTACTATAAACACACATAAAGGTCTTTTTATGTATACTCGTTTGTGTTTTGGTATTGCTTCATCACCAGGAGTTTTCCAAAGGATCATAGATCAACTTATTCAAGGAGTACCAAAGACAGTTGCTTATCTAGATGACATCCTAATTCGGGACAAACTATGGAAGAGCATAATAGGAACCTGCGGGCAGTATTAAAGAGATTACGAGATGCCGGTCTCCGACTTAAAGGGGATAAATGTGAATTTAAAAAGTCGTCAATTTCATACCTGGGCCATAGGATTGATTCTGAAGGAATCCACCCAACGCAAGATAAAGTCAATGCAATTCATAAAGCACCCACCCCAAAGAATGTGTCTGAACTGCGTAGTTTTTTAGCTTTTGTTAATTACTATCGGCGGTACTTAAACAATATCAGCACAGTTTTAGCTCCTTTGTACAAATTACTACAAAAGGGAGTTCCCTGGAAATGGGGACCAGACGAAGCCTTTGCTTTCAAGCAATCAAAGGAGTTGCTAATGTCAACTAGTGTTTTGGTTCATTACAATGCTGAACTTAAACTTATCATGACGGTGGATGCATCTCCAGTGGTGTGGGGCAGTGTTATCGCATATAATGAAAGACGGGAGTGAAAAACCGATTATTTTGCCTCCAGAACATTATCAAAGGCAGAACGAAATTATGCCCAGATAGAACGTGAAGGACTGGCAGTCATTTTTGGAGTTTCTAAAATTCCATAAATATATCTATGGTCGAGAATTTACCATCATCACTGATCATAAACCACTGCTTGGGCTTTTTAAAGAGACCGTGCAATATCACCAACAGGAAGTGCTAGAGTTCAACGTTGGGCCTTGATTCTAGCAAGTTATCATTATCAACTAGAATACAAGCCAGGTTCAAAAATTTCTAATGCAGATGGACTGAGTCGGCTACCTATAGAGGACCATTTTACGCCATTACCTTGTCCGGAGGAAGTAGTACTCTCCATGTCAGCTTTAGATTTAACCCCAGTCACGTCAAAAACTGTTGCTTTTTACACATCAAGAGACCCTGTGTTATCAACAGTGCGTAGATGGATCTTGCATGGATGGCCGGGAAAAGGATCTCTTGACTTTCAACCATATACAACCAGGAAGGATGAGTTGTCGGAACAACTGGGTTGTATTTTTATGGGGATCACGGGTGATTATCCCAGCAAAGTGTCGAGAGGCGTTACTGAAAGAATTGCATGAGAGTCATCCAGGAATTTCACGGATGAAGTCTCTTGCTCGTAGTCACATTTGGTGGCCTAAAATGGATGCAGATATTGAATTATGTGTGAGGAGTTGTGCCATGTGCCAAGATAGTGCAAATATGCCTCAGGCTAGTGCATTGCATCCCTGGGAATGGCCAGGAAGGCCTTGGTTCAGAGTGCACATGGATTATGCGGGCCCTATCCAGGGTAAGTGGATTCTAGTGATTGTCGACGCCCACAGTAAATATATAGATGCACATGTTGTGTCATCACCATCTTCTTCAGAACAGAAAGGATGTTGAGACGCACGTTTGCCACACATGGGAGTCCACATGTGATTGTATCTGACAACGCTAGCAGTTTTACTAGTAAGGAATTTTCCAGGTTCTGTACCCTAAATGGCATTAAGCATGTTAGATGTGCGCCATACCACCCCTCCTCAAATGGACTGGCTGAGCGTGCAGTTCAAACCATTAAGAGTGGTCTTAAAAAAGTTACTGGAGATTTGGAAACACGATTGTTGCGTGTATTAGCCCGATACCGGTTATTCCCGCAATCAACAACAGGTCAATCACCAGCAATGCTACTAATGGGCCGTCAGCCTCGATCGCGTCTGGACCTTGTGTATCCAGATTTATCTACCCAAGTCACCACGAAAATAGACGATACTAAAAGAACAACGTATAGATATCGTAGAAAGGATGTTCCATATTGGAGATAGTGTTAGTGTGGTGAATTTTCAAGGGAGGCCAAAATGGCTGTTCGGAGTTTTAGAGGAGCAGCTTGGTCCACTGACTTTTAGAGTGCGATTGGAGGATGGTCGATTATGGAAAAGGCATGTGGATCATATTCGCGCGAATATTCCAACAGAACCTGTTGTGAGAGGTCCCGAAGAATCAAGCAGCCTCAGGGGAGTCAGGAACAAACAGTTACAGGGCACTCAACAGCTTGTGCACAGCTTCCTGCACCCTACGGAGATAGCAGTTTTTCAACAACCGGTGACAGATTGGAAGATGAACACCCCAGAACTCGCATGAGAACACGGTTTCAGAAACGCAAAGAGGAGGAAAGAAGGAACAATGCTGAGAATAAACCCGAAAGACAGCGCACCAACATTAAACCAGATACAAAAGGGAAACGACCCAGTACTAGCCCCTTAACTGGGGAAATTGCTGTTCAGGAGTCTCCAGAGGCTACAGATGATGATGATGTGACTATGTCTGAGAGTCGGACAATGCCTCCTATAAGTAATGGGAGTTCCGGGGAGGGACCTATGGATGTTTCAAGCTAAGTGGGGAGGGATGTGGTATACTAAGACCCGGAAGCACCGGTTATAACATTGTTGTATGAAACGGAAGTACTGTTTCAGCCATCTTGTATTATTTTAAATAAAAGGCGGAAGTGGGTTCTTCTCGCAGTTAACGTCAACTGGGCTACACGTCTTATTATTCGCTAAGCGCGTTATAACAGAAACTGAGGACGTATTTTGAGGCCAAAGACAAATCGTTCTATAAAAAAGGCATCGAATTGTTAGAGAAGCGTTGGAATCAGTGTATCTCACGAGAAGGAGACTATGTTGATAAATAAAGTCGAACTTTGATTATAGGTTGTTTTATTAATTAGTCCCGGGACTTATTGAGTAATGTGTTATGAGTTTGATGCTCAGTGGTTGTTTCAAACTACTGACCCCTTGGCAAACTAATATAAACGCCTAGTAAATGCCAATGTCCTATAGTTATCTACTAAGCTTAGCTTAGATAGGGTACAAGGCCAGAAGTATGGGGCTCCTAATGAGAATCGAACTCATTAACAATAGTTTAGCGAATCTAGCTGGCTAACCATTACACCATATGAAGTGCCCAAATGCTTACGTCATATAATGGGGAATTGAAAGTAAAGTCAATTGGATAAATGATAATACTGTTTTATTGTTATTTTTACAAACGTCTTTGAAGTGTTGTTTAATGGTCAACAGCTGGATTCTCATATCTGCCAGACTGTTAAGTCTATTACGGTTATTGGTTTTTAGTATGACGCATGAGGAAAATCACGTGGAGTTGGAAAGGGAACAATTACATTTATAGCCTTTTCTGATAACTGTGGATATTCTTCTTTTCTAATTTGCCAGGATTTTAAAAGTATCATAATATATATATATATATATATATATATATATATATATTATATATTCATAAAAAGATAAAAAGTAGCATTAGGAGTTAATCCAAAACGGCTCAGTATGTTTAGTAATATAAAGAGCATTTATACTTCTAGAAAAAGAGCAGGATACGATACAAGATCAATTTCTTACGTGAAGTTTCAACAGGTTTGAATCCAGCGTTTTCCTTCTCGTAAAATGGTTGCCTAATCTGCCCTACTATTTAATCATAGCTAGACCGAGAATATTTGGATTCATATCTTTCTGAATGGTATGTGAAAACTAACAGCCTCGTCCAGTATTTGAACTCGTCTAGCCGTCTCCATTTCCTACGACGGTAACCTTTATAGAAGGTACCTCCTTTTAAGCTTCATACATTCAGTGGTACTTTCACTTACCAGTCTTTCAGTCTTACGAGTTTTCAGTATTACAAGCCGTGACGTGGTTGATTCTTTGCTCTCTGTTAAGAGCTAAAATCTGAGTTCCGAGCCCAGTCTACCCATAGCTGCAGGAAGAATAGTTGGAAGCATACCTTGCCCAAGGGTTTGTATTTTCTCAACCCATTCGCTGTGTCATACAGTAGGAATCACGTGACCCCCTCTTTTATATTTGATGCATCTAATCAATTATTCAACAATATATTATATTTGCCAACCCCTCCGTACGAGCAGGATGCGACACAAGGTCAATTTCTTAAACGGAGTTTAACGTTTGAGTTCAGAATTTTCCTAGTCCTAGACTAGTTACCTAGTCAAGGTAAACAGCCAAGTCTACCCTGCTTTTTACCCACAGCTGGACGGAGAGTATTTGGATGCATACTTTTCTCAAGGATATTAGCACTATGTGAAATGCAAACAGCCTCGACCAGGATTGGAACTTGTCTAGCCGTGTTCATTTTCTCCGATGGGAACAATTATACTAGGCGTCTCGTTTTAGGTTTTATACATACAATGGTAATTTCACCTACCAGTATCCCCATTTACGGGTTTTCCAAGTTACGGGGCGTTGTTTTTTTTTTTTTGTTTTCTATTACGATCTAAAATTTGAGGTTTACCTACTATTTACTCATAGCTACAGGGCAATAGTTGGAAGCATACCTTTCCCAAGGGTCTGTATTTACCAAACCAATTCGCTGTGACATACAGTAGGAATCACGTGGCCCTCCCTTTTATATTGGATGCTACTAATCAATTATTTAACAATATGAAGTAAATTGGCTGTTCTTCCTTGAAAATTGAACGGTTCTACAAAACCAGCTATGTTTGATATAAGGCTGCAACAAAAGAATAACTTACATCCATAAAATTGATTTTATTTAAATTACTTTTTAATTTAATCTTTGTTAGATTATCTACCCTTTGCGGATCGCTGACCGAGATCTCGGGGTTTCTCGGGGTTTCGCGAACCATTGTTCAAGAGTCGCTGCGCTAGAACCAAATTTAATATAAAGAAGACCAAATTTTATCAATATAAAAATTAGCGTATCTAAAATAAAATTGAATAAAATGTTTGTACAAAAGTTCCAGTTACAAAATATGAAAATTTTTAAGCTATCGGCTTTTGAGATTTAAAGCAAACTAAAATGCTATCGAAAAGAAACGCATACTGTGGTGAAGCCAAATAGAGTTGTCTTCCCTTGGATAAATCTATACTTATTAATAATCGTGTTCCTTAAAAAAACGACCGTGTCCCTTAAAAGAACGTCAGTTATCATCTTGCAACACCCTCTGGTTAAAAATGAGACCTTCCAAATCGTCCAAATCCTGATTATCAGGTATTGCTTATCCGCCTAATTCTTATTTCTCATGAGTGTCGTCACCTCAGCTTAATAATGGACCATTCCTTTTTTTTTATTATGAAGAAAGAAAGGGAAGAAAAAGGACATGCCACAAAATATAATTAGAAAGAAAGAAAAAAGAAAGAAAAAAGAGAGTAGGCAAAGATAGAAAGCGCGGAAGCGATAACGGCGAGAGAGATTCACAAAAGACTGAAACGATATATATATAGTTTCAGTCTTTTGTGAGTCTCTGGTATATTTCCTACAACTATAACCATTACACAACGGGCCTCCCCAAGTATCAGTGGTTGTATATCCCCTCCCATATATATACAGGGTATGTAAAAAGCGTATCGAGACTTTTAAACTTTTAAAAAATCCAACAACAATGTTCCATTCTTGCATCTTTTCTATTTTGGTACATACAACTTGAAACTTATTTTTTTGACACACCTTCTGATGTGTATTCTGAAAAAAAATAATGAATGCAACATTTTTGACACACCTTGTGTATATACGCACATACAAACACATGCGTGTATCAGTGCCTGTGACCTATGTATGTTTATCCATGGATAAAAAGACAACTATATATGATTATATGCGTGTCTTCCTAAGCGCTCACACACCCCTGCTTGTATTTATAGGTACATAAAAAGATATCTATATAAAAGTGTATGCGAATACACAAAGACACACACGCATATATATAGACATACACCACACCATATATATATATATATATATATATATATATATATGGACTCTCTCGTCGATTTTCGACGCATGAGGGTTCACACACACAATGAACACCCACACAGTGATTAAGTCTTGTGTTGGACCATCCACACTTTTTGACACAGTCGATTGGTAAGAATTGGTGCATCAAGGGTTG
The DNA here is from genome assembly GCA_023376005.1 of Doryteuthis pealeii. Classification (NCBI taxonomy): domain Eukaryota; kingdom Metazoa; phylum Mollusca; class Cephalopoda; order Myopsida; family Loliginidae; genus Doryteuthis; species Doryteuthis pealeii. Next base: position 40,886,863 of record CM042169.1, read on the forward strand.
CCACAAACCCAATCAACGACCGCCATCAGGGATTTTGAATTCAGAGTTATCCCTCTCCTAGACTGGTTACCTACCCAAGGTTGAAGGGCCCAATCTGCCCTACTATTTAACCCATAGCTGGAGGGAGAATATATGGATTCATACCTTTCCCGAGGGTATTAGCGCTATGTGAAATGCCAACAACTTCGTCTAGGAATTGAACTCGAATCGACGAGTCCATTTTCCACGACTCTAACCACTAGCCCACGCGCCTCCATAATGTATATGTATATACATATATGTATATATATATATATATATATAATACACATATATGTATATATTTATATATGTGTATTTATGTAAATATGGGTCTATGTGTTTATCTATAAACATACACTTATATATAGATATCTTTTTTATCTATCAATACCAAATAATATCCTTATATATATATATATATATATATATATATATATATATATATATATATATATATATGTGTGTGTGTGTGTGTGTGTGTGTGTGAGAGAGAGAGAGTGTGTGTGTGTGTACATATATACGGGTCTGTGTGTTATGTATACACATATACTTATATATAGATACCTTTTTATCTGCCTATACCAAAATAATATATATATATATATATATATATATATATATATATATATATATATATATATATATATATAAGCACATTATTTGCTATTTCTCTGTTCCGACTGCCTTTTATCTTATATTCATACATCAAGCGAAGACATTTTTATTCAATATTGACAGCAGTGATCATCTATCCGCCCAGTTACATGCTATAACCATGCAAAACTTTCAAGATTTAATTTGCTTCGTCTACGTCAGAAGCAATTTTTTCGTCAAAAAGACAAGAAAATATTCTCATATCAAAATCACTTGTCAGACAATGATTTTACAAAACCACCAGAATTTTGTCACAAAGAACAAAATAAATAAATAAGTAAATATTACCTCATAGATTCTTCACTCCTTACTAAACAGAAGCATCGATATCATCAAGGACTACTTTTTTCGACGCAAAACACGTGGATCGTAATGTAATGTTACATAATGGGTATTTGCCTCATACCCCACTTGTATGGGCTTGGCACAAGGCCTCGTTTTAACGTGGGCTCACCCACAAGCCGAAGCTCATGGTAGGGAAAGAACAAAAATAATGTAAAAAGTAATGTTACATAATGTGTGTGACGTAATGTTACATAATGGGGTGACGTATAGTAATGTTATATGATGGGGAGGCGTAATGTTACATACTGATTGCGGGATGTACAGTAATGTTACATAATTGGAGTGGCCTAGGGTAATGTTACATACTGAGGGGGATGTATAGTAATGTTACATATTTTGGGTGGCGTAAAGTAATGTTACATAATGAGAGGGGTGGACAGTAATGTTACATAATGGGGGTGCGTAAAGTAATGTTACATAATGGGGGACGTAAAAGTTATGTTACATAATGGGGGTGCGTAAACTAATGTTACATAATGAGGGGGATGCACAGAAATGTTACATAAATGGGTTGTTGTAAAGTAATGTTACATAATGGGAGTGGCGTAAAGCAATGTTACATAATGGGGGAATGGACAGTAATGTTAAATAATTGTGGGGATGTAACGTAATATTACATAATGTATATGTGTAAAGTAATGTTACATAATGGGGGTGTAAATTAATGTTATATAATGTGTGGGTGTACTGTTACATAATGGGGTTGTAAAGTAATGTTACATAATGTGTGGGTGTAAAGTAATGTTACATAATGGGGGGTGTAAAGTAATGTTACATAGTGTGTGGGTGTAAAGTAATGTTACATAACGGGGGGTATAAAGTAATGTTACATAATGGGGGTGACCTGGAGCCATGTAGGTAACCTGATATGTGAATTAGCATGGAAAGTTTTTAGCAATAATTATTTTGAGTTAGATGAGAATGGAAAAGTTTAACGATGATTCAGTATAGACAGTGTTTCCTTGGACGAGTTGATGAAACGTGTCGAAGAGGAAGAGAGGAGTAGTGAGAT
>CM042169.1:40893894-40901394 GCA_023376005.1 Doryteuthis pealeii
CCGGGCGATGTAAAAATAGATTTTTGAGGCATAATGCCTGATGGATCGGAGTTAAAAATTCAATGTCAGCGAGTTTGTACCCTGTGTAAGTAAAATCATCAAATTCATTAAAGGATTAAAAAATAAAACAATTTGAAATATAAACTTTAAATATATATAAAAATAAAACAAACTATATATAGATATATAATACCAGTCATGTATTTATTAGAACTTGTTTTAAAAAACAATGAAGACTAATGTTCATGTTCAAATTTTGAGTGTATTTATTCTATGTAATGAAGATTTTGGGTAATGTGACGTAAGCAGTGACGTAGTTTTATTTACAGACAAAAACCGGAAGCGAATCTCCATTATTAATAGATGTATACGAAGAAAATAAGAGATTAAGAAAAATCGGACAAAATGTGAGAAAATATATTGGAAAGATGAATAACGAACATAAACAATATGTTCAATTCATACTTCGTATCTGTTAATTTCTGATGAAGATTCTCAAATTAAGGGGGACAACATATTAATTGAACATTGTTTGTGTTTCTTATTCACTTTTCTAATATATTTGTTCGCACATATACATACATATATATATATATATATATATATATATATATGTTTATATATACATATAATATATTATATATATATATATATATATAGTATATATATATATATATATATAATATATGTATATATATATATATATATATATATATATATATGTGCATATATATATATATACATATAGACACTCAGACACACACACACAGACACATGCACACACACAGAGACGCAAACACACACACTCATATATATGTGTAAATATATATATACATGTGTATATATATAGGTAAAAACTGACTAACTCGTTGAAACCACACACACACACACACACATACACACACACACACACACACACACACACACACACACATATATATATATATATATATATATATATGTATATATATATACTTCGATATAAGTGATAAACTTAACAACCAGTGATTTGGCTATTATGAATTAATTTAAATTAATATATATATAAACATGCTAAGCCAATGGGAGTCTTTGGATGACTGTACGGTGATAGTTTAAAGTCAATCAAACTCTCGATGATTTTACATTGATTTAAAAGTTTTCCATTTTCCTATTTCGTTCGCATGTGTGTATGAGGCGTGTACTAAGAATCCATTGGGTAGCAAATGTGACCCTAGTCTGAATGATTCAAATAGGATATTGTCAAGCCCTAGGACCTATATGATAGTACCGAAACCCCAACATATGTGCCAGAAGGTAGTAGCTGAGGGTCGTAGTGTCTTAGACATAACGTCCTACATCTAGTATTGAGTTTCTAATTCCAGTTTAGGAGATTTGGGGATCTTACCCATCTGTAGAGGTACAGTCGGTGTATTCTACAGTCACAATTGACAGGGTGGTATATAATTAGTATCCTGAGAGGTACTACCACTCCAGGTCATGGTAGACGTGAGAGTAATAGCAATAAATGGGTATTCTACACTACGTAAACCTAACTATTAGATAAAGTTTAGGTTTGGGTAAATACATCCTTTTTCCAAGGGCATTAATCAAGAGTATTAATCCGAATGGGCCGGGTTAGCTCAGTCGGTAGAGCGTTCGGCTAGAAACCACAAGGTTCCTAGTTCGATACCGGTCCTCGCCAACTCAGCGTATGAGTATCACAGGGATCTGTGCGCTAAAGTAAGGAGCTGATGGTAGGTGTGGCGCTCCACCTCAGATGCTAAAACAATCTCCTTGATATAGCGCTATTGAAAAGGGGATAGACTCCCTCACTGACTGGCTGATACCGACTTTAGGCCGCCCCGACGACTTTACTTTTTTACTATTAATCCGAAACAGAACGTTACAGTGTAACGGCGGTTCGAACCTGCTTGCTACAACATCGCAGTACAGTATGTTAGCCGCTACCACAAGGAGGTTCCCCGGAAAGACATTGGTTGGATTGTTTACTTGGACTTTACGGCATGTCAACCATTGTGGTAATTTATACCGAAGACGTTTTGTTTTAATTCATTCTTGTTCGGCATTTAGTTTTTTAAATTCATTTTTAAACACATTTCAATCTATTTAGCTAACACACAGTAGACATTACTTTTGCCATTACGTCTGAACTATGAATGTATATCGTTTACTTTCTCTCTCTATTTCTCTCATAACACTTCTGTTCTCTTTCTACTTATATCTAGTCTCTATCTCCCCCCTCTCTCTCTCTCTCTCTCTCTCTCTCTCTCTCTCTCTCTCTCTCTCTCTCTTTCGTTCACAGATTCACACATAGATACTTATTTTCTTTTCTCCCTCTCGCTCTCTCACACAACACTTCTGTTCTCTCTCTCTCTTCTCTCTCTCTCTCTCTCTCTCTCTCTCTCTACATATATATATATATATACTCTTTTTCTCTCCCTATTTGTCTCTCTCTCTCTCTCTCTCTTTTCTCTGTCTGTCTCTCTGTCTGTCTGTCTGTCTGTCTCTCTCTCTCTCTCTCTCTTTCACACACACACAATGCTCTGACGTATTTAGCTAGTGTCTGACACAAGGCTATATTAATTAAACACCCTAAAATTATATCTACTCACTGACTAGATCGCTAAACACGGACTTATGCAATTACTCTATACCCTCAAATTTTCAAGTAGTGTACAAAAATGGAGCATTGGCAACAATGGGATACCAAACACTCCCATGGATTTACCACCAGATGCAGTTAACGGTTGGGTATATAACATCATTTCCAAGAGTATTATTCCGAAATTCAACGTGATTGTGTAACTGGAGTTCGAACTTGATCCCTACGATGTCGCAGTCCAGCACGTTAGCCACTACACCATGGATACTTCCCCCGAAAAACGTTTGGGGGGAAGGAAGACGATAAAGAGAAGTTGAATCATGCGTCTCCCCATAAATGAAAGGATTATTCATGTATTGATCTTGTATGCCTTTAAGATTGTTCCAATATTGGTTTTGGTGAATTGTGAACGTAGTCGTATCGATAGAAGGAGATTCTTTCAAATCCCTTGTGTAAAGAATATAAAGAAAGAAAGAATTCGAAGAAGAAATCAAAGAGAAAATCAGAAGAAAGATGAATGGAAGAAGACAGAATGAAAACCAAAGAAGAAATTACAAAAGAGATCATTCGATATAAAATATTGTATTAATATTCAGTTGTTATATATATATATATATATATATATATATATATATATATATATATATATATATTATATATATATATATATAATATTGTAGATAATATGGGTGCTATATTTCCAAGCAGACAATGCTCAATATCATTGATAGAGCGTTTGCATTTAAGGCAGCGTGGACATGGATTCAACATCTGGCTAAAGACCCTTTAATATCACATATGAGAGGAACTGTCAATTACCAGGTGTTGACTGTCCATGGTTCCATAACTTGAATATATATATATATATATATATATATATATATATATATATATATATATATATATATATATAAAGAATGCTTTTCTGGTTCCAACGGGAGAAAATTCAATATTTTATTTAAAAAAAAGTTTCGCAAAATGTATTATGTTTTCAGAAAAAAAAATTGTTATTCTTTTTAGCTTACATATGCGACACGTGTTTCTGATCTGTTGTCTTCTTCAGGCATTGTGTTATTATTTTGGCAGAATATGGCCGATATTTGATAGGTTGTGTGTGTTTTTGTAACTTTTATATATATATATATATATATATATATATACACACACACACACACACACACACCATATATATATATATATATATATATATATATATATATACTAGCAGAAGTACCCGGTCCATGACTGGGGGAAAATGATTGAGAAGAAAACCATTGATTGAAAAAAAAAGAAGGGAGGTGTAAGAGAGGAAAATGTTTTACCAAATTCTCATCATATTAAAAAAAATTGGTAACAATTCGCGTATTAAAATGTTTGTTTATTCTAATAAATGTTTGGTTTTTTACATTCAAAATATTAGTGGCGTCCCATCGTGGTGTAAGGATAAGCGAGCTAGTTTCACAGATCCATTACTACTGAATAGTGAGTTCGATTCTCGCTGGATGGCCTGCATTGCGAACTTTAGTCACGCCCTACCTGTGGTGAAAGATACGGGTTAATAAGAAATGCAGCCCATTGCGTAGTAACAGTCAGCAAGTTCGATTTTCGTAGATCCATTATTACTGCATGACAATTTCAATCTACGCTGTATGCCCCATACCTGCAACTTTGTGTCACATCCTACCCATGGCGAACGTGTTTGGTAGATAATGATGGTGTCCCATCGTAGAGCAATGGTTATTTTTTGATTTTCGCGGTATGCCCCTTATTTGTGACCTTGTGTCATATCCCACACGGGATGACCACGTTTAAAAAGAGCATCATATCCGGGTGTAATGGTGAGCAAGATAGTCTCATTGATCCATTATTACAGAATAATGAGTTTGATCTATGCTGGATTCCAACGCGTGTCGAGCAGTTTGTACAAAGTATAAGGGCGTCTCATCATAGTGTAATTCTTAGCAAGCTAGTCTTGCAAATGAATTACTACTGAATAGCAAGGTTGATCATCAGTAGACGCCTTATACTTGCGACTGTGTCACATCCTACCCGTGGTGAACGGCGTAGTAAATATCTACACATAAATTTTTTTTTTTAATTACTATTATTTCGGAAGTTTTTTCCTATTTAGTTGCAATGCTAGAAAATGTTTATTTAATTTATTTTCTATTTAATCCAATCAAAATCTCACAATAAGGTAAATATTGCTAATAGAATTTTTTCGACATTCAATATTCTACACAGGATCTTGGCCATACAGCGATCATAGATGTTAATGTTAAACAGATTGCTGATTATACAATGATAATAGTTTTTTTTTTTTAACTTTAAGCATCATCTTTATTATGCAGTGATCCTAGTACTTAACGTTAAATAGTGTTTGCCCAGTGTTGAATTTTGTTGGAACTGTCATGAAATAATTCTATGGAGTATTTTTTTTCTTTTTTTATGACATGTATTTAAACTTCATTCATAAATACTTAAAACCCTAACAATTCTTAAAATAAAAAATAAATTGTCAGTTATATCAATTCTATAACGGATTTTTACTATTTCTCGCTGAAATTTGTATAATCAAAACGAATATCATGTATTATTTATTAGCCAACTTTACAGTATTGAAATTCTTTATTGAAAATATGAATAGTCAGTCTTAAAATAAGTATAAAAGTCGTCGGGGCGGCCTAATGTCGGTATCAGCAATGCAGCAAGTGAGTCTATCCCCTTTTCACTAGCGCTAGACCATGGAGATTGTATTGGCGTCTGAGGTGGAGCGCCACACCTACCATCAGCTCCTTACTTTGCCGCATAGATCCCTGTGCTCCTCATACGCTGAGTTGGCGAGGGCGGGTATCGAACTAGGGACATTGTGGTTTCTAGCCGAACGCTCTACCGACTGAGCTAACCCAGCCCTTTATCTACAAATGCGTTGTAATTCATTTTAATGCTGTTGAGTTTGGTGATAAATAATATCTATTAATACCAATTTAAAATAGTACTTCAAATAAAAGGTATCGATTGGTCAGAAAAATTTTAATGATTTCTTTTCCTTAAAAAAAAAAAATCAACATTTTCTTACAATTAGTACTGAATTAAAAAAAAAATAATGTAGAATTGGAATATCTAAACATCGTGTGTCTTAGAACATTTTTTCTACTTATGAAGTACTGTGGCAAGCTCCGTAAATCGATTAATTTTTATTAAATTAGATCATTTCATCAGTAAAAAGAAACTAAATTTGTACATTTTCTCAGACATTAAATTACATTTGAGATTTTATTTCCCAATAAGATCCATTACTGCTGAGTAGCGAGTCCGATCCAAGCTTGATGCCACAAACTTACTACGGTCTCACATCCTATCCATGATGAAAGGATCGGATAAATACTTGTTTCTATTATTTTGTCTCCAAGTCAAATTAGATAGTGCTAAACATGAATATATTCAGTTCTAAGTATTAAATATTCATTTAAGATTCTTATAGATAGAGTAAGTATTTCCCTAACCCGTTCACCACGGGTAAGGAGTTGAATAGCTATTCGATGGGATCAATAGTAGATTATCGCTCCAATAAAGGGGAGGCTCATATTATACCATGAATTACATTTTGTCCCTGAAGGGTTCCATAAACCGTTAGATTTTAAATCTCGATGGATGCCCCATACACTCCCCTTAGTGTCATATATTCGTTAAAAACGTGTTGCCTAATCTTCTAGAGTCGGCGTTAGTTATTTTTATGTTTTAATTCTCCAAAATACTAAAAAAAGATTACAATTAGTACTAAATTACAAAACAGTAATTTTCGAAAAAAGGATAATGTTTAAATTTTACCAATGGAATTTAGATATAGCGGGTGTGATAATATTGTACTCGACAAAATTCGTTTACGGCTACTGAAAGCAAATTTGGTTTTTACCCAAATTGTTCGCCACGGATAGGATGTATTACAAGGATGGGGTATCCAGCAATGGTCAAACTCGCTTTGGCTCAGTCGGTAGAGTGTTCGGCAAGGAATCATAAGGTTCTTGGTTCGATACCAGCCCCAGCCAACTCAGCATATGAGTAGCAGAGGGATCTGTGCGGTAAAGTGAGGAGTTAATGATAGGTGTGGCGCTCCACCTCAGATTCTTTAAAAAATCTCCTTGGTCTAGCGCTAGTGAAAAGGGGATTGACTCCCTCACTGTCTGGCTGATACCGACATTAGGCCGCCTCGACGACTTTACTTTACTTACTACCCATCAAGCCAAATGTGACAATGTCGTTGTATGTGAATAAGCCGCAAGTCGGGTCTAAAATTCGCATAAAATTACAATGCTATTCTTCTTTCGGGGTGACCTAAGTCATCGGGAATAAACCCAGTCCTACAGTTTTTAGGAGAGGGTGCAGATAGTCCCCTGGAATCAAGCGAGAACTTATGCGGTTTCTCGGTCTTGGCTCAGATAACAAATTTTGATCTTCGCCCAGACCGGGCTCTTGCTGTAAAAATAACTGAAAGCAGCCTACGGCGAAGTATATTCACATGGGCAGGTTCAATTATAGGGTGAGTAGGTTAATCTACAGTGAGTATTTCTAAACTTACTCATGAAGAATTATGAAGAGTTCCACAAATCTTTAGATTTTTATTTAATTAACTAATTATTTCACTTGATCAGCAAAAATGAATAATTGCATTTTATGTGTTTCTTAGTTAGACAGATATCAATGTATATGCAAGATTTCAAATCTGAATGACTTTTATCATCAGAGTTTTAGTTCTACACGTACATATGAGATATATATAAATAGTTAAGAATCAATGGCAAAATGAATGAATGAAATAAAAAAATGAATGAAATGAATGGAACAAATGAAAAAATTCTTCCCAAAGGACCTCTATCAAAAGTTTTTTTTTTACA
>CM042169.1:40906394-40913894 GCA_023376005.1 Doryteuthis pealeii
ATCTATGTATCTATCTATGTATTTTATAAATCTGTGCATTTATCTATCTTGTTTAATTCTCATAAATATGCAATCTATACCATCTATCTATTGAGGAGAAGAGCTATCTATCTATTTATCTATCAGCAAGTCTTTCTATCTGATCTTGTATCTATCTATATATTACATAGTCTGTCATTTATCTATCACTTGTTTATTATGCATAAAAATGATCAATCGATTCGGCATACTATCTATCTATCCACCTACCGATAGAGATATAGTAGTAAGGTAGATAGTGGTGAATGCGAGAGTCTTGGCGCATATCGAATCTAACTTGTATCTTTCACTTACTATAAAAATATTATGCTGTCAAATGATTATCTATAGTCTTGTTTAATTCACTTCAATTATAAAAAATCATCAATCTAACTTATATGAAGTCTATTGTCTATCATACCCTAAATACAATGAATCTAATCATAGTCTATTCCTATATTCTATACTTCTATCCATATATGACTCATGTCTATATCACCGCTTTTTCTATTCAAAAATACTGATTTATCCTAGTCCTTAAACTAAACGATTATATTTTATATGATCTTAGTCAATTTTTTTATTTTATTCTTGTTTTATACTATATAAAAAATAAAAAAAATATATAAAATACGATTTATGCTGATCTATCCCTTATTCCTATCTTATCTATTCTATCTCACGTTAAATATTTAGAGAATCTATGATCGCAGGTCTGTTCGTATGTATTCCGAAATGTACCTCTGTCTATATATCTATATATGTCTCTTCAATTTATACTACACTCTTTGGGTTTAAATTCTTCATAGAAGAGGTATATCCATACTGTATTTCAACTAGTCTCATGCTAAGTCTATTCTGACTCTATGTACCTAGTCTAAATCTATCACTAATCTATAATCCTATAAATCCATATTAATCGATAATAAATCAGACATCTCATCCTATCTATGTATCCTTACTCATATGAAAAATCTAACTATAATCTGAAATCATGTGATACATATAATGCTATAAGGATTTTAGATTCTCTTCTATTATAAAATTATTTGAGTCTATACTAAATTTACTCAATATGGATTGAGCGAGATAAAAATGATTGGTATGGTAAGGTTTGATTGATTATAGGAAGGGCGATAAAGATTGAGTTGAGATTGAGTGTCATTTGAGAGAAAGATGTATAAAATGAAGTTAAGAGCCTATTACATAGTAGAGACCTCAACAGAGGAAGAATGAGATGTTATGGGGTAGTACGCGAAGATGTTAAAGAACAAAGGAGGGTTTAGTTAGTAAAAGGTAGTAATTAAGGCATGCGGGACGAAGAAGAAGGGGTGGAATTAATAAAACGCGCGATACAACTAAATGACAAAATGTTTGAACACAAAGGTCATTAAAACAAAATATTTTACGAAACGCAAGTAAGAGTCTATAGAGCAGAAGTGCTGAGAAGAGAGATATGTTAATACGAGAGAGAAGGAGGCCAGTCAGAGGGTCGGATAGTAGACTGAGTGGAAATGATATATGATTATATATGACAGAGGGCAGAAGGGACAGAGAGAAGACAGGAGTAGGTGTGTAACATGAGGGTGAGTGGGGGTAATCTTGGGACGTAGATAAGTAGAGTGTAAGATAAGGTGAAAAAGGGCTAATTACGTAACAGAGAGAAAAGACGGGGACACATGGGAAGAGAAGAAAGAACAAGTTGATAGGAGAGGGGGCAGATTAATTGATAGATTGGAGTAGGTATAACCAGACATTATAAAGAAGATCAACTGAGCGAAGTTGAGAGTGAAGAGATGAGAGAGATGATTGTGCGAAGAAGGAGAGAGAGAAGAAAGGAGGAATTATAGAGAAAGAAAGAAGGTAAAATGAAGAGAGAAGAAGAAGAAGAAGAGAGAACAAATTGTGACATCTCAGGACTCACCAAATTCTTAGACAGATAAGAGAGATTGAGGAGAGAGGAATGTAAGCAATGAAAAGATATGAAGATGGAAAGAATATAAGACGCAAGAATATAGAAAGAAAGAGAAGAAGAAAACCACTAGAAATATTTTGCGAGAGATATGCATCGACATGAGAGGTAAGCAAAGATCAGAATCACACGAAGATAGAAAATAAGAAGAAGACATTGCAGATAAACTTTTGGAGATGACACTAACGAGCAGAAGAGAAGAAGAATACACGCAGAGTAAAAGAATTGGGAGAATGCAACGATAGAAAAGAATAGAAAAGAAAGATATATATACAAAAACGGAGGAGATAAAAAATTGCGGAAGAGATGAGAACACTACATTGTGAGTAGGGCATACGACGACGACAGACTGAGAGTAAGAGAGAAAACAGCGAAGAAGAGAGAGATAAGGAAAGGAATAGAAGACAGAAGAAGAGAGAATAAAGATAGAGAAGTGAACATCGGAGATATATTGTGTATGATGATAGAAGTTGAAAGAAGTAAGAGACGCAGAAGACTAAAGAGAGAGAGAGATAAGAACTAGAAAGATATGAAGGAAGAAGAGCGAGAATACGAGCAATATCTGGAGTAATAATAGAACAAGCGAAAGATAGAATTAATGTATTAGATGTAAGACATATATGAGAAGACAGAGAAGAAGAAGAAGAAGCCATGAAGAGAAGAAGAATTACACGAGAAAATAGGGGAGAAGATGAGAGTATGAAAACAAGTATGGAATTAAAATCTATCGAAGAATTGAGAGACGAACAGAAAAACAGAGTAGAATGAAGATGAACGCAAGTATGAGATACAGAGCGAATGAGACAGAGGAGAGAGAAAGTTGGGAGATTATAGCTCACGAAATGAGTATGAAAGACAGTTATTGATAGGTATATTCTTTGTGAATCACTGATAGAGGATGGAGAGGAGGAAAGGAGTATATAGATTAGCTCGTTTCCGGTATTTAAAGTGAGTTGGGAAGTTAAATTACATCGTGAGGATGGAATTGATCAGTAGAGAACGAGTGACGAGAGAGAGACAGATAAGATTCATAAAAGCGAGCTAAATTTCTAGAAATAATAGTAATATTGTTTTAAAATATTATCCAGAAACACTTTCGTAGTTCACATGTCGCACAGTGCATCGATATGGCTCACAATATTACAAGAGAGTGAGTGCAATGTTGGCGTTCCGGTTGTATGTCAGATTATCTCATATTATTGTTTGTTTCTATCTTCTTCTTTTTACTTCTTTCTTATTTTCTTTACTTCTTTACTTCTTCATCTTCTTCTTCTTCTTCTCTGAATCTTCTTCTTCTCTCTTCTTCTATACTTCCCATCCTCACGAAATTCTTCTTACCTTTCGCTTCACGCGACGCATAACAACCTAATGAAAAATTCCCCTGCCTTCTAAATTTAAATAAAATTTTACTTCTATATCTCTCTTCTAGATTCCATCTGTGTCACGCATGCATTCTCGCTAAGCATTCTGTCTATCATCTTTCTGTCGTATCCTCTATCTCTTCTTCTTCTTCTTCCATTCTTATTCCACTTCTTCTTCTACTTGCGCCATTCGACAAAAGTTCTCTCTTTGCTTATGTAGACTCGGCATCAGTTCAACTAGTATATGGTCACTATTGTGCATATTCCCTCTAGAAGCTTATTCCTTTCTTCTTTCTCTCTGGGCACACCTTCGCTTCTTCGTTCTTTCTTCTTCTTGCCTTCCTTCTACTCAGGACTCCACATGTCTTTGATCAACGTCATGTCCTTCCAGTCTGCTCTTACCTTGTGTACTCTTATCTTATATCTCTCTATAACACTGTTGCGCTTTAGACTGTGTCATGCATGTATGCACTTTCTTCACTACTCTCTCTTCCTTACATCTGCTTTATTCTATGTTCTAGTTCTTCACTTAGCATTGACCACATAACGATCAATTTCCTCTTACTCTCTTCTTCTACGATTCTCCTGAGATAGTCATATTTTGCACACTACTGCGTGTCTGTGTACAATGTCATTTTCCCATCCTGATCTTCTATACCATTACCTTTGCTCTTCCTTCTTAAGTGCTATCTAATTATCTTTACTCTCTCGTTTATAATAACTATACTAGTGGCTGTTTCTTACGCTCAGTTGGTAGCATTGCCATTTCCCTTACCAAGGACATTTGAAGGTTCGCTGGTTTTTTGGACTATCTCTTTGTGGTCCCCACAACTTTAAGCCACAGATTTGCGTTATCTGATCTGTGCAGTAAATGTGTAAGCTTCCCACCTTCAGCATTAATACACTCTCACTCTAGTCTAGTGCTACCGTGTATATAGGAAATACACGATCTTCCTTGTTGTTTGTCTAATACTAACAATAGAGCTACACTGAAGACTTTACTTACGAATAATATTACAAAGCTTTATTAAAGGTGAATGTGTTTAACCTTTTGTCATTTATAAGATTACATCGCTTGATGTGTCATCACATATAATTATATTGGCAAGTGTAGATTTGTTACTTTGCAAATTAGATACATGTAGGGGAACACATTTCAACAATAAGTAAATATTTACAAACACCAATTCACGTTGCAAGCCTAAATTAGAATTTATACAAACAATTTCATTTATACATAAATTTTATCATAATAAATAAATCTCTTATATTTCTAAATAATTTATATTAATGTCAATTCTAAATATTTTATACATAATAATCTGACTAGCAAAACTCTTGTGGATATATCTCAGTAAATCGTTAATTAAGATTATTAAGATTTGCATATGTTTTACACATTTTTTATCACACTCATCTTTGATGTATTTAACACATAGATGGGACTCTTTAACAGGTCACCTCACTCCCAGGTCAGAGTGGACCTGGCGTAATGATGATGAAAGGGTCACCTACCACATCTCTCCGGAGGTGCTCCAGAATTGGAACTATTCACCATCAATACGATTTATCGTCCTCGTTTCCCCTAGGGGCACATGTTGACAGTCTCCCTCAGCCAACCGCCTTCTATGCACTCCTAATTATAAGAAGGATTGGGGGTTCGCCCATTATGCGTAATAGGTTGGTGGAAAATTATAATTAGGTTGCTAGGCTTGACGTGACTATCGCCGATTATCGCAAGATAGGGCCAAAGTGGATATTGCAAGTTATAAACTGCTGCATCCACCTGGGTTCTATCCTTAAGCATCAACGGGTCGCTGTCACCCATGGCCCACAGGTGGGCTCCTCTAATTGGGGTGAGTTTCACCTCCTCTGCATGGAGGTGCAGTTCACGTGCATCTATAACCGTTAGCCTCACACATGTCCGAGCAGGCGTAGGTAATTACTTTTTCTAGTTTTTGGTTGAAAAACAAATTTAATCTGCTTGTCTGGTGGTGTATGCATATTCTTTTGCTGAAGCTCCATGGCTATTCGTTTTACTCTGCACAATTTCATTTCTGCTGAAATGAACTCTCGTACCAATACTGGTAGATTCTACTTTACCTAAGAGGAATGTATGCATTGGGAAAAGGGATATTTTTACTTAAGTGTATTCAACAATAGGGTCATTTCAATTAAATAAGGTGAATTTTGCCAAATGAGTCGTCAATTGACTAGGAATGCTCTGTATATTATAGGAATGCAGTGGTAAGAAAATAAGATAAAGAATTCTCCAAATTTAAATAAAATCACTTTGGCTTGATAGATTTAACTAATTTTTCTGTATTGGGTGCGGGGGGTGCTTTTATTTCAATGATTTTAAAGTTTGTTATATTTATCTCACAGATCTAACATTAATTTATAGTCAAGCCTGAGTGAATCATCTGTTCTAAAGGCTTTTTTTACTGTACTTAATCGTTTCTCAATATCACACAATCTATACTAAGTTATTTCATTAGTCAGGATGAGAAGTTTGTTTTGCAGAGAAAAATAAAAAATTTTTGTTTCAACGCTTTTAATTAGCATAATTAAGCAATTAAATAAAAGCTGACCAGTCTCTTACTTTACATTCCTTGCTTTATCACTATCCCTCTCTTTATGTATATCTGTTACCTTCCTTCGTCTCTTGTATGTTAGTTTCGTCAGGGAGAGTAGAGAGAGAAAGAAAGGAGAGGAGAGAGGAGAGATGGGAGAAGTTTGAAAGTATTTTGTATGTTAAATTTCATAAGCTATGACAACCCAAGCTTAAAATAGGTCAACCTTCCCTTTCTTACTAAATGATTTTAAGTTTTGTCCATATTTATTTTATTTTTTCAAATTCACATATTCACTTGGAAACTCATTTATTTCCACTAATGTCCTCAATTATCTACCCAGACTCAATGGGTGTACACCACATACAGGGTCAATTTTGTCTAGTATCATATATATATATACGCTTACTTAGTCCAAACATAAGTGACATACATAACTATAACCAAATCTAATATACTTTAGTATTCTAATGAGTACCACACACATATATCAATACATATGAGAAGATGAGAGAGAGTAGAGAGATCTTTAAAAGAATGAGAACATGAATATGCAAATCAAAACGTTTATGCCTTACAAGCTGCAGTTCCTCGGACTTCGACATCGTATTGTCAACATCATGCCTGGAAAAAGAAAGAGAAGAATACATTCGATATGTTAAAGCTCATATCAAAAATAAACTAAATAAATAAATAAATATTAAAAACAGGGGGACACACAAAATAAAAAAAAAAAAAAAAGGAGAATACATGATTCCTATGTTCAATACCTGCCCCGCTCGCAACTACACCGCACGATGAAGTAGCATNATACATACAATGGTAATTTCACATACCAGTATCCCCATTTACGGGTTTTTCAAGTTATGAGGCGTGGTTGTTTGTTTTTTTTTTGTTTTCTATTACGATCTAAAATTTGAGGTCTACCTACTATTTACTCATAGCTACAGGACAATAGTTGGAAGCATACCTTTCCCAAGGGTCTGTATTTACCAAACCAATTCACTGTGACATACAGTAGGAATCACGTGGCCCTCACTTTTATATTGGATGCTACTAATCAATTATTTAACAATATGAAGTAAATTGGCTGTTCTTCCTTGAAAATTGAACGGTTCTACAAAACCAGCTATGTTTGATATAAGGCTGCAACAAAAAGAATAACTTACATCATAAAATTGATTTTATTTAAATTACTTTTTAATTTAATCTTTGTTAGATTATCTACCCTTTGCGGATCGCTGACCGAGATCTCGGGGTTTCTCGGGGTTTCGCAAACCATTGTTTAAGAGTCGCTACGCTAGAACCAAATTTAATATAAAGAAGACCAAATTTTATCAATATAAAAAATTAGCGTATCTAAAATAAAATTGAATAAAATGTTTGCACAAAAGTTCCAGTTACAAAATATGAAAATTTTTAAGCTATCAGCTTTTGAGATTTGAAGCAAACTAATATGCTCTCGAAAAGAAATGCATACTGGGGTGAAGCCAAATAGAGTTGTCTTCCCTTGGATAAATCTATACATATTAATAATCGTGTTCCTTAAAACAACGACCGTGTCTCTTAAAAGAAC
>CM042169.1:40923894-40928894 GCA_023376005.1 Doryteuthis pealeii
TATATATATATATATATATATATAGTTAAAAATTAACGGTAAAATGAATGAATGGATGAATTAAAAATTAATGAAATGAGGGAGATAAATGAAAAATCCTTTCCAAGGGACCCCTCTCAAAAGTATTAAAACACTTTTTGAGAGTGGGGTTCCTGATAGAATGTTTTTCTCATCTATTATTAAACTCCTTTGAAGCAACTAGTTAAAATAATTTTTCTATAAGTTATTAGAAAAGACGTATATATATATATATATATATATATATATATATATATATATATATACATATACATATGGTTATACAGACACTCAGACACACCACACATACGCATGCACACGCACACAGACGCAAACACACACTCATATATATGTGTAAATATATGTATATATGTATATATATATATGTATATAGGGAAAAAACTGACACACTCGTTGAAACCACACACACGCACACACGCACACACACACGCACACACGCACACACACACACACACACACACATATATATATATTATATATATATATATATATATATATTACGGAACATGGAAAGCCAATGGGAGTCTTTGGATGACCGTACGCTGATAGTTTAAAGTCAATCAAACTCTCGATGATTTTCCATCGATTTAAAAATTTTCTATTTTCCTATTTCGTTCGCATGTGTGAACGAGGCGTGTGCTAAGAATCCATTGGGTAGTAAATGTGGCCCTAATCTGAAAGATGTTTGGGGACCACTGATCTAGATTTATGTTAAAATGATAGTAAATTTAAAATTTCTTCATGTTCTTAATGAGTAGAAACTGTGGGAATGATTCAACTAAGATATTTTTCTATATCGAAATATAACTAATACAAAAAACAGTAAAAAGCAGACCTGTCGGCTCAGTACAACGACTGCACCAACAGTGAGTTTCCAATTCAGGAGATTTGGGAATCTTACCCTTCTGGAGAGGTACAGTCGGTATATTCTACTGTCACAATCGACAGTAAAGTCTATAAATGGGATCCTGGAAGGTATTACCACTCCGGGTCATAGTAGACGTGAGAGTAATGGCAATAAATAGATATTCCACACTACGTAAACCTAACTATTAGATAACGTTTAGGGTTGGGTAAATGCATCCTTTTTCCAAGGGTATTAATCCGAAACTGAACGTTACAGCGTAACTGGGATTCGATCCTGCTTACTACAATATCGCAGTACAATACGTTAGCCGCTACCACAAGGAGGTTCCCCGGAAAGATTAGTTGGTTGGATTGTTTACTTGGACTTTATGGCATGTCAATGATTGTGATAATTTATGTTTTAATTCGTTCTTCTTCGGTATTTAATTTTTTAAATGCATTTTTACACACATTTCAATCTATTTAGCTAGCACATAGTAGACATTACTCTCGCCACTATATGTCTGAACTACGAATGTAATATATTTTCTTTTCTCTCTCTCTCTCCTCTCTCTCTCTCTTCTTCTCTCTCTCCCTATCTTCTCCTCTCTTTCTCTCATAACACTTCTGTTCTCTTTCTACTTATATCTATTCTCTCTCTCTCTCTCCCTCTCTCTCTCTCTCTCTCTCTCTCTTCTCTCTCCACACACACACACACACACAGATTCACACATACATACTTATCTTCTTTCTCTCTCTCCCTCTCTCACACAACACTTCTGTTCCTCTCTCTCTCTCTCTCTCTCTCTCTTAATATATATATATATATATATATATAATAATACTCTTTTTCTCTATCCTATTTCTCTCTCTCTCTCTCTCTCTCTCTCCTCCTCTCTCTCTCTCTCTATCACACACACAATGCTCTGACGTATTTAGCTAGTGTCTGACACAAGGCTATATTAATGAAACACCCTAAAAGTATATCTACTCACTGACTAGATCGCTAAACACGAACTTATGCAATTACTCTCTACCCTCAAATTTTCAAGTAGTGTACAAAAATGGAGTATTGGAAACAATGGGATACCAAACACTCCCATGGATTTACCACCAGATGCAGTTAACGGTTGGGTATATAACTTCATTTCCAAAAGTATTATTCCGAAATTCAACGTGATTGTGTAACTGGAGTTCGAACTTGCTCCCTACGATGTCGCAGTACAGCACGTTAGCCACTACGCCATGGATACTTCCCCCGAAAAACGTTTGGGGGGAAGGAAGACGATAAAGAGAAGTTGAATCATGCGTCTCCCCATAAATGAAAGGATTATTCATGTATTGATCTTGTATGCTTTTAAGATTGTTCCAATATTGGTTTTGGTGAATTGTGAACGTAGTCGATCGATAGAAGGAGATTCTTTCAAATCCTTGTGTAAAAGAATATAAAGAAAGAAAGAATTCGAAGAAGAAATCAAAGAGAAAAGAAAAATCAGAAGAAGATGAATGGAGAAGAGAGAATGAAAACCAAAAAGAAATTACAAAAGAGATCATTCGAATATAAATATTGTATATTAATATTCAGTTGTTATAATATATATATATATATATATATATATATATATATATATTATATATTGTAGATAAGTGGGTGCTATATTTCTAAGCAGACAATGCTCAATATCATTGATAGAGCGTTTGTATTTTAAGGCAGCGTGACATGGATTCAACATCTGGTCAAAGACCACTTTAATATCACATTATGATAGGAACTGTCAGTTACCAGGTGTTGACTGTCCATGCTTCCATAACTTGAATATATATATATATATATATATATATATATAATATTATATATATATATATATAATAAAGAATGCTTTTCTGGTTCCAACGGAAGAAAATTCAATATTTATTTAAAAAGAGGTTCGCAAAAGTATTATGTCTCCAGAAAAAAATGTGTTATTCTTGTTATCTTACATATGCGACACGTGTTTCTGATCTGTTGTCTTCTTCAGGCATTGTGTTATTATTTTGGCAAAATATGGCCGATATTTGATAGGTTGTTGTGTTTTTGTAACTTTTATATATATATATATATATATATATATATATATTATATATATATATACACACACACACACACACTAATATTATAATATATATATATTACACTAGCAGAAAGTACCCGGTCCATGACCGGAGAAAATGATTGAGAAGAAACCATTGATTGAAAGAGAAAAGAAGAGAGAAGTAAGAGAGGAAAATGATTTAACAAATTCTCATCATATTAAAAAAAAAATTTGGTAAGAATTCGCATATCAAAAATGTTTGTTCATTTTAATAAAATGTTTTGTTTTTTACATTTAAAACATTAGTGGCGTCCTATCGTGGTTTGTAAGGATAAGCGAGAGCTAGTTTCACAAATCCATTACTACTGAATTGGTGAGTTTCGATTCTTGCTGGATGGCCTGCATTGCGAACTTTAGTCCACGCCCTACCTGTGGTGAAAGATACGGGTTATAAGAATCCAGCCCATTTGCGGAGTAGCAGTCAGCAAGTTTCGATTCTCGTAGATTCCATTATTACTGCATGACGATCAATCTACGTTGTATGCCGACATACCTGCAACTTTGTGTCACATCCTACCCATGGCGAACGTGTGTTGGTAGATAATGATGGTGTCTCATCGTAGTGAATGGTTATTTTTTTGATTTTTCGCCGCGAAATGCCCCTTATTTGTGACTTGTGTCATATCCCAACGGGATGACCACGTTTAAAAAGAGCATCATATCGGGGTGTAATGGTGAGCAAGATAGTCTCATTGATCCATTATTACAGAATAATGAGTTTGATCCATGCTGGATTCCTACGCGTGTCGGACAGTTTGTACAAAGAATAAGGGGGTCTCATCATAGTGTAATTGTTAGCAAGCTAGTCTTGCAAATGAATTACTACTGAATAGCGAGGTTGATCCTCAGTAGACGCCTTATACTTGCGACTGTGTCACATCCTATCCGCGGTGAACGGCGTAGTAAATACCTACACTTAATTTTTTTTTTTAATTACTATTATTTCGGAAGTTTTTTTTCCTATTGAGTTACAATGCTAGAAAATGTTTATTTAATTTATTTTCTATTTAATCCAATCAAAATCTCACAATAAGGTAAATATTGCTAATAGAATTTTTTCGACATTCAATATTTTACACAGGATCTTGACCATACAGTGATCATAGATTTTAATGTTAAACAGATTGCTGATTATACAATGATCATAGCTTTTTAAAGTTTAAGCATCATCTTTATTATGTAGTGATCCTAGTACTTAACGTTAAATAGTGTTTGCCGGTGTTGAATTTTGTTGGAACTGTCATGACATAATTCTATGGAGTATTTTTTCTTTTTGTATGACATGTATTTAAACTTCATTCATAAATACTTAAAACCCTAACAATTCTTAAAATAAAAAAAAATAAATTGTCAGTTATATCAGTTCTATAATGGATTTTTACTATTTCTCACTGAAATTTGTATAATCAAAACGAATATCATGTATTATTTATTAATAAACTCTACGGCATTGAAATTCTTTATTGAAAATATGAATAGTCAGTCTTAAAATAAGTATAAAAGTCGTCGGGGCGGCCTAATGTCGGTATCAGCAATGCAGCGAGGGAGTCTATCCCCTTTTCACTAGCGCTAGACCAAGGAGATTGTATTGGCGTCTGAGGTGGAGAGCCACACCTACCATCAGCTCCTTACTTTGCCGCACAGATCCCTGTGCTACTCATACGCTGAGTTGGCGAGGGCGGGTATCGAACTAGGGACATTGTGGTTTCTAGCCGAACGCTCTACCGACTGAGCTAACCCGGCCCTTTATCTACAAATGCATTGTAATTCATTTTAATGCTGTTGAGTTTGGTGATAAATAATAGCTATTAATACCAATTTAAAATAGTACTTCAAATAAAAGGTATCGATTGGTCTGAAAGATTTTAATGATTTCTTTTCCTTACAAAAAAACAATCAACCTTTTCTTACAATTAGTACTGAATTAAAAAAAAAATAATGTAGAATTGGAATATCTAAACATCGTGTGTCTTAGAACATTTT
>CM042169.1:40936394-40953894 GCA_023376005.1 Doryteuthis pealeii
AAGATGACGACGATGATGGATGTAAGCGAAGGGAGGAGAGGAGGAAAGGAAGATGATGATGCGATTTCGGTTGTGGGTGGGAGGGAGAATCACGTGGGTGGAATTGGACAGTGACGGTGTCGTGAGACAGAAGATCAAAGCCGAGCAATTCAGAAATAAAGAATATTGTTTGAAATATTTCCAGAAACTTCGATGAGTCATGTCGCACAAGTCTCGATATGCCCACATCAAGATTTGCATGTGGCGTTCGGTGTGTGCACAGATTCTCATATTATGTTGTTTCTTCTTCTTCTTCTTCTTCTTCTTCTTCTTCTTCTTCTTCTTCTTCTTCTTCTTCTTCTTCTTCTTCTTCTTCTTCTTCTTCTTCCATTCTTCTTCTCTTCTTCTCCATAAATTCTCTTCTTCTCTAGATTCCATCCTGTGTCACATGCTTCTTCTTCTTCTTCTTCTTCTTCTTTCTTCTTCTTCTTCTTCTTCTTCTTCTTCTTCTCTTCTTCTTCTTCTTCTTCCATCCACAAATTCTTCTTCTTCTTCTTCATCCATAAATTCTTCTTCTTCTTCTAGATTCCATCCTGTGTCACATGCTTCTTCTCTTCTTCTTCTTCTTCTTCTTCTTCTTCTTCTTCTTCTTCTTCTTCTTCTTCTTCTTCTTCTTCTTCTTCCATCCACAAATTCTTCTTCTTCTTCTTCCATCCATAAATTCTTCTTCTTCTTCTAGATTCCATCCTGTGTCACATGCTTCTTCTTCTTCTTCTTCTTCTTCTTCTTCTTTCTTCTTCTTCTTCTTCTTCTTCTTCTTCCATCACAAATTCTTCTTCTTCTTCTCTTCTTCTTCTTCCATCCATAAAATTTTTCTTCTTTCTTCTAGATCATCCTGTGTCACATGCTTCTTCTTCTTCTTCTTCTTCTTCTTCTTCTTCTTCTTCTTCTTCTTCTTCTTCTTCTTCACTTCTTCTTCTTCTTCTTCCATCCAAAATTCTTTCTTCTTCTTCTAGATTCCATCCTGTGTCACATGCCTCTTCTTCTTCTTCTTCTTCTTCTTCTTCTTCTTCTTCTTCTTCTTCTTCTTCTTCTTCTTCTTGGCACACTGTTCTTCTTCTTCTTCTTCTCTTCTTCTTCTTCTTCTTCTTCTTCTTCTCTCTTCTTTCTTCTTCTTCTTCTTCTTCTTCTTCTTCTTCTCCACCAATTCTTCTTCTTCTTCTAGATTCCATTCCTGTGTCACATGCCTCTTCTTCTTCTTCTTCTTCTTCTTCTTCTTCTTTCTTCTTTCTCTTTTTCTCTTGGCACACTGTTCTTCTTCTTCTTCTTCTTCTTCTTCTTTCTTCTTCTTCTTCTTCTTCTTCTTCACCCTTACCATCGATAACGTATTGAATTCATGGATATCTCTGGGCGATATTTTAATGTAGATATAAATGGAAAGAGAGTTGCCTGTCTCAAATTATTTCTGTCTGTTTTTTTCTTTCTTTCTAACTTCCCTCCTCTCTCTATATCCCCCTCTCTCTTTCTTTCTCGCCATATATATATATAAAGGAACCGGTTTAGTTCAGTCGGTAGAACACTTGCCTGAGATTCGCAAGGACCTCACCAACTCAGCGTATGAGTAGTACATCGATATGTGCAGTAAAATGAGGCGCTGATGTTAGGTGTGGCGCTCCACCCAGACGCCAAAACAATATCCATGGTCTAGCGCTAATGAAAAGAGCATACTCTCTCTCTCTCTCTCTCTCTCCTCTTTCTCTCTCTCTCTCTCTCTCTCTCTCTCTCTCTCTCTCTCTCTCTGAGTGATACCAACTTTAGGCCAACCCAACGACTACTTACTTACTTATATATATATATATTATATATAATATATATAGAGAGAGAGAGAGAGAGAGAGAGAGAGGGGGGAGAGAGAAAGAGAGAGAGACAGACAGACAGACAGACAGACAGACATAGATATTTCAACGCGTAAGTTTTCTTTGATAGCTGAAGATTCTAACTACATGAAATATTCCTTGAAAAATAGATGGTTTTGAAAAAATATACTACTAATAAATTGCATCTAATGATGAAGTTCCAATTTCTTTATCGACTCTGATCCACTCTGATCGGAGTCGTAGTGCCCGTTAGGTTTGGTTTGGTTTATTTTTACGGCATATCAACCTCATTGGGTCATTTAATGCCGATAAAGTTTTGAAATAAATCAATTCTTAATGGATAATACAATTTTGGGACCCTAACAGGAACTACCACTCCGGGACAGAGTAGACCAGGAAGCAATGGTCATGAAGGGGTGCTCCACATTCCCCAAATCTCCAAAACTGGAACCTCACCACCAGATAATGTTTAACGTCATTCCCAGGACATGTAGACCCTTAGCCACCGCCTTCTAACACCCAAATGATAAAAAGTGTTTGGACTTGCTATAAGAGTAATAGGGTTGGGGCCATCATATAGGTGCTAGGGCTTGATGTGACCAGCCGTTTGATCGGAGGGGGCCTTTCCGACCGCCCGTCTAGCCTGTTAGGGTCCCATTTATGAGATAAATAGAAAATAATGAGTTTAAAACATGTATTAAAAAATTGAGTTTGAAAGAAAAATTCAAATATGAATAAAGCAAACGGTCTTTGGCATAAAATAGCCCAAGAAGGGGTGACATGTCGTAAAATCCAACCAACAAACCAACTCCGAATTTCCACCACGGCTGTATCAAATTATGTTATTTTCTACCTGTATGATGGGATATTTCAAAGTTTACATGGCAGGGGTGTTCACGTAGAGATTTTCCAGTGTAAGCAAGTGACACGTACGAATGCCAGTGGTTTACGGTAGGATCGCATAGGTGGGAGAGCCACTAGGAGCGTCTTAAAGTAAGCAAAGAGATAAGCAAAATAACCAACTAACATAATATATTCACTGTTGTTTTATTATTATTTAAAAAAAATGTATTTATTTATATTTATAAATACTAGCAAATATATGCACCCTCCGGGTGCAAGTATTTTAGTTAAATTTTATAATAAAATATATTAAATTAGAAAGGCTAACGAAACTGAATAAGAATGTAGAAAAAAAGATTTTGAACAGAGGGAGTATGATTGAAAAATAGAACAACTTTGAAACTAACCCTTCCATCATTTATCGTTACTCCCGTCTTTCATTGGTAAATTTTCCTAATTAAACTGTTTAGTTAAAATAGGAAGTAAAGGATAATATTACAGTTATTTCTTCTTGTAAATAAATTTCTTTTAAGATTTATCCACAAGATCTTTGTTTATATTTCTTAAGATAAAACCAAACAATTAGAAATCAATAATACCAAGCACATATTTATTAAAATAAAATTTTAAATATCAATATGCAAATTAGCCTTCTCGTTCAAACTGTAAACCGCTATTTTGTTGTATATATAAATACAATTGCATGTTATTAGTACGTAGATATGATCAACAGTATTAATAATGTAAGACAATTTTTATTAATAACTGAAGGTTTAAAAGAATGAAATCATGGAGAATTTGACGTAAATAATTAAGGAAATTGTGACTTGAGTAGTAATATAGTTTCGGTTACAGACAGAAAAACACACAATCTCCATTATAATAAGATTTATAAATATTTATATTTATTTTTTATTTTATTTTTTATTTTATTTTTTATTTTATTTCTTCTATTTTTCTATTTTATTTTATTATTTTATTATTTTTTCTTTCTTTTCTTCTGAATTTCCTTCCTTCCTTCCTTCTTTATGTACTTTTTAAATTTAATTCCTTATATCTTTATCTTACGCTATTAACTTTCTTTCTTAATCGCTTATCATTTTTACTTTATTTCATTAATTTCCATACTTTTTTATTTCCTTTCTTCTTTCATTTTTCTTTCTCTTTTTTCTTTTTGTTTGTTTGTTTGTTTGTTTGTTTCTTTTCTATTTATTGGATTTTACCATGTTTTAATCAACCCATGTTTATATATTTTTCAATAATTTTCCTCTCATACTTCCACAACTTCTTTGCTCCTATTTCCTTCTTTTTTTTTCTTTCTTTGTTTCTTTTGTGGGTATTGGAGATTTTCATATTTTGACTCTTCCGATAATCAGTAATTTTCTTTCTTTCTTTTTTTCTCCATCATTTCCTTTCTTTCTTTCTTTCTTTTTATCTTTCTTTCTTTTAAATTAAATTCAATTTATTGAATTTTCCTCGTCTTAATCATTATGTTCTTATGTTCCTATAATCATTAATTCTTTCTTTCTCTCTCTTTCTCTCTCACTCACTCTTTCTCTCTCTTTCTTTCTCTCTCTCTCTCACTATCTCTCTCTGTCTTACACACACACACACACACACACACACACACACACACACACACTCACACACAATATTTCTAGGATTAGATTGTTCTTGTTCTTCTTGTTCTTCTTGGTCTGCTTTCTTTATTTCTTTTATTCTTTCTTTCGTTGAAATTTATTGTCAATTTATTGAATTTTCCTCCTCTTAATCATTATGGTCTTATGTTCCTAGAATCAACAATTATCTGTCTTCCTCCCTCCCCCTCGCTCTCTCTCCCTCAAACACACACACACACACACACATTCACATACATAAACACATACACATACACTCAATAATACATTCTTCTTCTTCTTCTTCTTCTTCTTCTTCTTTCTTTCTTTCTTTCTTTCTTTCTTTCTTTTGAAATTTATTTTCAATTTATTGAATTTTTCCTCGTTTGGCTCACAATATTTCTGTACCCAGAACTTCTATCTCTATCATTCTTTCTGACTGTCTGTCTTTCTCTGACCCTGTCTCTCTCTCGCTCTCTCTCACGCACACACACACACACACACACACACACACACACACACACACACACACACACTTACATCCATACAAACACACGCACATTAACTTTATCTTCTTCTTCTTCTTCTTCTTCTTCTCTTCTTCTTCTTCTTCTTCTTCTTTCTTTCTTTTCTTTCTTTTCTTTCTTTCTTTCTTTCTTTCTTCTCCTTTTTTCTTACTTCATTTTCTGTTTTGTCATTTCTTGCAGTTTCTTTCTGGATATTTTTTAATCTTTTTCTTTCTATCTTTATTCTTTCTTTCTTTACATTTTTTCCGCCTATTGGATTTTTTCATCGTTATAATCTTCATGAAATAAGCAATTTTCCTTCCTTTTTTTTTCATCTTTTCCTTTTCTTTTCCCTTCGATCCTTCTTTCTTATTCACTTTCTTTCTGTATTTAATTAAAATTTAGTCATTGGATTTTATTAATTGTTAAATATTTCTATAATCAACAAATATTATTTCTCTTTTCTTTATTCCCCCTCTCTATTTTTTTGTTTTATCCTTCATCTTACGTTTATTTTATTTAATTTTATTTTACTTTGTCAATCTCGTTTCTATTTATTCTCTTAAGGTTCAGTATTTTCCTTTCTTTCTTTTTCTTTTTCTTTTTTCTTTCTTTATTTTTTCTTTATTTCTTTCTCTTCATATTACCTCATATTACTTATTTTTATTTCCTCTTTCTTCTCTTAAGATTCTTTCTTTTCTTTCTCTCTTTTTCTTTCTTTCTCATCATATTAATTTATATTCTCTTAATTTACTCTTTTTTCTCTAGAGTTCAGTCGTTCTTTTTTCTTTCTTCTTTCCTTCTTTCCTTCTTTCTTTCTTTATTTTTTCTCCTTTCTTCTTTCTTTATTTTTCTCCCTTTCTTTCTTTCTTTCTTTTTTCTTTTTTTTTTCTTATATTACTGTATATTACTTCTCTTTATTTCCTATTTTTCTCTTAAAGTCTAGTTCTTTCTCTCTTTCTTTTTTTCGTTCTTTCTTTTTTTCGTTCTTTTTTTCCTTTCTCTTTCCTATTAATCCGACTCTTTCTTTTATTGCTCGTCTTTTATACATTGTTTTTCTTTTATCCTTCATCTTCGGTTTATTTCATTTTGTTGTCTCATTGCTTTATAAATCTCCACTTTTCTTTTTTCCCTTTCAGTTAAGTCCTTCGTTTCTTTCTTTTTGTTTTGATATTAATTGTCTTTTCTTTTATACTTCATCTCTTATATACAAGTAGTGTTTAAAAAAGTATCGTGATTTTTTGCACTTTTTAACACACCTTGTATTCTGAAGAAAATAACGTTCCATTCATTATTTTATCAGAATACAAGCCGTGTCAGAATGTACTAAGTTTAAATCTATATTTACCGAGATAGAAATGAAAAATGAATGGAGAGTATTTTTTCAGAATGAAAGGTGTGTCAAAAAATACCAAAAATCTCCATCCTTTTTTGACGACACGTCTTATATATATATATATATATATATATATATATATATATATATATATATATATATATTGTTTATCCTTCATCTTTCATTTATTTCCTCTCGTTTTTTTAATACTTTCTTTATCTACTGCCTTTTTCTCTAAGATTTTAATTCGTTATTTCTTACTTTCTTTCTTACTTTCTTACTTACTTTTTTCTTTCTTTCTTTTTCATATTTTTCTCATTTTGTCTTTTATTGTCCTCTTGTCTCCCCATTCTTTCTTTTACCTTTTACAAGTTTATTGTCGATTTCACAATAATTTCATCGATTTATTTATTTTTTATCTCTTTTCTAATTCATCCGGCATTTTTGTCCCATCGATCTTTGCCCACCCTCCAATCTTCTCTCTCTTCTCTCTCTCTCTCTCTCCTCTCTCTCTCTCTCTCTCTCTCTCTCTCTCTCTCTCTCTCTCTCTCTCTCTCTCTCTTAACAAACAAATTAGTTTCGGAGGCGTGGATATTGAAGAAAGAAAAAATCACCAATAAATGTTGAGGAAATTAGAATATTTTTTTCTATTCAAGAGAATATTTCCCGTTAAAATAGCCACTCGCCTTTATCAGCAATTTATTTTTAAAAAGATTAAGAAAAGAAAACGGTTAAAAGGAAAATGTAATGGACATTTTTTTTTTTTTTTTGTTATTTCCGACCGATTCGAAACCTGATGATGATGCAAAATACAAGAGAGACAATTTCCTTGTATTCTCACATTCTTTTCCCTCCATTTTTCGATTTCGTTCTTTCTATTTTTCTTTCCATTTTTCAACAGTTGTTGGGTTTTTTTCTCATACCTTTTTTCAATGGAGTTGTTGTTATTCCTCTACTCTTCACATTGTTATTAGTATCTCTTTGCTTCACATTGCTTACCTCTTTCATCACATTTTTATTATTGTCGTTATTGATTATTTCTTCGTTCACATTTCATTATTACCTCTTCACACTATTTACCTCTTTTTTCAACTTGCTTACATTTTTCTTCACATTGTCGTAATTGATTACCTCTTCCTTCACATTGTCGTTATTGATACCTATTACTTCACATTTTCAATATGACGTCTTTGCTTCACATTGTTGTTATTGATTACCTTTCCTTCTTATTGTCATAATTACCTCTTTGCTTCACATTGTTTACCTGTTTGCTTCACATTATCGTTATTGATTACACCTTCATTCACATTTCATTATTACCTCTTCACACTATTTACCTCTTTTTCCTACCTGCTTACGTCTTTCTTCACATTGTCGTAATTGATTACCTCTTACTTCACATTGTCATTATTACTTCTTTGCTTCACATCGTTTACCTCTTTGCTTCACACTGTTTACCTCTTTGCTTCACATGGTTTATCTCTTTGTTTCCCATTGTCGTTATTGATTATCTCTTCCTTCACATTTGTCATTATTACTTCTTTGCTTCACATCGTTTACCTCTTTGCTTCACATTGTTTACCTCTTTGCTTCACATGGTTTACCTCTTTGTTTCACATTGTCGTTATTGATTATCTTTTCCTTCACATTTGTCATTATTACTTCTTTGCTTCACAATGGTTTACCTCTTTGCTCCACATGGTTTAACTCTTTGTTTCACATCGTTTACCCCTTTGCTTCACATTGTTTACCCCTTTGCTTCATATTTTTTACCCCTTTGCTTCCCATTGTTTACCTCTTTGCTTCACATGGTTTACTCTTTGTTTCACATTGTCGTTATTGATTATCTCTTCCTTCACATTTGTCATTATTACTTCTTTGCTTCACATGGTTTACCTCTTTGCTTCACATGGTTTACTTCTTTGCTTCACATTGTTTACCTCTTGCTTCACATCGCGCACCTCTTTGCTTCACACTGTTTACCCCTTTGCTTCACATCGTTTACCTCTTTGCT
This sequence comes from Doryteuthis pealeii, assembly GCA_023376005.1. NCBI lineage: Eukaryota > Metazoa > Mollusca > Cephalopoda > Myopsida > Loliginidae > Doryteuthis > Doryteuthis pealeii. Next base: position 40,944,566 of record CM042169.1, read on the forward strand.
TCACATTGTCGTTATTAATTACCTCTTCATTCACATTTCATTATTATTTCTTTGCCTCACATTGTTTACTTCTTTCTTTAAATTGCTTACCTCTTTGTTTCACATTGTGTTTGTTGATTACTTCTTCCTTCACATTTCATTATCACCTCTTTGCTTCATATTGTTTACAACTTTTATCACATTATCGTTATTTCTTACCACAGGGATCTGTGTAGTAAAGTGATGAGCCGATGGTAGGTGTGGTACTCCACCTCTGACGCTAAGAAAACAATCTGCTTGGTCTAGCGCTAGTTAAAAGTGGATAGACTCCCTCGCTGTCTGGCTGATACCGACCTTAGGACACCCCGACGACTTTACTTAAAAAAATGACTGAGAGCAAATAAAAGTCCGGGATTAGTTACGATTTTGTTTTAAAATTCAGGGGTTTGGGGTTGTTTTTATTAATCACTTCTTTTTTCACGTTTCATTATTACCCCTTTGCTTCATATTGTTTACAACTGTTATCACATCATCGTTATTTCTTACCTCTTTGCTTCAATTTGTCTTTATTGGTTACGTCTTCTTTCACATTGTCATTAATACCTCTTTCCTCACATTGTCGGTATTGTCATAATAGGGGTGACATAGTGGCATGATATATAAATCAGCACGGAAATATTTTTAGCAATAATTTTGTGTTAGATGAGAATAGAAAAGTTTAATGATCAATCAGCATAGTCATTTGACATTGTTTCATTGGACGAGCCGATGAGACGTGGAGTAGTGTAAGAGAAGAAGGGTGAGAGGTTAGAATGAGAAATGAAGTCTGGTAGAATGTGCTGGCAGAAAAAGACAGATTTGGCATGGGGAAAATAAACTTCTCACGAGAAAAAGAAGTGGCCTTGTGATATTACTGAAAATGCTAAATGACACAAGGCAAGATATCCCTCAGCACTCCAAGATGGTTTCCAGACTCCAAAACTGTTGGAATTGTTGTGATATAAGGCGTGTGCCAGATTTTCACTTCTACTTATAGACTCGCCGATAAGTACGTGACCAACCTATTGTCCAATCACTGGCAGTGCTCTGCTGCTGTTATTATTATTCATACTGGCTGATTCTAATCTTAGCTCATTATTACTTGGATCTTCTTGGACGACGGACCTGAAGGATTCTATACCACGTATTGACTTACCAAAGGATTCTATATCACAGGACTTATTCACTTACCAAAGGATTCTATATCATAGGACTTATTCACTTACCAAAGGATTCTATATCACAGGACGTATTCACTTACCAAAGGATTCTATAACTCGGGACTTACTTATTTACTTTAATTTCTTTACAACTGGCCAAGGATGGCGGCCAGATACTTAACAAAAACATCGAGGAAATGCCATTCAACTGAACAGCAGCCCAGCAACCAGGATTCCACGAACTCCAAATGTAGTATCGGTCCCGAGATAAGTATACAATTGATTATTTCTACTATCACACACATCACTCCATTCGGAATGAGCGCCAGACAATAACACACGTTTGATATTGTAAATACTCAATTCCCAAAAGGAGAGCATAACGCAACTTTAGTTTTTCTTACCTCTTTCATCAGATTTTCGTTATTGCTTCTCTCTTTCTTTCCTATGTCAATTCTTAGTCCCATTTCTTTCTTTTTTTAGATTCTTATTACCTGTAATTCATTCAGCCATTCTCTTCTTCCCAGTGTCCCGGGTATGACGTTAAACAGCATCTAATGGTGAAGTCCTAATTCTGGATTCCGGTTGAATGTGGAGTACACCTTCATCGCCTTTACTCCCATGTCTACTCTGACTTCGGAATGGTAGTAATTGTTAGGGTACCTTCTATAGGTTAAATAGAAGAACATGGGTATTAGAATGTGTTTCAATAAAAATTGAGTTCAAAAGAGAATGTTCAATACCTATCAAGAATGAACAGAACCAAATATCTTCTGCATAAAATAACCCAACAATGGTTGACATGCCGTAAAAACCCAGCCAACAACAACAGCAACTAGATGCAGTTTAAGTCTTTCGTATTCTTTACTTAGTTATAGTACAAGGTCAAAACTATTGAGCACTCAGTGAAAAACAAACTCATTAGTGTATCCAGGGAATGTCACTAAACTACATTCCAGTAATGACCTTTCAGTTCTAGAGATATGGGGAGTGGGGAGTCACCTGTTCATAGGCATTACTCCTAGGTCCACTCTGACCTGATCCGATAGTATTCAAACCCCATCCCTCGATAAAATAAATCAGTTTGAAAATTATTTGTATTAGATAGGAGTACTTGAAACCATATAACTATTTGCAAATCCTTTTTATTTAGAATAATTACTTGATACTATAATTATCTACAATGGATTATTATCATTAGTTACTAAAAATTATAAAGAAGATACTCATAACATAAGGAATGTCATCATAGGGAATAGATTAGGCGGCCTGGGTTCAAATCCTGGATGAGGCTCTTTGCATTTCAGATAATCTATTAATAATGGAGATTCGTTTCCGGTCTTTGTCTGTAACAAAACCTATGTCACTGCTTACGTCACATTACCCAAAATCGTCATAACATAGAATAAATACACTCAAAATTTGAACATGCAACATAAGACAGTCCTCATTGTTTTTTAAAACTAGTTTTAATAAATACCGACTGGTATTATATATCTATTTATAGTTTGTTTTATTTTAATACATATTTAAAGTTTACATTTCAAATTGTTTTATTTTTTAATCCTTTAATGAATTTGATGATTTTACTTACTTAGGGTACGAACTCGCTGACATTGAATTTTTTACTCCCTTGGATGGAGCTTACCACCCGATTTGGGCAATATGTTTCAAAAATCTATTTTACATCACCCGGACGGCGTTTTTCATTTTGTACTAGTAATAATAACCTTGAAATAAGTAGGATCCAACTATTATTTCATGTCTTTGTCGACTAAGATATTGAAATAAGTTGCTATTGAAATCTATTAAAACTCGAGTCAGAATTTGTTCTGTCTAACCGAAATCTGTTCGATACTACCGGTGTACAAAGTTAGTTTATACAAATATCTGAAATACTAAAACTTATTCACTATCCAAATTGTATTGTTCTTTTGTTTTTAATATAATGTCTGTTTTAGTCAAGAGATGACATGAACAACATCTTGAAAAAATATTAAAACAAAACAAAAAAAAATAATCATGACTAAAACGATTTAATATTTCTTTCTTTTCTTGCGGTGTCTCCAGAGTTACATAAGGGCCAAGTCATTTTCAATAAAGATTGGATATTTCGACGGACGTTCTTAGCTCTGGGCCAAACAGAACCAACAAATGGAGACGAGACGACAAAATAAACAAAATTGAATGGAGAAAAGGGAACAAAATGTGTCAGACTTGAGATAAACTATTCAACAAAAGGTGAACTATGGCAACGACTGTTTAATCTTATCTTTTTTAGCATCCTCCTTTCGAAGATCAAATGGATAATGTAGTGAGTTCGATTCTCACCGTGACCATACATGAGGCCCATCTATGCTGAGAATTTTCGTATATATATATTTACCAACCCCTCCGCACGAGCAGGCTGTGACACAAAACCGTATTATCTTAAGTTGAACATTGTACTTTCAAAACGGATATTATTAGGTAATATATACAGTATCGCTACACGTCCTTTTCATTATGCATAGTTTTCAATTTTACAAATTTACTATTCATCAAAAACAAAAAATGGGTAAATAATTATACTAATTAAATGGTTGGTTTGTTATTTTATTTAATGGCATATCAACTCTTGTAGACTATTTAATACATAATATTTTGGTATATACATATTTACCAACCCTTCCGCGCGAGCAGGATGTGACACAATGTCAATTTCTTAAGCGCAGTTCAACAGATTTGCATTCAGAGTTTTCCTTCTCCTAGACCGGTTGCCTAACCAAGGTTAAAGAGCCCAATCCGCCCTGCTATTTATCCGTAGCTGGAGGGAGAGTAGGATTCATACCTTTCTCAAGGGTATTAGCGCTAAGTGAAAGGCAATTACCACGTCCAGGATTTGAACTCGGGGCGACGAGTCCATTTCCCAATGACTTTAACCAATACACCAGCGCATCTAATTTTCGTATATAAGGTGTGTGCTAGATGCCCGCTCTTACTTGTAGACTAGACCAGAATCATGGGATCTAACTATTGGCCAATCACTGGCAGTACTCTGAGGTTGATATAATACTTAACCCCGACCCTACTGGTCATAATTACACTGGCATTCTTTGACGACGTTCATAGGATTAAATCACTGGACCTTTACCAATACGCAGGTTAGGACTTATACGCTCACCAAAGGATTTCATAACACAGGACTTACTTTAAGCCCTTTCTCAACTGGCCAAGGATGGCATTTAAAAACTTTACAATCTAAGCATCGAAAGAATAACACACAAATATGAATACTCGTGATTTTGTTCTTGTAGTGCCGGTTTAGCTCAGTCAGCAGAGTATCCACCTAAGAATCACAAGGCTCCGGTTTCGAATCGGACACTCAAAAAATCACCGCATGAGTAACACAGCTTGGATCTATGGGGTAATTTCAGGAGCTGTTATAGGGTTGAGTCACTCCACCCCAGAAGTAAAAGTAATATCCCTGGTTTAGCGCAAGCAAAAAGGGGATAGACTCACTCGCCTTGTCAGCTGAATCTGTAGAATACGTCGATTGCACCTCTGAAGAAAAGTAAAATTCCCCCAATGAGAGAACCTGTTGACCGTCGGTGGCGACCCGTGAAGCTTAAGAACGGAATTTTTGTGGCTGAACAGTCTATGACATGCAACATTTCACTTTTATCCTTACTTTGGCTAGACGGGTAGTCGGATACGTCCCCTTCGATTAATTGACAGGTCACATCAAGCCCTAGCAACTATAGGATTAACCCAACCCCATCGACCTTATGGCAACCCATTTCTATCATATATATATATATATATATATATATTATATATATATAAAAGTAATTGGTAATTTGCTTGAAGCATTATTTTATAATATATATATATATATATATATAATATATATATATATATATATATATATATATATATATACCAACCCCTCCACACGAGCAGGATGCGATACAAGGTCAGTTTATTAAGCAGAGTTTAATGGGTTTGAATTCAGAGTTTTCCTTCTTCTAGACCGGTTACCTACCCGTGGTTAACAGCCCGGTCTGCCCTGCTATTTACGCATAGTTGGAGGGAGAATTAGATACATACCTTTCCCAAGGGTATTAGCTCCGTGTAAAAGTCCAAACGGCTGCGTCCAGGAATTGAATTCGGGTCGATGAGTCCATTTCCTACGACTCTAACCATTAGACCACGCGCCTTTATTTTTATCACATATGTGTTATAAGGAGGTGGCTGAAGATCTTAATGTCCTGAACATGACGTTAAACTGCATCTAACAGTAAAGTTCCAGTGGTGGACCTTTGAGGATTGTGGAGTACCTCTTTATCGCCATTACGCCCAGGTCTACTTTGACCCGGAATGGTAGTACCTGTTAGGGTGCCATCTATGGGTAAAATAGAAAGAATAAGTTAATAAAAATGTTTTTAAATGATTAAAAAATGTAATACTAATAAAAATGAATAAAGCAAAAACGTCTTCAGCATAAGATAACCCGACACGTGATGACATGCTGGAAAAAACAGCCAACCCCCCAAAAGAACAAGCTCTCCTGCTGATACAGTCGGTATCAGCAGGAGAGCTTGTTTTTTTTTAGGCCACTCCGCCGACTTATATAAAACTAGCCGTTGTAACTGCAATTCGCTGTTATAATCTTTTTTTGTTTATTCTAAGTGTTATGGACCCCTTATCATCGGGTATATAAACAGCAAAAGATAGATAGAAAGAGAGACAGACAGACAGACAGAGGATTATGATGAAGGGATGATATTTTTTCTTACCTGTTCTCTTGTCCAACTACTTCGTCTGTTGTCATTTTCTCTTGTGGGATCTGCTGTTGGGCTGACTTCTTCTTTCTTTTTTATATTGGTTTGATGGTTGGTTTTGTGTTCTCCAGGCACAGCTGTTTTTTTATTATCTTCATCTGTTAGTTTATGTTAACTTGGTCTGTGTGTATGTGCTCTTCACACACACGCACACAGAGACACAGACACACACACACACAGACACACACACACACAACACAAACAAACATGAAGAAATTATTAAGGCCTACATAATGATAATAATAAAAAGATAGGCAAAAACCTTGAATGAAACTAAGAAATTGTTGGACAGACAGACATAAACACACACATAGAGGTTTACACATATACATTCAGAGAATTTCAAGTAAGACAGTCATACAACAGAATGGACAGAACGTAGCAACAAGTTAACAGCCCCGGACCTTATGAAATCTTCTGACGAAGAGATCTTTATCTCGAAATATTAAGAATAAATCAAAAGTAAACATCATAGTTACCTCATTTTTCTTTACACTTGCATTGTGATAGCCTTCACAACCAACCACCAAATTTCTATAAATATATTATGATAGAAAACTAGTTTTGTTCGGTTAATCGGGCAAGCCGGTTATTAGATCCAAAATTGTTGGCTGTCATTTCTTAACCAGAATCATTAATTAATCATCAAAGATTTGTTTTTTCTATATAGATTTTATTAAAACAACCACAACCCACAAAAGCACGAATTGAGAAGCGATATCTCAAAAAAATGTCTTCTCTCGACGAGTAACTGGTCACAACTAAATTAAAAACCTTATTTTTGTCTTACGCAGCGTATTGGCGTGTTTCCGGAAGGTAATTTCAGATGACTTCCACTTGACCAGTGGAAGTCATCACATATCAATCATGCAAACGGTAATTTTCCACAACTTCCTTCGATTTGAATTGTCTACCGAACTCTGATTCAAAATTTATAAACACTACTTACATAATTCACACACTATCCATTAATTATGTAACATACATTTTATATAATAATATAGCCAGTGAATCTGACATCAAAATCAATTCTTTTTTATTGCAACTTTAAACACATATGTTTAAAATTTGCAATAAAAAAGAATTATCATAATTGATTTTGATGTCAGATTTTTGTATACATTTCCAATTCACCAAATAGAAAATAATATTTCCAGAAGTCATTTTTAATTAAACCTAACATGGGACCAGGCCTACATTATGAACTCTGTTCTACAAGAAAGAAGTGTTATATATTGATGGGCGTACCGTCGTTTTTGGACGGTTAGCGTGGATATAGATTTAAATCCAGGTGTTGTTGAATTCAAATCTGAACCAGTAGAGTGATTGACACGCAATAACCTTAGATTAACCTCGATTCCTTGGTGGGAGCAGAAGGCTTAGTTAGTCAGCCACTAGCCGTCCGAATTGCAGGGGGGTGCCGGGGTGTTTAAGAATCCTAAGTTTAAGTAAGTAAAATGTGATCCCAAAAATTATATGCCTTGAGTGTCTCTAAAATTATGACAACTTTGACATATCTTGAGACATTAGTAAAGAGAAGATAGCAGAACCACCTGGAACAAAAGAAGCCACAACCATCGATAGAAGAAATACAAAAAGAAGAAATACCCCAGCTACGTACAAGAACGATAATAGCTACTCAAGATTGAATAAGTACGATAATAAAAAATACAAGTCTAGCTACTGAAAATGTAAGTAGAAGATTTAACATGGGAGGTATAAGCCACGGGTATCTCTCATAATACAGAAGTAACAGATATAATCGGATCCGTCTCCATATGTATATACAGTTATGTTAGAATGAGTATATAACTAAAGATAGTGTCAAATGTATTACAAAATGTTACAGTCAGATATTTTTAACGCTCTAATGGATGATACTAGATATTATGTTTAAACAATATCATCGAACAAAAACTACTAATACAAGAAAGCTCACACACACGTACGCTTAAGTCTATATATAGTGGGTTGTGCTGATATTAATATATGATATATATATATATATATATATATATATATATATATATATATATATATATATATATATATCATATATATATATATATATATATATTATATATATATATATATATATATAAAATGTTGTTCTGTGTTAACGGGAGTTCAATATTTTATAACTACAAATGTTCGAAAACTTTTTTAAATTCTTTAATATGCAACCTGTTTTACATATCTTCTTCAGGCTTTGATTGATATTATGAATATTAAAAGAATTAAAAAATTTTTTTCTGAGAACACACACCATATATATATATATATATATATATATATATATATAGTGTAGACCAGTAAGCATACTAACATAGCTTACAATTTAAAAAAGCTTAAATGGCATACCTACTTTTGTATCCCCACAAAAACACACACACATATGTATATATGTGTATGTGAGTGTGTGTGAGTGTGTGTGTGTGTGTATGTGCATGTATATATATATATAAGTTATAAAAATAAATGTACTGTTTTGTTAAGCAAAAAATTAAAGTCACTCCTAGAGAGCTCTACCAAGTTATAGAAGCATATGATAGTCATCAGATACACTGTGTTTCGAAGTTGCCCGACTCTTCAGTATGGCTAGATCCAGCATCTACTAGAGAGAGAGAGAGATGAATAGAGAGGAATTTGGACAGACTGGTAGATAGATAGGTAGATATCGTTAAACTATATATATATAATATATAATATATTATATATTAATATATATATAGAGAGAGAGAGAGAGAGAGAGAGAGAGAACAGGCAGACAGACAGAGACAGACAGAAAGAGACAGACAGACTGAGACACAGCCGGACAGACAAAGAGATACAGATTATGGTAGATGGATGTATAGATATGGGTAACTGAAATAAATATAGATAAATAGATGAATAGATACATACATACATACATACATTCATACATATACATGATTGATAGGAAAACAGAATAGAGTAAAAGAGTTGTACGGTTAAGAAAGAAAAAAGCAAGAAAGAAAGAAGAGAAGAAAGAAGCAAGAAAAAAAGAAAGAAAGAAAGAAAGAAAGAAAGCCTGTAAAATAAGAGCATACAACCGAAAGTACAGGAAACAAAGAATAAAGAAAGGAAGGATGGAAAAGCAAAGAACGCATTTCCAATTCTTTTGTAAATAACGAAAGGAATGTCACTAGAATAAATAAAGGCAGGGAACCTCCCCTTTAAAAAAAAAAAAGAAGAAAAACAAAAGAAAAAAAAGCAAATAAAAGAACAACAAATAACAAAACAAAAAACAAAAGGGACGGAAATGTTGGCCGCAACTGACCAAGGCTGAGTGGTAAATCCATCTCAT
>CM042169.1:40958894-40968894 GCA_023376005.1 Doryteuthis pealeii
CTTTTTTTTAAAAAACTTAATCGCATCTCTTTCGGGTTTTTTTAACGTATTTTCTTTCATATTCTTTCTTTTTCTTTCAGCATAAGATCTTTCTCATTTTCTCATTCGAACCAAAGGTAAAAGTACCCTTTAATTGTATAGTATACCATAACATATAATTCTATTATCTATTAATTATTAATTAAATAATTATTTTGAATATTCTACACATGAATTCTACACAAATTCATTATTTATTTGTAAACATTTTAGTTTAGCTCTTGATACTGAAAAAATGATTATTTCTTGTTTGTAAATAATTTTCACCTAAAACTATACGTTAGATAACTTTAAATATCTATTAGAATAAACCAAAGTACATATAAATATATAATACCGGGCATGTATTTATTAAAACTTGTTTTCAAAAACGATAAGGACCGTCTGAGGTGGCATATTCAAATTTTGAGTGTAGATGTTGTTTTTATTCTATGTATGGAGGTTTTTGGGTTTTGTGACGTAAGCATTGACAAAGTCTCGGTTACAGACAAATCAAGACCAAATCTCTATTATTAAGGGATAAGCCAAATAAATAAGATAAATAAAATAAAACGTTTAATATTTTTGAAAAATTAATTACTTAAAAAGCACCATATTCACTCCACTCCACTGGGGTATTTGTTTTGTTTTACGACAGAAGTTACTCCCAAAACGTTTCTAGATATATCTGATTTAATCATTCAGACCCTTATCTTTATTGAAAAATTAAAAATCGTACGAATAAAATATATTTTGGTCGGATTCCATAAAAGAAAATAAGGCATAGATATTTACTAAGCAGAGCTTAGATGTGGCACAAGGCCAGAGTTAAGGGCTGCCCAGTGAGAATTGAACTCACTAACAATGGTATGCGAATCAAGCTTGCTAAACATTACACCTCGTGATGATTATTTGTATATAGTTATTTACTAAGTCTAGCTTAGATGTGGCACAAGGCCAGAAGTGAGGATGCCCAGTGAGAATCGAACTCACTAACAATGGTCTGAGAGTCTAGCTTGCTAATCATTACACCACGTGAGGTGCCCTAATTATATACTAAGCTTAGCTTAAATGTGGCACATGGCCAGAAGTATGGGGGCGCATAATGAGAATCGAACTCACTAACAATGGTCTGCAAATCTAGCTTGCTAACCAGTACACCACGTGAGGAATATATATATATTTAACAACCCCTCCGCATGAGTAGGATGCGACACAAGGTCAATTTATTAAGCGGGGTTTAACAGGTTTGAATTCAGAGTTTTCCTTCTCCTAGACCGGTTGCCTACCCAAGGCTGAAGAACCCAGTCTGTCCTGATATTTACCCATAGCTGGAGGGAGAGTAGGATTCATACCTTTCCCAAGGGTATTAGCGCTAAGTGAAATGCAATTACCTCGTCCAGGATTTGAACTCGGGGCGACGAGTCCATTTCCCATGACTTCAACAATAACACCACACTCTTCCTAAGAATATTTGTATATAAGGTGTCCTGCAATACACCACGTAAATTTATTAAGCATTGTCACGTGGTCGATTTCTCCGATTATCAACAGCCATAATGCGTAGCTGATTAACTACTTAAACACCAGAGGATTACCAAGGATTTCCTCTGAACAAGCGCTCTTGCTTGACGGCTAAAGGATGGCCCATAAAATGGTAACAACTATTCACGTTTACAGAAAGTTTTTTTTTAATTCTTTGAATTGGTAACTTCTTTCAAAGTCACTGTTAGTCTTTCTTTGTTTCTTTTGACTGGTATTCTGTGTAACTGTTTATATAATTCATTATATATTTGGGAGGAATACCTCTGGAACAGACTATGGATATTTCGGTTTATTTCACTGTGGAAAATTAATTCGGTATACAAGAAAATTGAGTAACGAGCGGAACGAATTGAACTCGTATGTCAATTTACAATTATATACATATATATGAGGAGTAACTAATTGGATAAAAAAATCCGATCTCCCATCACAATATATATATATATATATATATATATATATATATATATATATATGTAAAATAAAAGGAAATTAATCCGACAGTGTGAATTTGATATATTGAAAAAACAAATGATGTTTACAAATGCTTGGGATCATCAGGAGAGAATGTGCACCGTTTCGGGGCCTTCCTCTCAACGGTTTTAACTGCACATCGCCCCCCCCCCCCAGTGTTGTGAGGTCCCTTGGAATATCTCTATCGACCTTATAGATCGGTCATCAACAAGAGCAAATACAGGATGAAATGAACGTTAGAAGAAGAATGCACAAACAGAACGCTGTTAGTCAATGTTGGAATTTTTCAAAAAATGCGTTATATGTATTAAAAATAAAATGAATTTTATTTTTAATTTTTAAAAATCAGAAGCATTATAGTTTATAATAAGACTCAAAAGTGCATGATGTAAAATTGTATAAAAAGTGTATAATTGTATAAAAAGTGTATATTAAGATATCAAAATTGTTCATAATACACTCCAACTATTAAATAAGTACCCAATAAGTCCACAGCACAACTGAAAAAGATGTAAGGTTCCATAAAGTTGTGCTGTGGACATATTGGTTACTTATTTAATATTTATTAAAATATATCACAATATATACATACGTTATATATATATATATATATATATATATTATATATATATATATATATATATATATATATATAGGTGAATGATATCAAGTGTTTCCTTAATAGAATTCAACTAAACAGACATATAAAGACTTGTGTATGTATTTTTACATTTCCGGAGTATTAAAAACAAAGGAATGAATGGATACGTTAGTACAGATATAAATCTATTTCGGCATTTCTTTGCCTCCTAATCCGGCTTTTTACTAATTCGAAGACCTCACACTCAGTGTTATAGGTTTGATCATCCAATTTCACTCTTTGAATTAGTAAAAATCAGACTGGAAATGCCGAAATAAAGTTATATCTGTACCAAGTTATACCAACTGCTGAGAGGTGATATCTCGAAACACGTGTCTGTAGTTTAGTCTATTATACGCTCCCAATTTCGGTTGAGCACTTTGATAAATTAAGAACGAAATTGTACAAAATTTTATTACCAGAGTTGTAAAGAAAAAAAATATTAGCAGGAGAATCTAAAAAGCAACAAAAATCCCTCTAAATTCTTATCCTCATTGGAGACTATGAATAATAGATATCTTGCATTTGATGCTATATATATATATATATATATATATATATATATATATATATATATATATATATAACCCGGCCAGAGGTAGCTGCTAAAATGATATAACTGCACTGATGAGAGGTGATACCTCGAAACATGTGTCTGTAGTTTACTCTATTATACGCTCCCAATTTCGGTTGAGCACTTTATTTAGAAGGGATTTAATTGCAAAATTCACCATATTCGGCGTTCACCTAAGACTCACTTTGTTTACAAAGTTTGAGACCTCTAGGTGAGTTCATTTCCGCTTAGAAATGTAGCGATTAAATAGCCTGCTATACTTGGCAGCTGACTGTGGCCGTATGAGTAAGAGGATTAGCAAGCGTAAGTTCGTTCGGGTCTCGAACCCGGCCAGAGGTAGCTGCTAAAATGGTATAACTGCATTGATGAGAGGTGATACGTGTCTGTAGTTTACCCTCTCTCTCTCTCTCTCTCCCCCTCTCTCTCTTATATATATATATATTCCAATGTGTATGGTTACCAAAATCACACTTGAAGAGACAGTAGTAAGTCAACGTACAGTAATATTAGGGGAGTGCTGAATATCTGTTATAGATCGATATTATTATATTATTATTATTATTATTATTATTATTATTAATAATAATAATAATAATAATAATACCGATAACTATTTTTTTATATACTTATTTGTATGAAACCAATATGGTAGCAGAATTCTTCCATAGAAATAATATATATATATATATATATATATATATATATATATATATATATATATATATATACAACTGACTGGTATGTAGGGGGAATTTTGGGATCATCAGTATCGATGCACATCCCCAACAATGCATGCTCATGTTGATTCATACAAGGATTTATATATATATATATATATATATATATATATATATAATATATATATATATACTCTCTCACACACACACACACACATATATATTGGTGGCGATATTTCTTTTGTATTTGTTTATGTCGTTTCATTCTTCCCGTTATTCTTTTCTTTCTATTTTTCTTTTTTTTTTACTTTTATCTCTTTCATCTATTTTCTTTACTTACCTTTCTTCCTTCTTGCTTACACTTCAAATACTATCATTACATTTTTCTTCCTGTCAGAATCTCTTCCGAAATGGCGTTCTAGTATTATCTATCTTCAGAAATTTCTTTTTCTTGCGCCTTAAGTCGCTGTGAGCAATTTTGATTGGAAATTCAAAGCTCAATGTCACCGAACAAGTCTGTAACCGAAGGGCCACTGCCATGTGTTTAGATTTTAAAAAGAAAAAAATGGTTGAAAAGTACTCCTTAACCCTTTACGCAGTTGTCTCCCCCTTGTTGGCATGTCACAGTATAGCCAGCTGTTATCGGAACCCTGTCATTTTTCTCTTCGGCGTTTGGTGACTCATCTCTCTCTCTCTCTCTCTCTCTCTCTCTCTCTTCTCTCTCTCTCTCTCTCTCTCTCTCTCTCTCTCTCTCTTCGTAATTGGTTTTAGGAATCTAGACATTTGTTGCTTTTGTATTGGATGGGGTTTTGCTGGGTGGAGACATTTTGAAAGGGAATTATGGGTAACATGGAGTTGGAGGAAGAGGTGTATAAATAAGATTCGAATCACGACGATCGAAAAAATGGTGAGAAAGATGGGTAGGAAGAGTGGTGGAATGATAGGCAAATATGGTAAGTTAGAAGGGATGAGATAAATGAAACGTTAAAGAAAAATATACGAAGGAATAAAGAAAGAAAAACAAAGAAAACTTACACAAAGAACAAAAAAAAGAATTAGTATACATAGAAAGAACGAAAATAAGAATAAAGAAAGAAAGAAAGAAAAAAGGAAAAAAGAAAGAAAAAATAATGGAGGATTGATAAAGAAATAATGGGAATGAAAGAAACAGAAATGGTAGACGACAAGAAAGAAAGAAAGAAAGAAAGATAATAATAAATAAATAATGGGAATGAAAGATAGAGAAATCATAGACGGGAAAGAAAGAAAGAATTAATGAATGAAATAAAGAATTAATAAATGATAAATAAATAAATAATGGGAATGAAAAAACAAATGATAGACGTGAAAGAAAGAAAGAAAGAAAGAAAGAAAGGAAGAAAGAAAGAAAGACTTAATAAATGAATCAATGGTTGAAATAAAGAAAGAATGAATAATAAAGAAATAATGGAATGAAAGATAAAGAAATCATAGACGAGAAAGAAAGAAAGAATTAATGAATAAAATAAAGATTGAATGAATGACAAATAAATAAATAATGGGAATGAAAAAATAAATGATAGACAAAAAAAAGAATTAATAAATGATTGAAAGAATGAATAATAAAGAAATAATGGGAATGAAAGATAAAGAAATCATAGACAAGAAAGAAAGAAAGAATTAATGAATAAAATAATGATTGAATGAATGAATTAAATAAAGAAATAATGGGAATGAAAAAATAAATGATAGACGAAAAAGAAAGAATGAAAGAAAGAATTAATAAATGAATGACGGATTGAAATAAAGAAAGACTGAATAATAAAGAAATAATGGGAATGAAAAAATAAGAAATGATAGACGAGAAACAAAGAAAGAAAGAAAGAAAATAGGAAATAATGAATGAATGATGAATAAAGAAATAAGGGGAATAAAAGAAAGAGTAATTATAGACCAGAATGATAGAAAGAATTAATGAATGAATGAAAGAAAGCCTGAATGATGAATAAAAAAATAATGCGAATGGGAAAAAGAGAAATTATAGACGAGAAAAAAGAAAGGATTATAGAAAGAAAGAATGAATGATAAATAAAAAAATAATGGGAACGAAATAAAGAGAAATTATGGACGAGAAAAAATAAAGGATCATAGAAATAATGGATGTACGAAAGAAAATAAGAAAGAAAAGAAAGAAAGAACAAAAGAAAGAACAAAAAAAAGAAAGAACAAAAGAAAGAAAGAACAAACGAAAGACAGAAATACAGAAATTAATAGATAGATAGATAGATAGATAGAGTGAGTGAGAGAGAGAGAGAGAGAGAGAGAGAGAGAAAGAGAGAGGGAGAGGGATGGAGAGGGAGAGAGAGAATGGGAGTTAGCAAAAAGGAGAGAAAGAAAGAGAAAAAGACAGACAGACAGAAGATAGAAAAAATGAAAAACAAAAAGAAATACAGAACGAACGAAGGAAAACATGAATAAAGAAAGAAAAGAAAAGAAAAGTGAAAAGATTGAGTGAGAAAAATAATGAAAGAAAGAAAAGAGAGAGAAAAAAGTGAAATAAAGAAAAGAAGAAAAACGAAAGAAAAAAAAGAAAAATGATAGAAAGAAAAGAAAGAAAGAAAGAAAGGAAGGAAACAGACAAGACAGAAAGAAGAAGGAAAAAATAAAGACGAAAGAAAGAACGAACGAAAAAAAGAAAAGAAAGAAATAACAACAGAAAACAAAAAGAAAGAAGGAAAGAATGACAGAAATAAAGAAGGTAATAAAGAAAGAGAATGGAAGCAAGCAAGAAAGAGAGAAAGATAGAAAGAAAGAGAGAAAGAGAGAAGGAACGAAAGAAAGAAAACAGGTATAAAGAAAGAAAGAACAAAAGAAAGAAAGAAAGACACCTTAAAAAGACCGATACAATCATAACAGGATGTAATAAAATAAAAAATCGAAAAAGAGAAAATGTTGTCCTAAATTTTAAAGAAGGAAAGAATGACAGAAATAAAGAAAGTAATAAAGGAAGAGAGAATGGAAGCAAGCAGGAAAGAGAGAAAGAGAAAAAGAAAGAGAGAAAGAGAGAAGGAAAGAAAAAAAGAAAGAAAAAAGATAGAACGAAAGATGAAAGACAGAATAGAAAAGCAGAAGGAACGAAAGAAAGAAAACAGGAATAAATAAAGAAAGAAAGAAAGAAAGATAGAAAGAAAGAAAAAAGAAAGAAAGAAAGAAAGAAAGAAAATAGGAATAAAGAAAGAAAGAAAGAAAGAAAGAACAAAAGAAAGAAAGACACCTGAAAAAGACAGATACAATCATAACAGAATGTAATAAAACAAAAAAATCGAAAAAGAGAAAATATTGTCCTAAATATTAACCATGTTGGTCAAACCGTTGATAAAAGATGTCGGCTGTTTGGTTGGCAAAATTCTTCAGAGTGACACTCCAATAATAATAGTGTGAAAACGAGACAGATTGATGATATTATTATAAGCCTTATCAAATAACTTGCGTCGGTCCAACCCTTTTTTCCACAAAAATGGATGCGTTCTTAATAGTATTAACCGAAAGAAAAAAATATAAGGATTCGTAAACATTATATTGAGTGATATAATTAAATTAGAATTAGATATTGGCTAAGCAATATATTCAGAGAATGGTCAGTCAAGTCTTGTCAATTATAAACGGAAGGTTAGTAATAATAGCAATATGATGGTCGCCAATGATAAAAGATAATTGAAAATATTAATAACAAGATTTTATTATTATTATTATTATTATTATTATTATTATTATTATTATTATTATTTACTCCTTTTGAGTTTTCACATCAGCATTAGCTGATGGTCTTTCACTGGAGTCTGAGTGACAGCAAGTCTCCTCAGGTCTCCAGGACTCTTCTGAGTATTCTGGCAGATTGCAGCAGTGCAGTGTTCTGAATGGTTTCAATCCTTCCTCTGATATCCAAACTTTCCAAACCCTTTTCTAATCCTTTTGGGACTGTTCCAAGTGCACCAACCACAATTGCTATCACTTTGACTTTCATATTCCATAACTTTCATACCTACGTACATACATACATAGACATATGCATGCATACAGAAAGATAGATAGATATGAATACACTGAGATAGATAGATAGATAGATAGATAGATAGCAATAGCATAATTTTTACAGATCACTGCCGTCCCTCACAATCGTATAACCTCACCACCAGAACCTTTCCGTATGAACCCTCAAATGACGCATCAAACCCACTTGATATCCACAAAGTAGGATGCAAATATGACATGGGGTGGACGTCGTTCTCGCTGTATCAGATGATAAAAATTTGATGCTTATGCTCCACCACATGTCTAGTAAGACCAAAAGCTGACTTATAGTTTTTTCACAGATTGCACAAGCCACATTGTTTGTTTCTGGAGTGTGCATGAATGAGTTTTCTTATGATTGACATATCCACCCCTAGAAAGCAGACTTCGACCACATGTTTAACATTTCCAACCTTCCATGTTCCCTCCAATATGACAGGTGTATCCCTTTAGAAGAGAGATACATGGAAGCATGTATACATAATTTGTTACTATGTTATAGACACTAGCAAATATATGCACCCTCCGGGTGCAAGTATTTAAGTTTTAATGTAATACAATATTGTATCAAATTAGAAAGGCTAATGAAACTAAATAAGAATACAGATAAAAAGATTTGAAACAGAGGGAGTATAATAAAAGATTTGAAACAGAGGGAGTATAATAAAAAATGGAATAACTGAAACTTACTCTTCCATCAATCTCTTATTATTGTTATTTTTTTCTAATTTAAGTATTTAGTTATAAGAGGAAGTAAAGAATAAAATGACAGTTATTTTTTCTTGTTAATGGATTTCATTTAAGATTTATTGAAGAGATTTTTGCTTATATTCATTAAAATAAAACCAAACAATTAGAAATCAATAATACTTAGCACATATTTATTAAATTCGATTTTTTAATATTAATATGCAAATTAGCCTTCCCGTTCACACTGTAATCCGCTATTTTGTTGTATATATAAATATAATTGCATGTAGTCAGTATGTAGACATAGTTAACAGTATTAATAATGTAAGACAATTTTATTAATAATTGAGGTTTAGATAAAAATAAAATCATGGAGAATGTGATGTCAATAACTAAGAGAATTGTGACTTGAGTAGGAATATAGTTTCGGTTACAGACAGAAAAACACACAATCTCCATTATAATAAGATACATACATGCATATACATGTATATGCATATACATGTATATGCATATATACATACATACATGAATACATACATATAGATAAACAGATACATATACATGTATGCATGCATCAATGCATAGATACATACAGATAATTAGATAGATACATTCATACTTACATGCATATACATAGATAATACATACATCTATTCATAGATACAGACATACATATATGTATACAGATTGATAGATAGATAGACAGATATGAACTAAAGTTCTTTTGCTCTTAATTCTGATGTTATAAACATGCACATATGCATGTATATGTATCTGCTTACATACGTACGTACATACATACATATAGATATATGCATACATAGATATACATCGATCCATACATCCAAATACTCATACATACGCATAAATAGATAGATAGATCCATTCTTAAACACATAAATATCTACATACATACATACATACATACATACATACATACATACATTCTTATACATGTTTACAGATAGATTTGAATACACTGAAATAGATAGATAGATAGTTGGATAGATAGATAGATAGATGGAAGCCTGCGTATATACATACTGAGAACTAACGTTCTTTCCCTCTTTGTTACAGTGTTGTAAACAAACATACATACGTGCTAACGTACGTACACACATATAGATATATGCATACATACATTAATCCATACATCAAAATATACATATGCATAAATACCTACATAAATAGCTACATATATACATACATAGACATATGGATGCATATATATATATATATATATATATATTGATAGATTTGAATAAATTGAGATAAATAGATAGATAGATAGACAGATAGAAGGGTGCATATATACTTACTGAGAACTAA
>CM042169.1:40973894-40978894 GCA_023376005.1 Doryteuthis pealeii
AATTTTGAATACCCAGCAAGAATTAATTAACCAAAACGTATTCGGCATAAAATAATCTAACGGTTAATATTAACCAACTAATATTAACCAACCAACCAATTAGAACTCCAGAACTAAATCCTCGCTATCAAATGAAATATAATGTAAAAAAATGTCTTTTGTCGACATGTTCATGTTTTTCCGAAAATCTGTGGGGATTCACTGTCCATTGCATTCTAAATGCATGTGCAACTCTGCATCTCCTACTGTTACGGCATGCACATATTCTGTGCGAGCATTTATATACATATATATATATATATATATATATGTGTGTGTGTGTGTGTGTGTGTGTGTGTGTGTTTACAGAGCTCGTATTTTTCTGACTCATCTCCTTTTAAAGTGTTGCCCTTTGCGGGACACATGCCTCTAAGTATAAATCTCTTTTCGAACGTGTATTTTGAAATTCGCCGAACTTTACATGCGGTGTATATATGAAAGAAAAAGAAAAAAAGACAAAAAAGATTGAAAGAATTGAGTCTCTTGAAAAAAATATACGTAAATTGACTAACTGGAGACAAGGATTGTAAAACATATTTTTTTATGAGGAAAACAGGCTTGTTTTGTTTAAATGTTTACACATGCGCAAACTGTGCACTCGGAAGACACAGTTGGAAAGGTTATTGTGGTTTTGAAATGAATGACAAGAGTTTTCCTTGATCCGCGTGAAAACATGCACACACACACACATACACACATACACACACACACACACACACACATATATATATATATATATATATATATATATATATATATATATATATATGAAAAGAAACGAGAACTGTACCATTATGCCCTATAAATTCGGCATTTAATATTTTAAATAACAATATTTTTCGTACTTTTAACTTTACATGAATCATTATACCTAACAACACAACAAAAATATTTATTCTAAAATATTTTTATATTTTTTGGTCTTTCTATATCTATTAATAATGGACATTGTCTGTATTTTTGTCAGTAACAAAAACTACGTCACAGCTTAAGTCATAATATTCTTATGCTATATATACCCAAAATTTGAGTAAGCAATTTTAAAAGATTGTTTTTTACTCTCGTCTCTTTTTTTATAGTAACAAGAATTTAACTAAAAAGTTTACAAATAAATAAATACCTACAATTTTGTGTAAAATTGATGTGGAAAATATTCAAAATAATTGTTTGATTATTACATACACGCAACATTTTATTTGAGAGGGACGGGGCTCAGTTTTCATTTCAAATTGTTTTATCTTTTTTACTCCTTTAATAAATATGAGGATTTGTCTTACTTATGATACAAACCCTCTGACATTGAATTTTTAACACCCAATATCTCAGGCAATGTCTTTCAAAAATTAACTTTTACGACGCCCGGAGGGTGTTTTCTGTTGCTAGTCATTTTAACAGTTTTTCGTATTTTCTAAAAAAAAAACGATTTCTGGGATTTTTGTTTCGTCATCAACTATTTGAATGTGAACGCTATCATTACGTGGCGTTTAGTTTTTATATTTGTCTTACATTTCAGTAAGTTCAATAAGTAAGTTAACCTGTGATATATTCTTAATATTTCGAGATAAAATCTCTTCTTCAGAAGAACACTGGAACTGAAATAGTTGTCGTCTTAAATATGTCATTTTTTAGGTAAATTAATTTTTTTTTTAAAGACGACAACTACTTCAGTTCCAGCGTTCTTCTGAAGAAGAGATTTTATCTCAAAATATTAAGAATAAATAACATGTTAACAAACAACACCATTGTTACCTTATTTTTTCTTTACACTTGCATTGTGATAGCCTTCAAAATCAACCTCCAAACCAATATATATATATAAATAAAAGTAAAGTCACCGGGGTGGTAATAACGTTGGTATCAGCCGGACAGTGATGTAGTCTATCCTCTTTTAACTAGCGCTAGACTAAGAGATTGTTTTTTAGCATCTGAGGTGAAGCGCCACACCTACCATCATATTCTTATTTCAGGGTTGACTTTTACAATAAAATCATTTTTGTCTTCCCTGGCTCGTAAATTTTCTCCTGTTTCTTACTTTATTTTCCCCAGTTTAGATTTTGTCTTTCTTTTCCTTTCTTCTAAATCTTAACCCCACACCCACCCGCTTTTTTACCGTTGTTTTTCGTATTCTTCGATTGGAACATGGCATCCGATATAAGGCGATGATTGGCCAAGTCTCCTGGGAACACCACTAATCTTTATTTTCAACGTTGACTACTTTAGCCAGAGTCCCAATCCAAAGCTTCTACCCTTTTCAGAGATTCGTCGATGATACGGATTGCCTAGCACAGGGGATTACTCTTCAATATTCTCTCTCTCTCTCTCTCTTCTCTCTCTCTCTCTCTCTCTCTCTCCTCTCTCTCTCTCCCCCCTTCTTTCTCCTCTATTTCCTTATCGGAGAGATGAAATGCTTATATTACCTCGCTCTATAAGAACAAACGAAACAAGATATTTGAGGTTAGGGGATTATGAAACAAGACTGACAGCCCCGCAAATGGCAATCCCGTGATATTTCAGCGGATGAATATAAGACTATGGTCTGAT
Organism: Doryteuthis pealeii; assembly: GCA_023376005.1. Lineage (NCBI taxonomy): Eukaryota > Metazoa > Mollusca > Cephalopoda > Myopsida > Loliginidae > Doryteuthis > Doryteuthis pealeii. The sequence continues at coordinate 40,976,475 of CM042169.1, forward strand.
TCCAAATTGGTATGATATGCACGGGTACGGACTCTAGGAGTAAGATTTAAAAATTGCAACACACTGACATCCTTATTTATTATTATTATTATTATTATTATTATTATTATTATTATTATTATTAGTTTTTGATACCAGCATGAGCTGATGGTCTCTCACTGGAATTTGAGCGACAACAGGTCTCATCAGGTCTCCAGGGCTCTCCTGTGTATTCTAGCTGATTTTAACAATGCTGTTGTCTGGATGGTCTCAATTCTTACTCTGATTTGCAGTTAGTCAAGTCTCTATTCTAAACTTTTGGTGACTGTTCAAAGTGCACCAACTACAATTGGTACCACTTTCACCCACATACTCCATAGCTTTTTCAATTCTCTAGCATGGTCTATGTATTTATCCATCTTCTCGTTTTCTTTCATCCTCATCCTGTGAGTTGCTTGAACTGCAAAATCTACCAGTTGACGCATTCTCATTTGTTTTGTTTTATTATTATTATTATTATTATTATTATTATTATATTATGGTATTGGTATTTCACTGGAGTGACAGCAAGTTTCGTAAAGTCTATAGGACGCTAATGGGTAAAATGTATTCGGCATAAAATAACCCAACAATATTTGGCAAGTTATACATTCCAACCAACCAAGCACTCTGACCCGGAGTGGTAGTACTGGTTCGGATTTATCTATCGATGAAATAGACCTGTTTAAACACGATTCGTATTCAATAGAATTAATGATTGGTTGGTTGTATTCTACGGTATATCAACCTACTGGGTTATTTTATACCGAAGATATATGTGCACTACACCTATGATTAGTTTTCCACTTTACCGCACAGATCCAAGTTTTGATTTAGAATACATCGATTGCACCTCTGCAGATGGGTAAGACCCCTTTCCCCCATGGAGCCATCTGCTGGCCGTGGATGGATACGTGTGATGCTTAAGGATGAAACCATAGCAACTTAGCAGTCCCTAACATTCAACACTCCATGTGCACCACACCTACGAATAGCTTTCGATTTTACCGCACAGATCAAAGCTTTGCTTTAGAATCACCGACTGCACCTCTGCAGATTGGTAAGACACCCTCTCCCCATGGTGGGTTCCCATGATGCTTAAGGTTGAAACCCTAGTGACTAAGCAGTCCATGACATGCAACACTCCATGTGCACTACACCTACAATTAGCTTTCCACTTTACCACACTGATCCGAGTTGTGCTGCCCGTGTGCTGAGTTGGCAAGGTCCAGTATCGAACCCAGAAACCATGGCGCATTTACGAGGCGCATTTCAATCCCGAGTTAATCGCAACAAATATATTCACCAGTCTGGAATTTAATTGCCCGTCTGCGTTGATAATAGTCATATCAGTCATATTCCAAAACCAAAATAATTGATTTGGCGAATGTTTTCTTGGTCTGCGCTTTTTTATATGGGTAGGAGGAGGAGAGGGAGGGGTGTTGTAAGACGCTAATGAACGGGATAATATTATTATGTTTTTTCGCGTTAAAAAATTAGCAGAATTGAGCCAAAGTTAATTGCTTTGGTTAAGTCAGTCCAGACTGTCAACAGAAAACAGAAAGTCATGTGTAGTCTATACGTCAATTACGTAGGAAAAATTAAAAGAAACAAAAAAAATCAAGAGAAATAAACAATTAAAACCAAAAAGACAACAACATATCTTTGGCTGATTAATTATGATATTTCGGACTGTTGTTCTCATCTATATTGTATGTAAACATGACGTTCAGGCCATTGTAACCTCGGGCTCTGTTTAAGTTATTTTCATTTTTATTTTGTTAATATGTCTGGTGGCATTTGTGCTGCAGGGTTTGGTTTGGTTTGTTTTGTTTTACGGCATATCAACCTCAGTGGGTTATTTAATGCCGATAAAGTTTTGAAATAAAATCATTCTTAACGGATACTCAATTTTTTTACAAATACATTTTTCTATTTAATTCTTAGATGGGATCCTAACAGGTACTACCATTCCGGGTCAGAGTGGGCCACGGAGCAATGGTGAGGAAGGGGTGCTCCACATTCCCCAAACCCCCAGAACTGGACCACACCATCAGATAGATTGTAACGTCATTCCCAGGGGATGTAGACCCTCAATCCCCGCTTATAGCACACATATGATACAAAGGGTTGGGACTTGCCTTAAGGGCAATAGGATTGGGGCAATCATATTGTTGCTAGGGCCTGAAGTGACCGCCCCTCTAGCCCTTGTGCTGCAGGGAACATCCTTGAATGTGCAGTAACGATTCAGCTCCGAAACTACGTTTGAATTCATGGGTAATTGTCTGAAGTAACTTATTTTAAGGTAATTAAGATAATGAATGAAAAAATGTCGAAAACAGCCCGAGTTTACCGTGGTCTGAAGGTTGTATTTATACTCAATAAAGATAAGGACAACAGTC
>CM042169.1:40983894-40991394 GCA_023376005.1 Doryteuthis pealeii
AGAAAGAAAAAACATGTGCAAAGCTGGATTCGTTAGATCGGATTTCGGTAATCCGCCAAAAATTAATGTAGGTTGTCTGTTTTTTTTTTTTGTTTTTTTTTCTTCTTTTTTTTTTTTTTTGTTTCGGTATTTAATGGCATATCAAACCTTGTCGGTTACTAAATGCCAATTTTTTTTTCTTTTTGTATAGCAATATAGACGAGGAAAACAGTTGGAAAAATCTAAATGATGCAAATTATCAAGTCTCATCTAAAAAATTTAAAACAAATTATAAACACTTATGTTTCTATTATTTTGATTATTCGGACTATTCTTCTCATATTTATTGCTATCTGTAAAACGTTTCGGCCAATGTGCCCCTGTCCTTCTTTGTTTATTTCTTGTTGGACTCGGGAGCCTTCTCAAACTCAGGAACCTTCTTATTGTAATCGGAGCCATCACGGAACTTGGAACCGAACCCTTTATTCAACCCACGGGGGAATCCTGTTCTCAATCCGTTAACCATAGCTTGGTGCAAGTGATAAGCTATGTGAATTATTATTGTATATTACTGTTGCAATTGACCAGGATTGAACCTATAGACTAGGGATAACTGTCAGTTAGAACTGTATTAAAGTAACCCTTATATCCACTACGCTATGTGTCCAATTTGACAAATTATCAAGCCTCATCTAAAAAATTCAGGGGAAAACTAATAGGTATTTAACTGAAAAAATATTCAGAGCCAGGAAGATAAAAGAGAAAATGCAAAACATGAAATTTCGTATAAAAAGCAAATGAGAAAAAGGAAAAAGGAAAAAGAAAACTATATTTTTACATAAGTCTAACAAAAAAAAAAGAAAAAAAAAACAAATTAAAAGCTAATAAGATATGAAAGATTTTTCCATGCTGAGAAAAAGATAGCTATCAGAGATTACGCTTTGGGAACCGTTTTTTAATATCACCATCGGAATTTCTTGTCGTTTCTGGTGAACGTGCGAAAAACACAGCAAGTGTTCTCTCAAATCATTTCCGGTATCGCGAACACAGCCAAAATAAAATAAAATAAAGTAGAATAAAAATAAAATAAAACTGAAGAAGTCACGATTCTTCTCAAAATATTCCAGTCCTGCAGCGTTTGAAATGCGAAAGGTAATACAGTGACCTATTGGATAAGAATTTCTACATTGTATCATTCAGACCGCTTCAAGATCAATCGGACTTCGACTTCAAATATATATATATATATATATATATATATATATATATATATATATATATATGCGTGTGTGTGTTTGTGTGTTTGTGTCTGTCTCTCTCTCTTTGTATGCGTTTATTTATATATGTGTGTTAATATATATATATGTATATGTACGTATATATATATATATATATATATATATATATATATATATATATATATTAACTCATTCATTCCCGTAGACACACAGACAAACGCACACGTATGAATAAATATACATATGTGAGTGCGTATGTGTGTATGTTTGTGTATGTATATACAAGCATGTATGCGCTTATGTCAATGTGCTCCGATAAAACACACACACATATATATATATATATATATATATTAACACCCACATAAACACACACACGTATATATATATATATATATATATATATATATGTGTGTGTGTGTGTGTGTGTGTGTGTGTGTGTGTGTGTGTGTGTGTCTGTGTCTGTGTCTGTGTGTGTGTATATGACACACTTACATATATATACAAGTGTGTGTGTGTTTATGTGTGTGTAAATATATATATATATATATATATATATATATATATATATATATATATATATAGTATGAACAAAAAGTATTAAGACAATCAGGAATATTTCTTGTATGTTATTTATTCTCAACTAGTTTCGACCTTATGTCATCGTCAGGAGAAAATTTCTTATTTGAGGAAATTTGTTGATAGATTATTAGAAAGGGAGCATTATAGAAGAACTATAAAAGTTGAAGTGTTTTTGTGGGTCTGACATGCTATTGAAATATATATATATATATATATATATATATATATATATATATATATATATATATATATATATATATACGTGTCTTTAAAGGAAACGTATGTTTATATATATACATATATATATATGTGTGTGTGTGTGTGTCTGTGTGTGTGTCTGTATGTGAAGTTATGCTTGTGTTTAAAAAACATACACATGTCCACGCACACACACCCCACACACACACACATATATATATATACATCTTTTTACTATGAGATTGATTTACAATTTTTCCTTTTTGACTTAAGGCAATATATTGGTAAATGTTACAGCTGTCTTTGAGGTTGTCATGGTAACATAATTAGGAAGGCCAATCGTTATTAATGTTTCATAGGTAAACACTCATGCGTATTCTAGTTTCCTGTGTGGCGTAGGGATGACTCATTATTACTCCAAGGTTTGGTTGAACTCGTGATCTCATACTATTTGCTGTGAGGGCTTTCTTCAAAATGAAAAGAAAAATCTCTGTACAGCCCACCTGGAAAGGAACAAATACGAGACGTAGATGTATGCCGAATTTTTTATTCATTCTAAAGAATCCATGTTTGAACGGGGATCACCATTTCAATATCCTGAAATGTGTCATACCAACCACTCGGTACGAGTATGAGTTTTGAACTCTTTAGTTAAAGTGCCCTCACCTAACTTCGTCAGCCCTTTTAGAATACACCGACTGAAACTCTACAGAGGTGTAAGACTCTCACCTCAAATGAGGTCACTTGTTAACCTTAACCACATATCTTTGAGAATCTGTGTTACGCTTCAAAGATACGTGGTTCAAAGTTAACTGACCAAAAAAATGTAAAAGTCTTTAAATAAAATAACTGGTGTATTATATATTTTATTCGTTTATATATCAACACTGGAAATTTAATTAAATTCGGTTAGTTCCCTGATTTTTTTTGTATTTTTTTCTTTCGGTAGGGTGATATACGATGGTGGAATTTAGGTTCGTAAAGTTCGATTTTAACCAAAAATTCTATACAAAGAAAGAAAAAATAAACCAAACAAACAAACAAACAAACAAACAAACAAAAAAAAAAAGAGAAAAAGAAAAAAATAAATAAACTCGGTACGAGTATGAGTTTTGAACATTAGTTAAAGTGCTCCCACCTAACTCCCTCAGCCCTTAAGAATACACCGACTGAACCTCTGCAGAGGTGTAAGACCCCTTAAACGAAAAAAAAGTCTATAGAAAGAAAGAAAAAATCAACCAAAAAAAAAAAAAAAAAAACAAAGAAAAAGAGAAAAGGAAAGAAAGAAAGAAACATGTACAAAAGCTGGATTCATTCAGATCGGATTTCGGTAATCCGCCAAAAATTAATGTAGGTTGTCAGGGTTTTTTTTTTTTTGGGGGGGGGGGTGTTTAAAGGCATATCAAACCTTGCCGGTTATCTTTGAGAATCTGTGTTACGATTCAAAGATACGTGGTTCAATGTTAACTGACCTGCAAAATGTTAAAGTTTTTAAATAAAATAACTGGTGGAGTATATCTTTTATTCATTAATATATCAACACTGAAAATTTCATCAAATTCGGTTTTTGTATTTTTTTCTTTCGGTAGGGTGATATACGATGGTGGAATTTAGGTTCGTAAAGTTCGATTTAACCAATAATTCTATAGAAAGAAACAAACAAACAACCAACAAAACAAACAAATGAAAAAAAAAGAGAAAAAGAAAGAAAGAAATAAACTCGGTACGAGTATGAGTTTTGAACTCTTTAGTTAAAGTGCTCCCACCTAACTCCCTCAGCCCTTAAGAATACACCGACTGAACTCCTGCAGAGATGTAAGACCCCCTTCCCCTCAAACGAGGTCACTTGTTGGCCGTGGTTTGTGACCCGTGATGCTGAAGGACGGAATCCTGGTGGATGTACAGTCCATGACATGCAACACTCCATTTGGGTAGACAGGTGGTCGGAGAGGCCTCTCCAATCAATCAGCAGGTGACCTCTAGCCCCGTTTCTGATGGAGCTCCAGTTTGACACTAGCATTAAGGGTGAAGTTTTCGCACTTATTCAGTTTATGAACACAAAAGGCATCAAACCAACTGAAATCCATTGCTGATTCTTAATGGATACTCATTTTATTACATTAAAACTTAAACAGTTGCACCCGGAGAGTGCATATATTTGCTAGTATTTTAAATCAATACATTCTATCTGTTAAATTGGAGGAGTAGAGATAGAATATTCAAATAGATTTTAGTAAATAGATGCAGTCAATTTATATATCATCTTGACGATGAGTGGCTAATACGCTGTTTTGAAACCAATAGTAACTATAGCAGCTTAACGGTACTGTACTCTATAACAAACAAATACAACTCTAACAACCGTAGTGAAGCACTTTTATTTCAATTCTCCAATGTTGAAAAAAAAAAGAATATATATATATATATATATATATATATATATATATATATATATATATAGAGAGAGAGAGAGAGAGAGAGAGAGAGAGAGAGAGAGGGAGAGAGACAAACAGACAGAGAGGGAGGTAGATAGATAGATAGATAGATAGAGAGAGAGAGAGAGAGAGAGAGAGAGAGAGAGAGAGAGAGATGCTGAATTGGGCAATTTCCTTCGTCTATGTCCTTAAAATTTTTCATAGTCTTGATATATATATATATATATATATATATATATATATATATATATAAGTCTACGGGGTGGCCTAAAGTCGGTATCAGCCAGTCAGCGAGGGAGTCTACCCCCTTTTCAATAGCGTTAGATCAAGGAGATTGTTTTAGCATCTGAGGTGGAGAGCCACACCTACCATCAGGTCCTTACTTTACCACACAGATCCCTGTGCTACTCATACGCTGAGTTGGCGAGGACCGGTATCGAACTAGGAATCTTGTGTTTTCTAGCCGAACGCTTTACCGACCGATATATATATATATATATATATATATATATATATATATATATATATATAGGGTTTGTGGCATTTCTTGTGCACCAATCCTTTTCTATCGACAGTGCCAAAAAGTTCGGAATGGTCCAACACAAGAGCATATCATCTTAAATTTTCAAACCAAAACGTTTTCACGTATGTATTTATATGACTGTTAAACCTGGAATACCAACTAATACTTATATTTTTCTCATCCCTGCAGCTGTATTTACAGCGTTTAGATTTTGATTTGGTTTCATGCCTGCCGGCAAAAAGACGACGACAGAAGCTTTAGAAGTATCTCAAGCGAATATGAGACAGAAGCAATTACCACAAGATGAAAAGACTGAGATAATCGGCGATTTAGCAGGAATCTGTAAAGTATGCGTGATATGGAATTATGCTTTCCTTTTCGTTCATAGGCGGATTGATACCCGGTACGTTTGCCCGGTGGCTATCTACTGGGACTCATATGACATCAAATACGACAAGCAGCCAAGGGTTTGGTTTCTCTTGTTTTGTTTAACAGCATATCAACCTCAGTGGGTCATTTAATGCGGATAAAGTTTTGAAATAAATTCATTCTTAATAGATACTCAATATTTTTTATAATGGGCATGCTAGTGTGGGCCGCCTACCTAGGATCTACATTGACCAACTCTGCGAGGATGCTGGATGCTGCATGGAGGACCTTCCTGGGTCAAAATGATAGGGAAGGCTGGCGAGAGATTGTCATGGATATCCATGCGGATTGCGTGATAAGATGATGATGATGGCTTTCCCAAGGTATCAGTCAGAAAGTGAACGTAATAACACTACTGGTGTCCGAACTCGCTTACTGTCGCAGTTCAACATGCTATAACTACTACGATACGAGGATCCCCTAGTGGAGGAGAAGTTAAGGCTAATATATACTTATTTCTTTAACAGTGAATAACATTTCTATATTTGAAAAGAAAAAAAAACATTAATCATAGGATTTTGAGGTGTGTCTACATATTAAAATTTAAAATTTAAGATAATTTGAAAAATAATTGGTCAAGTTATTAGATTACAAAATAATATATATTTTTGGAAACATGCAGTATATTTCAAATCATAGCAAGTTTTTCAACACCCTGTATAGAGCAAATAATCTGTATGTCTGCCCACACACACACACACACACACAATATATATATATATATATATATATATATATATATATATATATATATGAAATTTAACATTGTGAAAAAACATATGATGTTTGTTATGTAATTGCTGACAGTACTGTTTCGACCAAATCGATAAGTTGGTCTTCATCAAAGAGCGACATAGATGGGAAGAGAAGATATCCATTAAATATATCCCATCTATGTCGCTCTTGGACGAAGACCAACTTATCGATTTGGTCGAAATAGTACTGTCAGCAATTACATAACAAACATCATATGTTTTTTCACAATGTTAAATTTCATACTGTCGGATTAATTTCCATCTATTTTTCATATATATATATATATATATATATTATATTATAAATTGTTTTCTTCTTTAACAGCATTGTGTGATGTATTATATATATTATATTATAAATTGTTTTCTTCTTTAACAGCATTGTGTGATGTTTTCATTCCACCTTTTCTTATACATATATATATATATATATATATATATATATATATATATATATATATATATATCGTTTGAGATGTACAGCAAATTTATTTCATTTTGTAATCTGATAAACTGACCAATTCTCATTAGAATCATCGGACCATATTACCTTTAGGTACCCCTTTTTTATCTCGATTAAATACATATTTTTCATTTACATCGTCAATATCCGTTCATTTGTTAGGGGTTAGGGTTAGGAGTTAGTTTTATAATTTTTTTTAATCTAAAAGTCGTCTGCTAAAACAACCGGACATTGACGGTGTAAATGAAAAACATGTCCTTTTTAATCGCGATCATAAAGAGGTGCCTAAAGGTCATATGGTCCGAATGATCTCTAATTCTTACAGCATGTGCAGATACGACTCCAGATCAAATTACCCAAGCAATGCTACTCATATGCCGAGTTGGGGAGGACTGGTATTGTACTCAGAATGTTGTTTTTCAAGAGGAAAGAGATTCGCAGAGATGGATCATCTACAAATGAAGAATAGTCAGTAGGAAGCCATATTGTTGCCAGATAAAACGTCTCACAAAGGATTTAAATTTTTAAAAAATATTTAAATGATTATTCGCTTTTGATTAAACATTGCTAATTTGATAAAAAAAACTGTAGATAAAAACTAATTACAAAGTATAATTCCGTAGTTAGGGCAAACAGCCTGTTGCATAACTTTTGTTTGGTTGGAGTTTACGGTATATCAACCCTTGTTGGGTTATTTTATGTCGAAGAAATTTTGGTTTATTCATTATTGTTGGGTACTAAAAATATTTCAAACTAATTTTTTTTCAAACTCACTTTTTATCAATTCAAAACATAGATGTGACCCTATCAGGTACTACCACTCCGGTTTAAACTCATTTTTAAAAACTCATTTTTATTAAATTCAACCCAGAGATGTGACCCTAAGAGGTACTACCAC
>CM042169.1:40996394-41011394 GCA_023376005.1 Doryteuthis pealeii
GAAATAAATTTATTATGGGATTACTGTATTGAGTTCTTCCTTCCTTTATTGATAAATATTGCTCTGTATATAATCTAAAAGGTTATTTTACATTGAGCTCTCTTTAGTGATTTAAAGATTCGCTGTATTTATACATACTGGATCATCAATATTAGTACAGTGGATCTTAGAAATCACATATAGAATCATCCCTTACTACCAAGTTTTGGATAAATCTCACATATATATATATATATATATATATATATATATATATATATATATATATATATTTGTGTGTTTGTGTGTGTGTGTGTGTGTGTGTGTGTGTGTGTGTGTGCGCGCGCGTTATTTTAGAGGTCTCCGTATGCTTATCTCGGTATATATTTTATGTTTTTTTTTTTTGGTTATTATGAAAAATAAATGAATGAACTCGGTGTTATGGAGTATTGGATTCACTAATTTTTTAATTATTTCTTATCATAAATTTTCGGGTTCTTTAGATACCCTTTTTCAAATGAATGTTGCTTCTGTTCAACGGATCTTTTGTCTTTGTTGTTATTGAGATCTGCAGCGTCTGTAAAATCTTATTATAATGGAGATTGTGGATTTGTCTGTCTGTAACCGAAACTATATCACTATACAAGTCACAATTCCCTTAGTTATTTACATCATATTCTCTATGATTTTATTTTTTTATCTAAACCTCAATTATTAATAAAATTGTTTTATAACATTAATACTGTTGACCATATCTACTTACTATTAACATGCAATTGTATTTATATATACAACAAAATAGGTTTACAGTGTGAATGGGAAGGCTAATTTGCATATTGATCTTAAAAATTGATTTTAATGAATATGTGCTTAGTATTATTGACTTCAATTTTTTTGGTTTTATCTTAATGAATATGAGAAAAAATCTCGGGGATAAATATTAAAAGAAATTCATTAACAAGAAGAAATAACTGTGATATTATCCTTTACTTCCTATTTTAACTAAATAGTTAAATTACGAAAATTTACCAATGGTAAAATTTAGTAATGGAAAATGATAGAAGAGTTAGTTTCCAAGTTGTTCTATTTTTCAATCATACCCCCTCTGTTTCAAATCTTTTTTATCTGCATTCTTATTCAGTTTCATTTGCCTTTGTAATTTAACATGATATTTTATTATATTAAAACTTAAATACTTGCACCCAGCGGAGGGTGCATATATTTGCTAGTATTTATAATAACGGAGTATTCCAATGTCTATATGGACACATTTGATATAATATTTCATTTACATTATTATTTAAAAACTAGCCAAAAAAACACCCTCCGGGTGGTGTAAAATTTGAATTTTAAAATATATTGTCTGAGGAGAGGCAGTTAAAAATTCGATGTGCGAGGGGTTTTATCATAAGTAACCAAAATCATTAGATTTATTAAAGGAGTAAAAAAAAATAGCAATTTGAAATGGAAACTTAATCCTGTTCCCCTCAAATAATATGGTGCGTGCATCTATTATTTATTAATTAAATAATTATTTTGAATATTTTGCACATACGTTTTACACAAAATCGTAGGTATCTATCTATTTGCAAACTTTTTGTTAACTTATTGTGACTGAAAAAGGGGCGAGATTAATAAATAATTTTTAAATGGTTTACAAATTTGGCAAATAATTTTTTCCATTTTAAATAATTGATTTTCTAATTAATTTCATAGTTTATACATTTTATTTATTTAAATAATATATAGTTTATTCATTACAATTGAAAGGATTCTAACGTTGAATTATAAAGAATAGCTTATATTCATTTTATTAGTAATAATTGTTCTTTATTCTATGTATTGACGAATTTGCTAATTGTGACGTAAGCAGTGACGTAGTTTTTGTTACAGATAAATAGAGAGCAAATATTAATAGATTTGGGTCTAGAGGACGCATATTTTGGATACTAAGTTTGGATGGCGTTAGTTTTTTATTTTTATTTTACGGCATGTCAACCGTGTTAGATTATTTTACGTCGAAGTCGTTTCCTACCATTCATGCTTGGTGAGTGTTTAAACTTATTCATAAATCAATTTTAACGCATGTTTTTTCATTGTTTCTATTTAATAGATGGGACTTTTTTACACGGATTAATTCATTTTCGAATGTCACGAAGTATTTCTGGTTGAACATCCAATAATTTTTTGAAAAATCCAGAATATCCAGAAAAAATACTCAATAATTTGAAAATATGACGTTAAAAAGTTATGTTTAATTTCGGAAAAAAATTAAATCGAGAAAATTCAGAATACATGAGTTGAAATAATGTTACAAACTCTCCAAGTAACCTAAACCTAACCCTAACCCTAACAGCAACACTAACCCAAATACTAACCCCAACCCTTACCCTATCATCTATCTGGGATTGTGTGAAAATTATATATATATATATATATATATATATATATATATATATATATATTTAAAAAAAAAATATATATATATATATATTTATATATATATATATATATATCTTATTATAATGGAGATTGTCGGTTTTTCTGTCTGTAACCGAAACTATATTACTATACAAGTCACAATTCCCTTTGTTATTTACATCACATTCTCCATGATTTTATTTTTATTTAAACCTCAATGATTAATAAAATTGTTTTACATCATTAAGACTGTTGACCATATCTACATACTAATAACATGCAATTGTATTTATATATAAAACAAAATAGCGGTTTACAGTGCAAATTGGAAGGCTAATTTGCATATTGATCTTAACAATTTGATTTTAATAAATATATGCTTAATATTATTGATTTCTAATTGTTTGGTTTTATATTAATGAATATGAGCAAAAATCTCGGGGATAAATCTTAAAAGAAATCCATTAACAAAAAGAAATAACAGTAATATTATTCTTTACTTCCTATTTTAACTAAATAGTTAAATTAGGAAAATTTACCAATGAAAGACGGGAGTAAGGGAAAATGATGGAAGAGTTACTTTCAAAGTTGTTCTATTTTTCAATCATACCCCCTCTGTTCCAAATATTTTAAATCGGAATTCTTATTCAGTTTCATTAGCCTTTCTAATTTAACATGATATTTTATTATATTAAAACTTAAATACTTGCACCCAGAGGGTGCATATATTTGCTAGTATATATAAAGAAGTGTGGTATATACCTGTCGACGTATGACGCCAAAACAGGAGGTAACTCGATTCGAAATATTACATACACGTTAATATCCTTCTAACTAAGAAATACGCCAAATTTGGTTATTGATTCCTTTTAAGACTTAAATGAGAGTAAAGTCCATTTGTTCTTTTTCCGAGAAGTAACTTGAAAACAATGGCTACAATCTTTGATTCAACTTAATTTTCACAGAGAAAAAAACGACGCTTTTAACATCCATTTTAATGCATGTTTTTAACTCCAAAATATCATAAAATGTCTTTAATAACAATTAAGTTCATTTCAAATAAATGCGCAAGTACAATTTTATGATAGGAATTTAGTTACTAAATTCGTCCAAACACTTTTACTTAAATCAGATTACAAGTACAACCTCCGGCCGATTTACTAAATAATACCAGTTTACAGCACACTTCCTTTCCGTCCATTCTGCCTGGAAACTTGTTAAGTCAAGGTTAGTAAATATCGCTAGGCATGACCTGCGGAATAAGACAAACAGGAATAAGACAAACCGGTTGATCGTGTAAACAGCGACCCTTGAAGCCATTCTAAGAAACCTATTATATCATACTAATATGCCTTCGGGTCAACATAGTGAGTTCAAAATTTACTTCACGACAAACTCAAACTAATCAGAGGACCGATGACTAGTGCTGAAGCAAACGTATTAGTATATATATATATATAGCGTTGTATATTATTTTATAAAGTTTTGTTAAGGACTCATTGATTAACAAACTTAATTTCTAAAATGACTTTGACGTAAACAGGGACGTAGTTTCGGTTACAAACAAATAGTGACCGAATCTCCGTCATGAATAAATTTGATTTATATTCGAAATTATTTCAGAATCAAAATATACATAGAAATTCTACTTAAAAATGTCCAAATCAATACACCATGTTTTTTGTCCCCCTCTAGCCAGACGACGCTGAGTAGCCACCTCTAGTTCATAAAAGTAGTAAGTAAATTTGACGGGGCGGCCTAAAGTCGGTATCAGCCAGACAGCGAGGGAATCTATCCCCTTTGCACTAGCGCTTGACTATCAGCTCCTTAGTTTACCGCACATATCTCTGTGCTACTCATACGCTGAGTTGGCAAGGGTCGGTACCGAACCAAGAACCTTGAGGTTTCTAGCCGAACACTCTACCGACTGGACTTCGAAATTATTTCAAAATCAAAATATACATAAAAATGTCCAGATTTTGTAAATCTCAAAAGTAAACAAATCAATACCCCATGTTTTTTGTTCCCTACTACCCAGACGACGCTGAGTAGTCACCTCTAGTTCATAAAAGTAGTAAGTAAATTTGACGGGGCGGCCTAAAGTCGAAATTATTTCAAAATCGAAATATACATAAAAATTCTACTTAAAAATGTCCAGATTTTGTAAATATTAAAATTAAACAAATCAAGTAACCATGTTTTTTTTTTCCCCTGTAACGTGGCTTCCTACTGTAAATACACTGGCCACTGCGCTAAGAAGATGTTTACGGCGATGCTGACTTTCTGTATGGGACGCGACACGGTTGGCGTTTGCTTACCAACACAAATTCCTTGCAGCTCTCATTTCTTCGTCCGTGGCCAGGGATATATGTTAGTCGTCGTCATGTCAATTGACTTATGTCTACATATTTTTTCTCTCTGGTTCTCAATTCCGGCTCGGGACTGCTTACTTTTTGTTGAGATCTTTGAGTATATAAGGTGCGTGCTAGATCCTCGCTCTTACTTATAGACTAGGCGAGATCATATGATCTATCTCTTGGCCAATCATTGGCAGTAGCCTGAGGCTGATACAATACTTAACCGACCCTACTGGTCATAATTACGTTGGCATTCTTTGACGACGGACATAGGATTACATCACTGGACCTTTACCAATACGCAGGATAGGACTTATACGCTTATCAAAGGATTCCATAACACAGGACTTTCTTTAAGCCCTTTTCAATTGGCCAAGGATGGCATTTAAAAACTTTATACTTTTTGTTGACACCTAACAGCTGAGCCTCCACATTCATTCACAAATATTCACAGATCGACGAAGTTTTTAGACAGGAGTTTCTTTTCTTTAACCAATATATTATCTCAGACAGTTTCGTTCCCTGTATCTTGCATAAATTTGCTTTGTATTCTTCGTTATGTCCGACTTAATTGATCAACTGTTTTCGGCTATTATTAACTTAAATGCAACTCCACGTACCAAGTTCAAAAATCTAACTCGGGTGCGTTCCGCCTGAGCATCTGACCCCAACTGCTCTGCTTCTCAGGGCAGGTGTCTTTAATGCTTTTTCGTTCGGAACATTCTAGAAGATTCTAGAACATTCCGAAACACGTGTTAAATCTCTCGGTCACTCCCAAACCACCTGGTCAGCCAGATCAAAGGAGAATAGCCCCTATTCAGTCGTCATTAATTCTCGTTTTGGGCGAAATTATTTATACAAGAAAACTTAGGATTTTATGTTTTTGTTTATTTCTAGCTAGTAATGGGAATTTAATATCTCTCTCGGATTGCTGGGGGTCACCTGTTTTAACACTCGGGTATCCTTGGCTATCATTTTTTTCCTTCAGGCTTTAAGACACCTGCCTAATTACATTACATCCCTCTACCAGGCGACATTGAGTAGCCATTTCTACTTCATAATATTACACTATTTTCGGAAAACCGAAGTCGCCGAAAGAGCAATTTTAAGAAATGCGCAAATGCATGAAAATATCAAATTAGTAAAAAATTTCTTTTGAATATAATTTAACCTGAACTGTTAACTTAATTTAATTTATTTTATTCAAAAGAAGTATTTTATTAAGTAAATTTTGTAATTATCTAATTACGATATTTTTTGGTGCAATCTACTAATATTCTAAAAATGAAAAAAAAAAGTTTATATTAATAAAAGGCCACTAATTGACCTACTGTTATGATTGAAAAGTGAAGATAACAAAAGAAAATCATTAGAGAAATAACAATTCAACGAAACGAAAATAATAAGAAAGATAATTGCAAAATTATTCACATTTTTCACATCAGTGTTAGTTGGAGGTATTTCACTGGAGACTGTGTGACAACAAGTTTCTTCAGGTCTACAGGACCCTTCTGGATATTCTAGCTAGAAGACAAAGCCTAGTATTGATTAGCAAGTAAAAGAAAACGTGTCAACTGGTAGATTTTGCAGTTCTAGCAGAACACTGGGTAAAGATGAAAGAAAACAAAGATAAACAAATATCTGGACCTTGCTAGAGAATTGAGAAAAAGGGTGAAAGTGATACTAATTGTAACTGGAGCACTTGGAACGGTACTTAAGAGCTAAAAAATAGAAGTGAGGAACTGGAATGACCCAGTGGTATTAGGGCCAGAACAATTGCTCTCACCATTATATTCATGTTCCATTTTTTTCAGCTCTCTGGCAAGATCCAGGTATTTGTCTATCTTTTCTCTTGCTTTTATTTTTTATTAATTAACTTCATCAACATCATCATGTCGCGCAATCCGCACGGATATACATGACAATCTCTCGACAAAATTCCCTATCATTCACTGCCCCTGGGAGGTCTTCTGTGCAGCAACCAGCATCCTCCCATAGTTGGTCAATGTAGGTCCGTTGTGGGCGGCCCACATTTGCATGTCAATGTGTTGGCTTCCACAGGAGAACGTCGCTTATGATCTAGTACTTGCTTCTCCAACATTTTCCCGCATGCCCTGTCCGTTTCATTCGGGTGGTTTCGGAGATGGGGTGGGGGGTAGGTGGCTATACAGCTGTTTTTACTTTTTGACTCCTCCCCCTGTACCCAGATGACGTAGGGTAGCCGCTTCTATTGTTATATACTGGAAGATATCTAAGACATATGAATGACCTACTTTACTATAGAGAAGAATGATGTGACGATCCAACATGTGATTCAACAATAATGGATCTACGACAATACTTCCTACTCCTCACCCTCTACCCAGGTGACGTAGGGTAGCAGCTTCTAGTGTTATATACTGGAAGATATCTAAGACATATGAATGACCTACTTTACTATAGAGAAGAATGATAGGTTATCTAATTAAAACTTTCAAAATAATTAATAAAATTTCTAATTATGGGAGACATTTTTTAATATTTCTCCTTGAACTGGAAATTTACCGTCAAGGCAGATTTCCAAAACTAATTATATTAACCAATTGGATATTTTCTTTTTGCTAATAGAGTAATATATTTTTGGAACAAATTGCCTAATCAAATCAAAATAAGCAATGGTGTAAAAGATAAGATTGAATTAGATGATTTCAGAAATAATGGTAAGAAAAATAAATTAAGAGGGCATTTTTGGGAATTATCGGATGAATCAGCTAACAGAATTTCATCTCTCTCTCTCTCTCTCTCTCTCTCTCTCTCTCTCTCTCTCTCTCTCTCTCTCTCTCTCTCTCTTTCTATATATATATATATATATATATATATATATATATATACATATATACAAGTTTTGTTGAACTGTACAGACAATTCCTGTCGGAGAAGTTTTTCGTTGATCCGTTCCAATTTTCGGGCCATCTTTCTGGTGTTGGGATGTAACTGGTATAACAGTCCCCCAAAGGTTTCAAAACGAGAGCTTTCGGTAATACAATTTGCAATCCTCAGGTAGGAAACGATGGTATGATTTCGTGTCTGATGCTATGATTTCTATCTGAGGATGGCAAATTGTATTGCCGAAAGCGCTCGTTTTGAAACCTTTGGTGGACTGTTATACCTGTTACACCGCGACACCAGAAAGATGGCCCGAAAATTGGAACGGATCAACGAAAAACTTGTCCGACAGGAATTGTCTGCACAGTTCAACAAAACTTGTATAAAAGAAAAAATGCTGCCAAAATACATATATATATATATATATATATATAGTGTGTGGGATGGTCACTGTTTCAGCTTTTGCTGGAATGGCATACCAAAGGCAGTATTATTGGTAGAGTGCTCAATATAAAATAGAGCTGTTATGAAATATAATAAAATAAATATATAAAGGTCGTGAATGTTCTTTTGTCACCTAATAAATAGATATGTAAAACCTTTATATTATATTATATTATATTATATTATATATATATATGTATATATATATATATATATATATATGTGTGTGTGTGTGTGTGTGTGTGTGTGTATGTGTGTGTGTGCGCGCGTGTGTGTATTTGGGCAGCATTTTTCATTTATGCATGTTGAATTAAACAAAAGACACATCTCCTGTTTAACAATTTTATTTGTGATTTTTTCGAGTTTTCTGGCCAACTTTTTAATATTTGGGTGGAATTCGTGGATTAGTCCACCAAAGTACTCGGACATGAACTTTGTTGGACAATTGAGAAATGTATGAATTAGGGTAGATCTCACTTTTTAACCTTGGTGATTAAACATAAAGTTTGATAACTATTATAGATTGACTTTGTCTTTTCCTTTAAAATTATTCTGTGTTAGGTTATCAATACAATTGCCTCATGTATTATAAGGAATGCAGTTGGTAACTTTGAATTAATTGAACGATAATTCTCATAAAATCATCCATAGCTACCGATTTGTGCCTCACATTACAAAAATATTTCAAAACTTTTAACTCATCCTCGTATTTTGTCGTTTTAATTAAACATAATGTTTAATACACTTCATAAATTGACTTTGTATTTTCCTTAATAACTATTCTGTGTTAGGTTATTATTATGCCTAATGCATTATATATATTTACCAACTCCTCCGCACGAGCAGGATACGAGACAAGGTCAATTTCTTAAGCGGAGTTTATCAGGTTTTGAATTCAGAGTTTTCCTTCTCCTAGACTGGTTACCTAGCCATGGTTAAAGAACCCAGTCTGTCCTGCTATTTACCCATAGCTGGAGGGAGAGTAGGATTCATACCTTTCCCAAGGGTTTTAGCGCTTGTGAAATGCAATTACCACGTCCAGGATTGAACTTGGGGCACGAGTCCATGACTTTAACCATTACACCACGCACTGCCTAATGCATTATAAGGAATTCAGTTGTTAGCTGTGAATTAATACTATGATAATTCTTATAAAAGCCTAAGCTGCTGGATTGTGCCTCACATTACCAAAATATTGCAAAACTTTTAACTCATCCTCGTATTTTGTAGTTTTAATTAAACATGTTTAATGCACTTCATAAATTGACTTTGTATTTTCCTTAATAATTATTCCGTGTTAGGTTATTATTTCAATAGCCTAATGCATTATAAGGAATGCAGTTGGTAGCTTTGAATTAATATCACATTATTTCTTATAAAATCATCTAGACACATTGTGTAATGGTTATGGTCATAAGAAAAGTACTCGTTGACAGGAGTTCAAATCTTGGATGAGGCTGTTGGCCTTTCACATAGCCCTTGGGAAAGGTATGCATCCAACTACTCTCCCTCCAGCTACAGATAAAATAGTAGGGAATATCTGGCTCTATAACCTTGCTGATTAAACATAATGTTTAATAACCTTTGTAAATTGACTTTGTATTTTCCTTTAACATTATTCTGTGTTATGTTATCATTCCGATTGCCTAATGCATTATAAGGAATGCGATTGGTAGCTTTGAATTAATATCACATTATTTCTTATAAAATCATCTAGACACGTAGTTTAATGGTTATGGTCACAAGAAAAGTACTCGCGGACAGGAGTTCAACTCTTGGATGAAGCTGTTTCACAAGGGCTATGTAAAATAGCCCTTGGGATAGGTATGTATCCAACTACTCTTCCTCCAGCTACAGATAAAATAGTAGGGAAGACCTGGCTCTATAACATTGGTGATTAAACATAATGTTTGATAACTATTATAAATTGACTTTGTCTTTTCCTTAAAATTATTCTGTGTTAGATTATCAATACAATTGCTTTATATTATAAGGAATGCGATTGATAGCTTTGAGTTAATTTAACGATAATTCTTATAAAATCATCCATAGCAGCCGAGGAATTCAGCTTTGAATTAATACCATGATAATTCTTATAAAATCTGATATATCCGGGTTAAGGGATATATTCAGAAGTTGGTATTTGGTATATTACCGCAGTAGTAATTGGTACGTCGAATAGCAATCCGTCTGCCGAGCAGTCGTGGTGTCGTCTAGCGAGTAAGTTTAGATTGTAGGCTTAGGTGTAGGACCAACACAGTGTCGACTATTTATACATGACACTGTCCAATCAGATTTTAGTGAGGGGGTACCAAGGTATTTACATATTCATTATATCAAAAGCATAAGCTACCAAATTGTTCCCCATATTACCAAAATATTGCAAAACGTTTAATTCATCCGTATTTTGTAATTTTAATTAATAATAATGTTTAATACACTTCATAAATTGACTTTGTATTTTCCTTAAAATTATTCCGTGTTAGGTTATTATTTCGATCGCCTAATGCATTATAAGGAATTCAGTTGTTAGCTTTGAATTAATACCATGATAATTCTTATAAAAGCATAAGCTGCCGATTTGTGCCTCACATTACCAAAATATTGCAAAACATTTAACTCATCCTCGTATTTAGTGTCTTTTTCTGCAGCGAAATGATAACTAATTAGTTACTGCAATTTATTGTGTTTTTTTAAATTTTCTTCTTTTCTCTGTTTACCGTTTCTCCTGTTTACGAATACGCTCGCTTATCACTTTATGCAGCTGGGTGACGCCGACCACCTCGTGCCTGTTGCTGTTGATTTCCCGCTCAAAAGAAGAAGAAAAAAAGAAAAAAAAACTCGCCAGGTTTTCCGCTATGCTCCAACAACATTTTTAAGTTAGGGATCTCATTCACACCTTTTATTTATTCATTTATTTATTTATTTATTTTATCTTATTTATTTATATACGTTTATTTATTTTTTTTATCATCTTTTACGGCCTCGTTTTCAACTTAATCTTATATTCTTTCTTATCACTCCATCAAACTATCTGCTGCGTTTTATCTCATTTTGATTCGGTTTAGAGATTGTTTCACGAGGAATTTCTTTTTAATCTTTTTTTTTATTTTTATTTTTAACTTTTTTATATTCCTGTTTCATTCCAGCTTTACGCTCTTTCTTCGCTGGTGAATATTTCTTTTATCCTTTCTGTCTGTCTGTCTATCTGTCTGTCTGTCAGCCTCCCCTTCTGTCTCTCTCGATGTCTCTCATTCTCTCTCTCTATTCTTTTTTTCTTTCTTTCTATATTAATTTGCATAGTTTTTCTCCTTTAGTGTTCCTTCCTCATCTTTTTCCTTTTTTTTTTTTTTTTAATTCCTGTTTCTTTCCATCTTTATCCTCTTTTTCAATGATGAATATTTCCTTTATCCTTTCTGTCTATCCATCGTCTTCTCTCCTCTCTCTCTCTCTCTCTCTCTCTCTCTCTCTCTCTCTCTCTCTCTCTCTCTCTCTCACTCGTTCATTCATTCTTTCTCTCTTTCTTTCTCTTTCTCTCTCTATTTATTTATCTCTCTTTCTCTCTCTATATATATTATTTTTCTTTTCCTTCCTATGTTAATTTGCATACGTTTTCTGTCTATCTATCTGTCTATCCATCGTCTTCTCTTTCTCTCTCTCTCTCTCGCTCTGTCTCTTTCATTCATTCTTCGATTAGGAATATTTATTTTATCCTTTCTGTCTATCTATATGTCTATCCATCGTCTTCTCTCTCCTCCCTCTCTCTCTCTCTCTCTCTCTTCTCTTTCATTCATTCTTTCTTTCTCTCTTTCTTTCTCTTTTTTTCTCTCTCTATCTCTTTCTCTCTCTTTCTCTCTCTATATATATTCTTTTTCTTTTCCTTCCTATGTTAATTTGCATACGTTCCTTCGTCATCTTTCTCTTTCTTTTTATATTCCTGTTACTTTCCATCTTTACGCTCATTCTTCGATTAGGAATATTTATTTTATCCTTTCTGTCCTGTCTATCTGTCTATATATCGCCTCTCTCTCTCTCTCTCTCTCTCTTCTCTCTTCTCTCTCTCTCTCTCTCTCTCTCTCTTCCTTTCCTTTCTCCTTTCTCTCTCTTCCTTTCTCTTCTCTTCCTTCTTTCTTCTTCCTTTCTCCCTCTCTCTTCCTTCCTTCCTTCCTTCCTTTTTCCCTATCTCTCTCTTCCTTCTTCCTTCCTTCCTTCTCTCCTCTCTTCTTCCTTTCTCTCTTCTCTTCTTCCTTCCTTCCTTCCTTCCTCTCTTCTCTCTCTCTCTCTCTCTCTCTCTCTCGCTCTTCTTTTTATTTTATTTCTACATCAATTTACATACTTTTTCCTCGTTTACTGTTTCTTCGTCATCTTTTACTTTGTTCTTTTTTTCGTTTTTATTTGTCTGATTCTTTCGACATTTTCGCTCAATCTTAGATGGTGAATATTTCACTTATCCTTTCTGTCTGTCTTTCCGTCGATATCCCCTCTCTCTATATATATTTTTTTTTTATTTATATTAATTCTATTTTCTATTTTTCTCATTTACTGTTTCTTCGTCGTATCTTTTCTTTCTTTTTTTTTTTTATTATTCCTATCCTTTCCGATTTATTCTTTCTACATGGCGAATATATCTTTTTCCTTTCTGTCTGTCTATCTGTCTGTCTGTCCCCCCCCTCTCTCCCTCTCTCTCTCTCTCTCTCTCTCTCTCTCTCTCTCTCTCTCTCTCTCTCTCTCTATTTATTTTCTTCTTCTTTCTGTATTAATTTGCATACACTTTTTTCTCACCTAGTTTTTGTCATGTTTGTTTATTCCCATCTTTTTCTTCGATGGTGAATATTTCGTTTATCCTGTCAGTCTATCTGTCTATCTGTATATATATATAATCCCCTCCCTCTCTTATTCTCTCTCTCTCTCTCTCTCTCTCTTACTTCTCTTTCTCTTTCTCTTTCTCCTTCTCTCTCTCTCTCCCTCTCTTATTTAGTGTTCTTTTTTGTTATTGTTGTTTCTTTCCATCTTTAGGCTTTTTTTTCGATGGTGAATATTTCTTTTATCCTGCCTATCTGTTCTCTGTCTCTCTCTCTCTCTCTCTCTCTCTCTCTCTCTCTCTCCTCTCTCTCTCTCTCTCTTTCTCCTTCTCTCTCTCCTCCGTCTCTCTCTTGTCTCGTCTCTCTCCCCCTCTCTCTCTCTCTCTCATCTCTCTTCTTTTCTCCTTCTCTCTCTCCTCTGTCTCTGTCTCTGTCTCTGTCTCTCTCCCTCAATCTCTCTCTATCTCCCTCTCTCAAGAGAGAGAGAGAGAGAGAGAGTCTCTCTCAAATTTTTTACTTTACTGTTCGCTCCACCGTTACGCTCAATCTTCGATTGTGAACAATTCTCTTATCCTTTCTGTGTCGGTCCCTCTCCCCCTAACGATATATATATATAATATATATATATTTATGCGAAATAATAGTAGGTTCGTCTGATATATATTATATATTATATATATATATATATATAATATATATATATATATATATATATATATATATATATATATATTCTTTTTCTTTCTATTTTAATTTGCATTCTTTTTTATCATTTACTGTTTCTTCGTCATCATTTTACTTTTTTTTCTTTTTCTTCATATTTCTTTATCTTTCCGACATTACGCTCTTTTAAAAATGGCGAATATCTTTATCTTTTTCTCAGTCTATCTCTCACCTTCTCTCTATCGATAGCTTCTTTTCATTTTCTATCTTACTTTAGATACTTTTTCCTCATTTACTGTTTCTTCGTGTTTTTATTTCATTTTTTTATATTTCTGTTTCTTTCTAGCTTTACGCTATATCTTCGATGGTAAAAATTTCTTTTATCCTGTCTGTCTGTCTGTTTTCTCTCTCTCTCTCTCTCTCTCTCTCTCTCTCCCTCGCTTTCTCCCTCGCTCTCTCTCTTTATTTACTTTATTTTTCTTCCAATGTTAATTTAGATATTTTTTCTCATTTACTGTCTCTTCGTCATTATTTTTTTCTTTCACACTTTTTCTTTTCTGTTTTATTCATTTTTTCTCTTCGTTTGCATTTTTCTCTTAGCTCCTTCCTGTTTATCATACACTTATTTATCAAACCATTCACAAGAGAAGGATGTGTCACAAGGTCAATTTTCAAGCGACTTTTAACGGGTTTGAATTCAGAGTTTTCCTCATCCAATACTGGTTGCCGAACCAAAGTTAAATAGCCCAGTTTGCCCTACTACCCTTGACTGAGAGGAAAACAGCCGAATTCATATCTTTTCCAAGGGAAATACAGCCTTGACCAGGATTTGAACTCGTCTCATCGTGTCCATTTCCCATGACGGTATCTATTACATCACGCGTCTTTTTATCATATATGTGCTAGAGGGCAACCAATATGTGTTACATAATTGTTGTACCGGCCGTTCCTACAGTAGAGAATATACACCGGTTCTCACTATAAATAGTGAGACACCGAGTGAAAAGGTTGTACTGTTACCGTTAACGGCAAGCTAGCCGTTCCTGTACCATTATTGTAAATACACTTGTCTTATTTTACCCTACCTCGACTTGACTTCTTTTTTACTGTTGGATTAACATCACAATAATAATCTATGCAGAGATTATTGTCAACCCCCTGTATTTCTGAAGGGCGAGACTTTCCATGTATTTGATATCACGGACGAGACTTTCCTTGGAATATTACAGAAAGCCCGTCAAATACGTGAAGTCACGTTGGACCTGGTTGGGTCCTCAGTTTTCAGTTTGGACGTCAGGCAGATAAGATGTTACTGCTTTAGCTGAGAGTCACTGCACACGCATCCTGTGATTAGTTAGAGAAATATGTTTAGTTAAGTAATAAAGCTTAAATAAATAATATGGTTTTGTGGTTGATGAATGTCTTGGCAACAAGACTGGCCTAGAAGAAGAAATGAATCAGGGACGACC
>CM042169.1:41016394-41018894 GCA_023376005.1 Doryteuthis pealeii
ATAAATGAATGAATAACAACATAATATGTATTGGGTTATTTGTAATTGCCCGGAAATTACTTGCAAATGGAGTCTCTCCTACAAGAAGTACACTCTTGTTCTATCTAGGATTTCAAGGTCTACACCTAGGTTCTCTATTGCAAAGAGTACACTCTTGTTCCAACTACGATTTCAAGAAATACTACAGACTTTCTATTACTGAGACTACACCCATTCCTACCGTTGGATTCACTAATAGGAGAAAAAAACGCCTATAATGGCTAACAGAATCAAAATTTAAAATGATGAAATCATGGACAATAAAAGAATAGTGTTTCTGTGATTTTTAAATAGCTACATTTACGAACATTTATAAATGAATCAGATGTTAGTTTGGTTTGGTTTGTTTTGCTTTACGGCATATCAACCTTAGTGGGTCATTTAATGCCGACAAAGTTTTGAAATAAATCCATTCTTAATGGATATTCATTTTTTTCTAAAAACATTTTTCTATTTAACCCATAGATGGGACCCTAACGGGTACTCCCACTCCGAGTCAGAGTGGACCTGGGAGCAATGGAGATGAAGGGGTGATCCACATTCCCCAAACCTCCAAAACTGGAACCTCACCATCAGATAGAGTTTAACGTCATTCCCGGGACATGAAAACTACCAGCCACCGCCTTCTAGCACACATATGATAAAAAGGGGTTGGGGCTTGCCATAAGGGCAATAGGGTTGGGGCAATCATATAGTTGCTAGGTTTTGACGTGACCAGCCGATTGATCGTAGGGGGCTCTCCGACCGACCGTCTAGCCCAACTAAGGGCCCAACTAAGGACCAAAGTAAAGTGTTGCAGGTCATGGACTACTCAGTGACCTGGGCTCCATCCTTAAGCATCACGGATCGCCATCCATGGCCAACAGTTGGCTCTATTGGGGGAGTCTTAAACCTCAGTAAAGAGTGTATTCTAACGCCCTAGCCGACAGGGTTGTCAGATGTCGGTATTAAATAACCCACAAGGAGTTAACATGACGTTAAATAGATAAATCAGACCAAACCAACCGATAAGATATCCTATCTTAATTATGATTCATTACTGGCGGGAAAACGTTTGGGTTCAAGAAAGAGGTGCATCTACGCTAATCCTTCATTATTTTCTGGTTACAATTTACGAGCTTACATCTCCGCATCAATGCCGTTGAGCGTTCATCTTTAAATATATATATCGGTATATAGTTACAGGCTAATCCAAACTGCTTGCTTGTTTAGAATACGGCGAGGTACGAGTTGGAGTCTATATCGTAACAGAATCAGCGCTTTTATTTACATGCTAGCTGCATTACCCATTAATAGCCAGTAAAGTTGGGAGTTTTTGCGCTGCAGGTGAGAGCACGTTATAGTGGAGATTCTTTGTGGCATAAAGTTTGATCCGTGTTGTGCAATATCCTATAATGATTTTCCGTTGGTCTGTGTATCTTGAATCCTATGATCCATATGTTCGTCCGTGTTAAACAGAATCCTTGGTTGTTTATCCATTTGTCCGTGTTAAGCACACAAGCAACTGAAAGCCAGTCCATCAAGGCCTTTAAATAGTTAATCAACTACATATTCGAGCGTTTTGATTGGCCGATTCAGTCGATGCAGCCTCGAAGAGTCTATGAATTTAAGTTGTAATCTCCAGCACACCTTATATACCGAATCATTAGGAAGCGCGTGGTGCGATGGTTAAAGTCATGGGAAATGGACTCGTCGCCCCGAGTTCAAATCCTAGATGTGATAATTGTATTTAACTTTGCGCTAATACCCTTGGGAAAGGTATGAATCCTATCTCCCTCCAGCTATGAATAAATAGTAGGGCAGACTGGGCTCTTTAACCTTGGTTAGGTAACCAGTCTAGGAGAAGGAAAACTCTGAATTCAAACCTGTTGAACTCTGCTTAAGAAATTGACCTTGTGTCACATCTGCTCGTGCGGAGGGGTTGGTAAATATATATATACCGAATCATTCCCATACACAGTAATTATCTTTTTTTAATTTTTAAAGATATTTTATTAAGAATAAAAGGCTGGTTTAGCTCAGTCGGTAAAGTGGGAGCTCCAGCTCAGCAACAACACTCTCCCTGGTCTAGCATTAGCGAAAGTAGATATACTCTTACATTAAGCTCTCCTTTTCAGAATGGAGAGATGACGTGTTAAACGTTTGATACTTTTGGACTCTTACTTCGAATGGAGGGATGATGTGTTGATAGTCGAAATAATCAGTTGTATACTTTTCTTTCTGGACCGGTTTTGCATTGTTAGAGGCTGGAATCCTGGTTGTTGGGCTGCTGTTCATTTGACTTGTAATTCTATGATGTCTGGAAACGAAATGGCTGAGGGATATATTGCATTGTGCTATTTAGAGCTTTTAGTAATAACACAAGAACGTTTTCTTTTCTCATGAGAATTTTATTTCACACTAAGTCACAACTGCCGAGAGCAGGAAATCCATATCTTGCTCTCTCCATACATTCTATTGG
>CM042169.1:41026394-41037766 GCA_023376005.1 Doryteuthis pealeii
TTAAACACGGTTTTATTAAAACCGGTATGCAAATCATTAACACCATATAGTATATAAACATTTATTTTTTAATGATATATAAGACACATCACAGGATTATAAATACATTAACTACCCGGCCTTGGACTATCTATGTAAATTAACGGCGTGATCCTAGGAGGTTTTCCCCCAGGCTATAATCATTACACCTCACACTTCCACATACATACATCTGCACCCAGTGTCTGAGGTGACCCCTTTGGGGGGATGCTGACGGGATCTAAACATTTTTTGCACCTACCATCTCATGAGCTTCGGTTCGTGGGTGGTCCCACATTGAACGACCCTGTGTCATACCTGCATACGTGGGATGCGAGGTAAATAACTTAATGATATGGGCTGCTTTGAGGCAAATCTATCTCCGGTGGACTTTAATAGAGACATTGTTGATAATAAGCTAATTAAGATGAAATAATGATTATTCAATCATTGATAATATAACATAACTACCTGAGGGAATAGTGACGTAGTTTTGGTTATAGAAACAGATACACCATCTCTATTGTAATATATATAAATATATATATATATATATATATAATATATATATATATATATATATATATATGGGGGTGAGTATGTATGTGGAAGTTTGAGGTGTATGATTAATAGTCGTGGAAATAGAACTCTGTGGCACGAGTTCAAATCCTGGACAAGATACTTTGCATTCACATAGCGCTAATACACTTGGGAAAGGTATGCCTCCATTTACTATCCCTCCAGCTATGGTAATATAGTAGGGTAGAATGGGATTTTTAACCTTGGTTAGACAACCAGTCCTAGGAGAAGGAAAACTCTGAATCCAAACCTGCACTATACATATGTTATATATATATATATATATGTGTGTGTATATTATATTATATATATATAATATATATATATATAGTAAGTAAGGGTATCGTATAGTTGAATTCAGTTTCACTTGTTTTACTAACAGTTTCTGCCTCAGCGATTTTCAAACTGAGTCTTGGATCGAAAACACCATTCTGTAGTAATAGATCTGTGAGATTAGCTTGCTAAACATTACATCACGATGAAATGCCCCTATATAGGAAAGAAGTGTACTAGTTATTTAATCAATCCGTTCAGCCAGGAATAGGATGAATCCCAAGAGTACAAGTATGAGACCATCCAGTGCGGATTGAACTCGTTATTCAGTTGTAATGTATAGCGAGTCTATCTTCCAAAATCAGCATACCACTATGGGACTCCCCTATACAGATAAAATAAATAGTAGGTGCTTATTCCAACCGTTTAGTAAGTGGGATGGTGCACAAGTTCGCAGGTACGGGGCATCCATCAAAGATCGAACCCGTTAATTTCGTTGTAATGGATCTGCGAGACGAGCTTGCTAACCATTTCACCCCTATGAGGTATTAACCCAACCCGGTCACCACGGATGCGGTTCGACAAGTATGGGGTAGTGAAAGTATCGTAGTCACTATTCAGTAATAATCGATCCGCAAAACTAGCATACTAACCATTAGGCTATGATGTGACGCCCCTGGTTAGGTATTTATCCAATTCATTCACCACGGTAAGGATGTGACACACGATAGGAAGTATGGGACATCGACCGAAAATAAAACACATTATTTTGTAGTAATTGATCTGTGAGATGAGATTACTAACCATTTCACACCGATGTGACGTCCCTGGGTAGGTTTTTACCCAACCCGATCGCCACAGGAATGATGTGACACAAGATCGTAAGTATGGCGGCATCCAGTGAGGAATAATTAGTACGGATATCATCATCATCATCATGCCGCGCTAATAGCACGGATATCCATGAAATCTCTCGCCAACGTTCCTATCATCCATTTCTCTCATCAGGTCCTCTGCACAGTATCCAGTATCCGCACAGAGCTGGTCAATGCCTGGAAGTCGCATATTTTTGCGAGTGTATATAATGTTATTGAGATGGTTCCGCATAGCGTTCTGAAGTGATAATGTTATTTTTAACCCCCACAACGCTTTCATCTACTGAAAGTGATGTCAACATTCATATCAGTAAAGCATAGTCTGCTCTTGACCAGCTCTGCGCAGATAGTGGCATAAACTGGCACAGCTACATGTGTTTCCATTGGAGAACGTCACTTGCGAGTTCATCCTTGCTTCTTCAGTGATGTCCAGCATTAGTAGGGTAACAGCTTAGATATACCAAGTTCTGTCAGCAATCGGAGGCTAGAATGTTAAACAACCATTATACAAAATGTACTCCATATACAGAAAAGATAAGTTATAGGAACTTATTCAAACCGTTTAGTACGGGTAGGATGTGGCACAAGTTCGCAGGCACAGGGCATCCATCGAATGATCAAACCCGTCACTTATGAGTTTCATTCCTGCATCTCAGCAGTGCCCAGTAAATTAGTTGGTATCCGCTTAAATATAACAAGTTTTGTAAAGTAATCGGTGGCTAGAAGCTAAAAAAACCATCACATCACCAAAATGGTCTTCCATACACAGAAAGATAAGTAGCAGGAATGAACTGCTATAAGTGACGGTTTTTTGATTTCGATGGATGCCATCTGCTTGCACCATACCTACCCGTACTAAACGCCTAGAAGTAAGTTCCTGCTACTTATCTTTTCTGTGTATGGAAGACCATTTTGGGTGATGGTTTTTTAGCATTCTAGCCACCGATTACTTACAAAACTTGTTATATTTAAGCGGATACCCAACTAATACTGGGCACTGCTGGAGATGCAGGAATGAACTCATAAGTGACGGTTTGATCTTCGATGGATGCCCTGTGCTTGCGAAACTTGTGCAACTCCTACCCGTACTAAACGGTTTGAAATAAGTTCCTATAAACTTATCTTTCTGTATATGGAGTAACATTTTTGGTATAATGGTTGTTTAACATTCATAAGCCTGCCGATTGCTGACAGAACTTTGGTATATATCAAGCTGTTACCACTACTAAGACAACTGAAGAAGCAAGACTGAACTAAATGACCGTTCTCCAATGGAAACACATGTAGCCTGTGCCAGTTTATGCAGCTATCTGCGCAGCAGCTGGTCAACGAGAAAGCTTTACTGAATGAATGTTGACATCACTTTGCAGTAGAATGAAATAGCTTAAAAATAAAAACATTATCACTTCAGGAACGCAATGCGGAACCATTCCTCAAATAACATTATATACACTCGCAAAAAAATGCGACTTCCCAGGCATTGACGAGCTCTGTTGCGGATACTGGATACTGTGGCAGAGGATACCTGAATTGAAGAGAAATGGATGAATAGAACGAAAGTTTCATGGATATCCCGTGCTATTAGCGGCAAATAAGATGATCCGTAACTAAAATTATTCCTCACTGGATGCCGCACATAAACTTACGAAATCTGTTCAAATCAATCCTTGCGATCGGTGGGTAAATAACCTACCCACGACGTCACATCGGTGTGAAATGGTTAGTAATCTTCATCATCACAGATCATTACTAACAAATATAATGTGTTTTATTTTCGTCGATGAAGTGTCACAATCCTACCGTGTGAATGAATTGGATAAAATACTCTACCAGGGGCGTCACAAATCATACCTAATGGTTATATGCTATTTCTGCGGATCGATTATTCTGGAATAGGACACGATACTTTCAACTACCCCATACTTGTCGAACGCAATCCGAAACCGGGTTTGGTAAAAACCTCATAAGGTGTGAAAAAAAAGGTTAGCAGCTAAAAAGTCTCGCAGATCCATTATAAAGAAAGTTTCGCATCTTTGATGGATGCCCGTACCTGCGAACTTGTAACACCATCCCACCTTTACTAAACGGTGTGGAAAAAATTTTTTAAAGGGCCCACCCGCCCTACTATTTATTTTACTGTATAGGGAGTCCATAGTGGTATGCTGATTTGAAGATAGACCTCGCATATACATTACAACTGAATAAACTGAGTTCAATCCGCACGGGATGTCTCATACTTGACTCTTGGGATCATCCTATTCCTGGTGAACGGATTGATTAAATACGCTAGTACACTTCTGTTCCTATATAGGGCAATTTCTCGTGATGTAATGTTTTAGCAGCCTAATCCTCACAGATCTATTAAACTACAGAATGGTGTTTTCCGATCCAAGACTCAGTTTGAAAACGCTGAGGCAAGAACACTGTATGTATATACAAGCTGAAATCTGAATTCAACTATACGATACCCTTACTTACGTTAATATATAAATATATATATATATATATATATATATACAACACATATATTATATATATACATATGTTATAGTGAGGTTGGATCAGAGTTTCCTTCTAACTGGTTGTCCTAACCAAGGTAAAAATCCCATTCTACCTACTAATTACCCATAGCTGGAGGGATACGTAAATGGAGGCATACCTTCCCAAGTGTATTAGCGCTATGTGAAATGCAAGTCTTGTCCAGGATTGAACTCGTGCCAGCAGAGTCATTTCTCTACCGACTCATAAATCATTACACCTCATAACTTCCACATACATACTCACCCCCTATATATATATAATTAATATATATATATATATATAATAATATATATATTTATATATATATTGACAATAGAGATTGTGTATCTGTTTCTATAACGCAAACTACGTCACTATCCCTCAGGTAGTTAGTGTTATATGTACAATGATTTGAATAATCATTAATTTCTACTTAATTAGCTTATTATCAACAATGTTCTATTAAAGTCCACCGCGAGATAATTTGCCCTCAAAGCAGCCATATTCATTAAGTTATTTACCTTCGTCAATCTCGTCACTGTATCAGGTAATGACACAGGGCGGTTCAATGTAAAATGAGATGGTAGATTTTAGATCCCGTCATCATCCCCAAAAAATCAAGACCGGGTGCAGATGTATGATGTGGAAGTGTGAGGTGTCATGATAATAGGGAAAACCTCCTAGGATCACGCCGTTAATTTATATAATGTATTTATAATCCTGTGATGTGTCTATATATCAATAATATGGTAATACGGTTTAATAAACCGGTTAATAAGTAATTACTTAGGGATATTGATGTCTGAAAAAAATTTTTCTCAACGTATTAAAAGAAACCCTATGTGGTGATTTATAATTATATTGATATCAAAAAAAAAAACGAATTAGTGTAATCGTTTTTGTTAACTAATTTAGATTTAATTTAAAAAAATTTCAGTGTGGAAGTACTTAGTAGCGATATCAATCAAATCATCATCCATCATCATCATCAATCATCATCATGTACCACAGCTAGTCATGGATATCAATGAAAATTCCCTCGCAAAGAAAAATCATTCCATGCCGCTCAAGGAGGAAATAATAAACAGAGTCTGGTTAGAAGGTCTTTTTAATTCAGTTAATAATATTTTATATAAAAAACAATAGAATCGCATATTTTTGCTAGTACATATAATGGTTATTGAGAAAATACCGCAAAGTTCTGACGAAATAATTATTCTTTAACCCACAGACGCTTTTCACTACTGAAAGGATGTCAACATTCTTTTCATAAAGCATAGTTTCTGCTCTTGACAGATTAATGATCATATAGAAAGTTGATCTCTTAGATGAAATATAAAGGAAATTTTTCAAAAGCTGTTTGTCTGTATGTTGATCATTATTAACATTTATTGAACACTTAGACTTTAACGAAACAATGTTGAAGATGAGAACATATTGCCCATTGCAGGAGGGAGAACGTAAAAAAGCGGATTCATACCTTCCCCCAAGGGAGAGATAATAGGCTAACATCGTCCGAAGTTCAAATTCCCTGACCAGAAAAACTTGGAAAAAGGTATGAATCAAACTACGTCTCCCTCTAGCTATTATTTAAATAAGGAACGACTTGGCTCTTTAACCTGGAATAGGCAACAGTCTGGAGAAAGGAAAACTCTAACCTGTTATAAGTCTAAGACACTACTACGGAATTAGCCCAGACCAATTATTATTAAAAAAAAAATAAGTGCTCGTTCGAAGCTACACTTAAATCCGAGTCCCCTCCCCAAACTAACTTCTTTTTTAATTTTTTTGCCTATCCGTGACTCAACTTACATCCCATCAATCAAAACCTCAAGTGGTAGAGGTGAGAATAAAATGACCGCCTACACATTAGGGTTTGATTTTTCACTTTTTAAATATAAATTCCCTCTCAACAGAAACCAGTTGCAATGTTGCTAATAATAAATATCAAAAACAAGATTTCTTACTTACACCATTGTTTGAGGAAATAGAACAATGAAAAATATCGATCCCAATTTAAATGCACTAAAAATTCTCGTTTCCTTAACCATGATGCCCCTAAAATTGCTGAGCAATTGTAGGTGAGTACTAAAATCATATTTCCGTTATCCCCTACACATATGTGTTGGATTTTTCACTTTTTTAAATATATAAAATTTACCCTCAAAATGAATACTGATACAAAAACTAGATCCTCTTACTGCACAAGGAAATGCAATCAAGGATCGTCGGTTAATTGGTTTGAAAAATTAGCCCAGTTTATACATATTCTAAACAGAAATTTAATTTAACTAAGATGAAACAAACTAAGATATATATTTTTTTTTTTTTTGTACACATATTCACTAGAATCTACAGATTGAAAATTATCTCCCCCCCTCAGACGTCGACACCTTCGCATATCGTGCAGTTTATCCTACTCTTTAATCAAGTTGAATAAGGATACATTTTTAAAAACTGAAATCTATTTCCCGCACATGAAGGCAAAGCTTTTGAAAAAAATATCTGTGGTATTTTTGTTAATTTGCAAACTTTTGCCATAGGAGAGACGATACAGTTCCAAATCGAACACATCAGCTCGGTGCAACGCTGGAGGATTTGGCCAAGATTGATGGTAGATAATATATATAATTATAAATTATATAATGTAATATATAATACTAAGAGAAGAGAGAGAGAAGGGGGGAGGCAGAAGAGAGAGAGCAGAGCGATAGAAGACAAGAGAGGGGGAAAGAAAGCAGGGGACTTACGGGAGATAATATAGGAAAACGAGGTAACTATACAAACCGCTTGCGCTAATAAAATTCATTCCCCTCAGAAATTAGAATTAAGATAATGAGAGAAATAAGAGAAAAGGTAAAGCGAGAATCATAGATAAAGAAAGAGAGAATATATAATAAATATAATATAATAATATATTATAATAGAGAGAGAGAGAGAGCAGGAGAGAGAAGAGGGGGGACTACGAAAAGAGGAATTGAAACTATTGCGAACTTAAGTATAACATATGCCAACTGTGAAATAGATTAGATAAGAAGAGAGGGCAAGAGAAAGGTGAGTGACAGATATATATATTATAGATATAATATGATTATTATATATATAAGATAGATAGATAGAATAGATATGATAGATAAGATAGAGGAGAGAGAGAGAGAGAAAGAGAGAAGAGAAGAAACGGATATATATATGTAAGAAAGGGAGAAAGAAAGAAAGAGAGGATAGGAAATAAAGAGAAGAGGATGATGAAGTAATTGTGACTTAATAAACATATGCTCCCTTAAGAATAAAGATTAGATAAGAAGAGAGAACAAGAGAAATCCGAGAGTGATCATATAGATAGATAGGATAGATAGATAGATAGAATAAATGATTGAGAGACAGACACGGACAGACAGACATGACAGAGATCAGAGACAAAAACAGAGAGTAACGAACGAGTGAAACATCAAAGGATAAATGAAAGGAATAGAGAGAAGAAAGAAGACAAAATCGATTGTAAGATATACAGAGAATAGATAGTGGAGAACGAGAGAGGAGAGAGAGAGATGAGAAGATAGAGAGAGAGGAAAGATCGATAAATACTATAATAGAGAGTGGTGTGTGGTGCGTGGTGTGTGTGTGTGAGAGAGAGAGAGAGAGAGAGAGAGAAGAAGATGGATAAGATATATATAGAGAGTGTGTTGTGGTGTGGTGCGTGTGTGTGTGTGTGTGTGTGTGAGAGAGAGAGCAGAGAGGAGAGAGAGAGAGAGAGAAAGGAACAGAAATCCGAATGAAGAGAGAAGAGAAAGAGAAGAGTGCGTGTTCGAGAGAGATGAGAGTGAAAGAGAAAGGGACCAAGAGAGCAGAGAGAGCACGATAGAGGAGAAAGTGTGTGTGTAATGTGTGTGTGTGTGTGAGAGAGAGAGAGAGAGAGAGAGCGAAGATAGAAGCGAGAAAGAAAGAAAGCAAAAGAAATCGGGAGTGAAAAAGAGAGAGAAGAAAGAGAGTGCGTTTTTGAGAGAGAGTGAGAGTGAGAGAGAGAGAGACGAGAGAGAGCGATAGAGGAGAGAAAGATGTGTGTGTGTGAGAAAAGATGAAGTGTGTGTGTGTGAGAGAGAGAGAGAGGAGAGAGAAAGAAGCAAATAATCGAGTGAAAGAGAGAGAAACGAAGAGAGAGTGCGTGTTTGAGAAAGTGAGAGAGAAAGGGAAGAGAGAGAGAGCGATAGAGAGAGAATGAGTGTGTGGGAGTGACAGAAAGAGAGATGTAGAAAGAGTGAGAAGAGAGTGTGTGCGGTGGTGGTGTGTGAGAGAGAGAGAAAGTGAGAGAGGAGAGAGAGAGAGAAGAAAGAGTGTGTGTGTTTCTCGATTGAAGAGTAAAAGAGTGACATGGAATGTAGAAACTCCTATTATACGTCCTCGAAGCCGGCATAAAATCAACTCGACTTCCGTACGAGGTCGAATGTCAATCTTTTAAAAGAAGATTAGCGAACATCAGACAAATCTCATTAGATTTAGCACCTAATCTGGCGTCAGTTTCCACCCGAACCAGAGCAAGATATTGATGAAGATGGATGCCAATTAAGAAACTTTTACGCCTCGTGCACAAACCAAACAGACCTGCTGTCTAGATGCGAGACAAATACTGAGGCTAGATATTGTCTTTAAGTAAAATAGAATCTACATTTACATTTACTCTCTGAACAATACGTTTTGCACACACAACCACACACACACACACACACACACAGCACACACACATGATATATATATATATTTATGAAGGCAAATCTATAAAAACGGATGGAAGCACTCTGACGGGCCTTACAAATATACTATATATATATTGATATATATATATGTATTATATATATACTATATATGGTGTGTGTGTGTGTGTGTGTGTGTGTGTGTGTGAGTGAAATGGAAATGAATCCGAACATATGGAGGAAAATGAGTGAAAGAAACAGTAAAGTAGATGGATGAAAACGGATATTTATGAATCACTCTTTAATCGTTGCACTTTACACATTGTTTCGGTCGTTATCAAAATTTAACGGATTTCACGTTAGTTATTATTAAAATAATCAGATGGAGTTGAAAGAGATGATGTTGATTAAGTAATAGGAATAGATATATATAATATATATATATTATATAATAATATAATAATATATATATATATATTATATCGAATGAATTTATTCACGCCCTAACAAAACGTTGCCACAAACACACAAACACATACGCACACATACGCACACCACGACACATATAGTATTACATATCTCTCATAACAATAAACATACACAAAACACACACATGCACTAACATACAATATATGTATGTACATATGTATATATTGCAACACTCTTACAAAAACGGATGGAGGCACTACATATGTATGAATTTATTCACTCCCTGAACACACACACACACACACACACACACACGTACACACACACACACACACACACACACATTAATATATATATAATATATACACACACACCACATATATATATATAATAATATATACTATGCCCTTATCTCTTCCTCTCTCTCTTCACACACACACAAATAAACACACCGCACATAGAATTCACACACACACACACACCACACACAAACACACACACGACCACACACACACACACACACACACATATATATATTATTATATTGATTTTACAAATAGGTATGACTTTAATTAATATATATATATATATATATATATATATATTGATTACATAAATTAGGTATGACTTAATTAAGCACATTAATATCCCAACAAATGTCGGCCTTCGCCATTTTCAAACCACACTGTTTGACTACTTCATACTGTCGTGCTCATAAGTCCCAGCCCAAAAGCTGCGATAACATAGCCAGTTTAAGATTGAACGAAGAAATTCCTGGAGCAGGCCAGCTGTTTACTGGTTAGACTGTCCGCCTGTCAGCCTGACAGTTAGGGTTCGAATCACGCACAAAGCACTGCCTGTCCTATCGCTCTGCTGATGAGGCCTAATGGGCTGAAATGTACATAACAGAGATGACTTTTTCTCGATTTGTTACGCTACTCTTTAAACCGATTGCTCGCCTAATCCATTTAGTTATAATTAATTGATTAACAAAAAATTAGGATTACTTTAATTAAGCACAATAATCTCCCACAAATTGTCGGCCTTCGCCTATTTTCAAACACACTGTTTTGACTACTTCACACACACCACAAACACACACATATATATATATAATATTATATATAATATATATATATATATATAAAGTATATATACTATATAAAGCAATGCACACTATAAAAATGGATTGAGTATCTCGTTGGTGGCCATTACATATTATTCATTATTAGATTAATCAGTTAAAAGCCCTCCTTTCAGTCTGTAAGTTGCCGATGGTAGAGTGGTTAAGAAGTCTGACTGATGTTAAATCGATCAGGTTTCTATCTGGGCTGGATAAGAGCCTGCTTAATATCTAAACCAC
The DNA here is from genome assembly GCA_023376005.1 of Doryteuthis pealeii. Classification (NCBI taxonomy): domain Eukaryota; kingdom Metazoa; phylum Mollusca; class Cephalopoda; order Myopsida; family Loliginidae; genus Doryteuthis; species Doryteuthis pealeii. Next base: position 41,037,140 of record CM042169.1, read on the forward strand.
ACTGACTAGACGTATATCTTGAAACACGGTATCTGTGGATGAACTATAATATATATATATAATATATATATAATATATTTCAATTTGTAATATATACTACATACCGTCGATTCGACTCCTTTATTCATATATATATATATATATAAATATATATATATATATATATATATATTGTAGATAGATACTGGGTACTATATTCTAAGCAAGATTGCGCTAAATATTAATTGATAGAGCTATTTAGATTTGAATCAATGGTTGATTTGGTCCTGTAGATCGCATAGGTGAAGAAACAGCTCCAGTTACCAGGTGCTGACTCAATTCCACGCTACGTTAAATCAAATTATATATATAGTATATATATATATATATATAATTATATATATTATGATGCACATGGGAAAGGTAATGAACATCTTTAACTGATACGTATGATGATTTATGTAAGCCACCTTATTACATAAATGAAGCTGTTTCCTGGCTATGATGTTAAATTCTAATCTAATGTGGACCTTCAGTTCTAGAGCCTCAAGGAAGTATGGAGCATGCCTTCATTGTATTATTACTACCAGCAAATCACACTGACCCGAAGTGGGTTAGTACCTGTTATGGTCCATCTATGGGTTAGGT
>CM042169.1:41037866-41055366 GCA_023376005.1 Doryteuthis pealeii
AGGAGAGATCTGTCTGTTCTGGTCTGTTCTGTCCTCTCAATCTTTATCTATCTATCTATCTTATCTATCTATCTATATGACTCACTCTCGGGATTTCTCTTGGTTCTCTCTCTTATCTAATCTTATCTAAGGGAGGCATATGTTTTATTAAGTGAGCAATTACTATCATCTATCCTCTCTCTTTAGTTCTATCTCTCGATCTTTTGCTTGTCTTTTCTCCTTTCTCTCTACATATATAACTATCCGTTTCTCTCATCTCTCTTTCTCTCTTCTCTCTTCCTCTATCTATCTATCTATCTATTCTATCTATATATTAATATATTTATATAATATATATATCATGTCACTCTCACCTTTCTCTTGCCTTCATCTTATCTAATTCTTGGATTCACAGTTGGCATATGTTTTATTAAGTCGCAATAGTTTTCAAATTCCTCTTTCGTAGTCTCTCCCCCCCCTCTCTCTCTCCTCTCCTCTATTATATATATATATATATTAATATATATATATATATTATATATATATCTCTCTTTCTTATCTATCTATCTGTCTATCATTCTCGCTTTTACCTTTCTCTTTATTCTCTTTTATTATCTAATCTAATTCCTGAGGGAGAATGAATTTTATTAAGTCACAAAGCCTTTATTGTTCCTCGATTTTCTAGATATCTCCCGTAGTCCCCTCTTTCTTCCCCCTCTCTGTCTCTGTCGCTCTTCTCTCTCTCTCCCTCTCTCTCTCTCTCTCCTCTCTATATATATATATATATATATATATATATATATATATATTTATTATATTTTCTACATCATCTTGGCAAATATCCTCCAGCGTTGCAGGCCGAGCTGATGTAGTTTCGATTTTGGAACTGTATGTCTCCCATATGGCAAAAGTTGCAAAATTAACAAAAATATTCCACAGATATTTTTTTTTCAAAACTTTGCCTTCATTTTGCGGAAATAAATTTCAGTGTTTTAAAAATGTATCCTTATTAACAACTTGATTAAAGAGATAGAACAGCGAACGATATCGAAGGTGTCGACGTGATCATTGGGGGGGGGGGAATATTTTCAATTTTGATTCTAGTTATAAATATCTTTAATTTTTTCATCTTAGTAAAATAAATTTCTGTTTTTAGAATATTAAAAACTGCTAAATTTTCAACCAATTTCTGGACCAATATTGGGAAAACGTAGGTGTTTTTTAGTGCATTTTAACTGACGATCCTTGATGGCTATTTTTCCTCAACAATGTGGTGCAGAGTGAATCTAGTTTTTTGTATCAGGTATTCATTATAGCAACATGCAACTTTCACTGTTGTGAGGAATTTAGATATTTAAAGAAAGTGAAAATCAACCCTACAATCCTGTGTAGGGGATACGTAATTAATAGATTTTGTACTCACACGTAAATTGTCTACGGCGGCCAATTTTAGGGCCACTATGTTAAGAGCAAACGAGGAGATTTTTAGTGAGCATTTTAATGGACGATATTTCATGCTATTTCCTCAAAACAATTGGTGTAAGTAAGAAAGTCTTGTTTTTGGAATCAATATTTATTATAGCAACATGCAACTGTTTTCGTGTTTGAGAGAATATTGATATTTAAAAAAGTGAAAAAATCAACCTAACCCTAATGTGTAGGGTCACGTAATTAATGATTTTTTGTACTCACCTCTACCACAGTGTGTCCTTTGCTCATCTTACTTGGATGGTTTGATTGATGGGATGTAAGTGAGGCACATAGCTGCTTGATTTTAAGGTGTAGCTCGAAACAGCACACACAATGCCTTTTTTTTCTTTTTTTCTTTTTTTTTTTTTTAAATGATAACTAATTGGGTCTGGGCCTATTCTAGTAGTGACCACCCTAAGCGGAGATTTAAGAGGTTTGAATTCAGAGTTTTCCTTCTCCTAGACTGTTTGCCTAACCAAGATTAAAGAGCCAAGTCTTCCCTATCATTTACTAATAGCTAGAGGGAGAGTAGTTTGATTCATACCTTTCCCAAGGGTATTAGTGCTATGTGAATTGTAGCTTCGTCCAGGATTTGAACCCGGTCGAAGCTACAGTTCACATAGCACTACTACCCTTGGGAAAGTTATGAATTCAACTTCTCTCCCTCCTGCAATGGGCAAATAGTAGGGCAGACTAGGCTCTTGTGTAGTTCTCATCTTCAAGAGTTTCGTTAAAGTCCAAGTGTTCAACTAAATGTTAATAATGACTCAACTACAGCAAACAGCTTTGAAAAATTCCGTTTTATTTCATCAGAGATCAACTTTCTATATGATCATTAATCTGTCAAGAGCAGACTATGCTTTACTGATACGAATGTTGACATCACTTTCAGTAGATGAAAGCGTTGTGGGGGTTAAAAATAACATTATCACGTCAGAACGCTATGCGGAACCATCTCAATAATTATATATACTAGCAAAAATATGCGACTTCCAGGCACACGTATTTAAGTTTTAATATAATAAAATATTATACTGAATTAAAAAGACCTACACTAACCAGTTCTGCGTGGATCCTGGATGCTATGCCGAGAACCTCCTGAGGGCAATGGATGATATGAACGTTGGCGAGAGATTTCATTGATATCCATGATACTAGCGTGACATGATGATGATGATGATGATGATGATATCGCTACTAAGTACTCCACACTGAAAATTAGAATACAAATTAAATTAAATAGGTACACAAAAACGATTACACTAATTCTTACTTTATTCTGATTGATTGCAATATAAAATTATAAATCACACATAGGGTTGCTTTTAATACGTTTCAGAAAAAAAATATTAGGCATCAATATCCCTAAGTAATTACTTATTAAACACGGTTTTATTAAAACCGGTATGCAAATCATTAACACCATATAGTATATAAACATTTATATTTTAATGATATATAAGACACATCGCAGGATTTTAAATACATTAACAACCCGGCCACTCGGGCGGGGATCCGGTGGCGTCGGCCACTGGACTATTTATGTAAATTAACGGCGTGAACCTAGGGGTTTTCCCCCAGGCAACAACTGCCCCCTTAATTTAAAGGGACAGAGCTGGGTTTATTGCCCAGTGCCTGAGGCAACCCCCTTTGGGGGGATGCAGACGGGATCTAAGCATTTATTGCACCTGCCATCTCATGAGCTTCGGTTCATGGGTGGTCCCACATTGAACGACCCTGTGTCATACCTGCATACGTGGGATGCGAGGTAAATAACTTAATGATATGGGCTGCTTTGAGGCAAATCTATCTCCGGTGGACTTTAATAGAGACATTGGTGATAATAAGCTAATTAAGATGAAATAATGATTATTCAATCATTGATAATATAACGTAACTACCTGAGGGAATAGTGACGTAGTTTTGGTTATAGAAACAGATACACAATCTCTATTGTAATATATAATATATATTATATTATATACTATATATATATATATATATATATATATATGGGGGGTGAGTATGTATGTGGAAGTGTGAGGTGTAATGATTATAGTCGTAGGAAATAGACTCTGTGGAACGAGTTCAAATCCTGGACAAGATACTTTGCATTTCACATAGCGCTAATACACTTGGGAAAGGTATGCCTCCATTTACTATCCCTCCAGCTATGGGTAATATAGTAGGGTAGAATGGGATTTTTAACCTTGGTTAGGCAACCAGTCTAGGAGAAGGAAAACTCTGAATTCAAACCTGCACTATATATATATATATATATATATTATATATATATATATATATATAAGTAAGGGTATCGTATAGTTGAATTCAGTTTCACTTGTTTACTAACAGTTTCTTGCCTCAGCGATTTTCAAACTAAGTCTTGGATCGAAAACACCATTCTGTAGTAATAGATCTGTGAGATTAGCTTGCTAAACATTACATCACGATGAAATGCCCTATATAGGAAAGAAGTGTACTAGGTATTTAATCAATCCGTTCACCAGGAATAGGATGAATCCCAAGAGTACAAGTATGAGACATCCCAGTGCGAATTGAACTCGTTATTCAGTTGTAATGTATATGCGAGTCTATCTTCCAAATCAGCATACCACTATGGGACTCCCTATACAGATAAAATAAATAGTAGGTGCTTATTCCAACCGTTTAGTAAAGGTGGGATGGTGCACAAGTTTGCAGGTGCGGGGCATCCATCAACGATCTAACCCGTTAATTTCGTTGTAATGGATCTGCGAGACGAGCTTGCTAACCATTTCACCCTATGAGATATACCTGCGTGGGTATTTGCCCAACCCGGTCACCACGGATGCGGTGCGACAAGTATGGGGTAATGAAAGGATCGTAGTCACCATTCAGTAATAATCGATCCGCAAAACTAGCTTGCTAACCATTAGGCTATGATATGACGCCCCTGGTTAGGTATTTAACCAACTCATTCATCACGGTAAGGATGTGACACAAGATAACATGCATGGGACATCGACTGAAAATAAAACCCATTATTTTGTAGTAATTGATCTGCGAGATGAGATTACTAACCATTTCACACCGATGTGACGCCCCTGGGTAGGTTTTTACCCAACCCGATCGCCACGGGAATGATGTGACACAAGATCGCAAGTATGGCGGCATCCAGTGAGGAGTAATTAGTATGGACATCATCATCATCATCATGTCGTGCTAGTAGCACGGATATCCATGAAATCTCTCACCAAAGTTCCTATCATCCATTTCTCTCATCAGGTCCTCTGCACAGTATCCAGTATCCGCGCAGAGCTGATCAATGCCTGGAAGTCGTATATTTTTGCGAGTGTATATAATGTTATTGAGATGGTTCCGCATAGCGTTCTGACGTGATAATGTTATTTTTAACCCCCACAACGCTTTCATCTACTGAAAGTGATGTCAACATTCGTATCAGTAGAGCATAGTCTGCTCTTGACCAGCTCTGCGCAGATAGTGGCATACACTGGCAGAGCTAAATGTTTTTCCACTGGAGAACGTCACTTGCGAGTTCATCCTTGCTTCTTCAGTGATGTCCAGCATTAGTAGGGTAACAGCTTAGATATACCAAGTTCTGTCAGCAATCGGAGGCTAGAATATTAAACAACCATCACACCAAAGATGTTACTCCATATACAGAAAAGATAAGTTGTAGGTACTTATTCAAACCGTTTAGTACGGGTAGGATGTGGCACAAGTTCGCCAGCACGGGGGCATCCATCGAAGATCAAACCCGTCACTTATGAGTTAATTCCTGCATCTCCAGCAGTGCCCAGTATTAGTTGGGTATCCGCTTAAATATATCAAGTTCTGTAGTAATCGGAGGCTAGAATGCTAAAAAACCATCACACCAAAATGGTCTTCCATATACAGAAAAGATAAGTAGCAGGAACTTATTCAAGGCGTTTAGTACGGGTAGGGTGTGGCGCAAGCATGAGGCATCCATCGAAGATCAAACCCGTCACTTATGAGTTCATTCCTGCTTCTCCAGCAGTGTCCTGTATTAGTTGAGTAACTGCTTAAATATAACAAGTTCTGTAAGCAATTGGAGGCCAGAAATGCTAAAGAAAGCCAAAGTTAATATCTTCTAAGAATAGTTTCTTCGTCACGCCCAATTACAAAGGTAATATTATTTATAGCTAGGGATGGAATGTGGCTGCTTCAAAAGTAAGAAGGTCGTGAAAGAGTAATGTTGTTTTCATTTTGGAGTAAAAATTCCAGATGCCGTCATATGTTAAGCTAAATAGTCATCATATAAGGTTTACTAAGTGCAGAACAATTGAGAAAAAAGACCGAAATCTTTTTGTATGTTTACTCATTCACCCGGTCCGGGTTGTAAACACTTAAGCATCCAATGATACGCTTGGCATTAGAAAAAAGACGTGGACAAAGATGTAGTATCTATCTGACGGATTTTTTATCGTTTTCGTTCCGTTGCAAAAAACGAGAAAGCATAGAAAGAGAGAGAGAGCGAGAGAGGGAAAGATAGGGAGAGAGACAGAGACAGAGACAGAGACATATATATATATATATATATATATATATATATATATATATATAGAGAGAGAGAGAGAGAGAGAGAGAGAAGGGGAGGAGAAAAAGAGGGATAGGGGAAGATAGATATCAAGGGAGAGAGACAATGAGAGAAAGAAGAGTGGACAAAGATGTAGTATCTATCTGACGAAGATTTTATCGTTTTTCGTTCCGTTGCAAAACGAGAGAAATAGAAAGAGAGAGAGGGGGGAGATAGGGAGAGAGACAGAGACAAAGACAGAGACATAGACATATATATATATATAATATATATATATATATATATATATATATATAGAGAGAGAGAGAGAGGGGGGAGGGAGGAAGAGAGGGAGAGAAATAGAGATAGGGGAGAGTGAGATAAGAAGGGGGAGAGAGAAAAGAGAGAAAGAAAGAGGGAGACAGCGAGATGGCGGGAAAGAGAGAAAGAAAGGAATAGGGAGAGAGGGAGAGAAGAGAGGGGGAAAGAAAGAGATAAATAGGAAGAGAAATATAGGGAAAGAAAGAGAGAGAGGGTGAGAGAAAAGAGAGAAAGAAATAGACAGGGAGAGAAAGAAAGCAAGAAAGAAAGAAATAGGGGAGGAATAGGAAGAGAAAAGAGAGAGAAGAGAGAGAGAGAGAGAGAGAGAAAGATGGGAAGAGAAAGAATTGGAGAGAGAAAGAGAGAGATGGAGTTGAGAAATAGGCAGATGAAGAGAAATAGGGAGGGAAAGCGAGAGCGAAAGAAAGAGATGGATATTTGGAGAGGGAGAACGAAAGATCTGGAGAGATATAGGAAGAAAAGAGAGAGGGAGAGAGAAAAGATAGGAACGGAAAGAGAGAGAGAGAGAGAAGAGAGAGAGAGAGAGAGAGATAGGACCATAGTGATAGATAAGATGAAGATTTGATATATATTCATTTACTAAGCTTAGACTTGGCACAAGGCTAGAAGTATAAGGCACCTAGTGAGAATCGAATTCACTAACAATGGTCTGTAAATCTAGCTTGCTAACCATTACACCACGTGAGGTGCCAAAAAGTTTGGTATATATGATCATCGGAATGAAAAGATGCTGGTCTTAAGAAAAGGAATGATGGAGGAGGGCTATTATTTATTAATTACTCTTTTATTTTATTCATCTTATTTTTTTTAATCTGAACAAATATTTGCTAGATATACATTTTGTTCGCCTTTCTACGCACTGTTTTACCCCGATTTATATATAGATTTGTTTTCAGCATTTTAAAAGAAAAGAATATTTATTACCACAAATAAATAATAAACAAACAAGGATAATTAAATACATATGTGCATATAAACACATACACGTACAAATAGATGAAGATACACTTAAATCCATTTATACCACACACACACACACACACACAAACACACACATACACACACATATATATACACACACACACATATATATACACACACATATACACACACAAACACATGCATATATATATATACACACACACACACATATATATACACACACACATATATATATATATACACACATACACACACAAACACACACACATGCATATATATTTATACACACACACATATATACATACACACACATACATACACACACACACGCATATATATATATACATACACACACACACACATATATACACACACACACATATATATATATATATAAAGTAAGTAAGTAAAGTCATCGGGGCGGCCTAATGTCGATATCAGCCAGACAGCGAGGGAGTCTATCCCTTTTTCACTAGCGCTAGAGCAAGGAGATTATTTTTAGCGTCTGAGGTGGAGCACCACACCTACCATCAGCTCCTTTACCACACAGATCCCTGTGCTATTCAAAACGCTGAGTTGGCGAGGGCCGGTATCGAACTAGGAATCTTGTGGTTTCTAGCCGAACGCTCTACCGACTGAGCTAACCCGGCCCTAAGTGTATTTTGGCAGCATTTTTTCTTTTAAATATGTTGTGTTAAACTGTACAGACAATTCTTGTCAACATGTTCTCAATGCTTATAATTTCCCGCCTATCCTCCTTCCACTATTCCCCTCCCCTTCTCACAACTTGTGCCCCTCTCCACAAAAAAATACTACTGCATCGATCGTTCGAACTACTACCATTCCTACAACCACCCCCTACCAATTGTTATTACCTCCCACTTTCAATTCCTACGCTACTACTCGTTCTCCCGAGACACGGAACATACCATCAGTTTCCTACCTGATGATGGCAAACTGTATTGTCGAAAGCGCTCCTAATGAAACCTTTGGTGGACTGTTACACCAGTTCCACCCTGACACCAAAAGATGGCCCGAAAATTAGAAAGAATCGAACAAAAACTCGTCCGACAAGAATTGTCTGTACAGTTTAACATAGCATATATATATATATATACCAAACCCTACGCAGGATGCGACATAAGGTCAATTAAGCAGAGTTTAACAGGTTGGAATTCAAAGTTTTCGTTCTCCTAGACTGGTTATCTAGCCATGGTTAAAGAGCCCAGTCTGACCTGCTTTTTACCCAAAGCTGGCGGAAGAATTGTATTCATACCTTTCCCAATGGTATTAGCGCCATGTTGAATATAAACAGCTTCGTCAAGGAATCAAACTGGGTCGACCAGTTTATTTCCTACAACTCAAACCATTAACCCCGCGATACCATAAACTATAATAGTTATAAAAAATATATATACCACATATACTCGTGTAAGAGTCGAGCTAGTATATGTCTCACGAACTCATTCCTTTAGGAACCAAGTTATTTTATTCATGCGTTGTTGAGGGTAGGTTCCGATTTGAATGTTCTACCGACTGAGCTAAACCGTTATTATCTCAAGTTGAACATTGTACATTCAAAACGGATATTATTAGGTAATATATACAGTATCGCTACACGTCCTTTTCATTATGCATAGTTTTAAATTTTACAAAATTAATATTCATCAAAAACAAAAAAATGGCTAAATAATTATACTAATTAAATGGTTGGTTGGTTGGTTATTTTATTTAATGGCATATCAACTCTTGCGTACTATTTAATACCAAATATTTTGGTATATACATATTTACCAACCTTTCCGCACGAGCAGGATATGACACGAGGTCAATTTCCTAAGCGGAGTTTAATTGGTTTAAATTCAGAATTTTCCTTCTCCTGGACTGGTTATCTAGCGAAGTATAAAGAACCCAGTCTGTCCAACTATTTACCCACAGCTGGAGGGAGATTAGGTTGATGCATATTTTTCCCAAGGATATTAGCGCTATTTAAAATGTCAATAACCTCCTCTAGAATTTGAACTCGAGTCGAAGGGTCCATTTACAAAGACTCTAACCATTACACCGTGTACCTTTTGTATATAGGATTTTTAAGCCTTTGTGAGTTTGTAGGTAGATATTGGTTTGGTATTAAAAATTGGTAGAAATAATTTTCATTAACATCATGAGCATTGATAAATTGTTAGAATTAATAAACTAGACGTTGACTCTCAACCACCATATTCTTGAAACCATATGGTAAAAAGCGTTGGGTGTTTGCATAAGAGCAATTTGAAGAATACGCTCCTAATATTATTGATTAATAATAATTGAGTAATAGATTAATTATGATTAATTAATAATTAGTGTGTATAAATAAATTGGTAGAAATAATTTTCATTAACTGCATACCGGTGGTTGACCCTCAAAATCAATTTTTAGCAACTATATGATAAAAAGTGGGTGTTTACCCTGAGCTATTTGAAAATACGGTCGGGACAATCATATAGGTGATAGGGTTTGACATGCCCAGTCGATTGGTCGGAGGGGCCTCTCTGAACTCCCGTCTATTCTAAGCGAGGACCAAACTTGAGTGTTGATGTCATGGACTACTCAGCTACTAGGCTTCCATCCTTAAGTATCAAGGCTCGCCAACCACGACCAAAACGTAACTCCATTATGGGGGGATGTTCTTACCCCTCTGTAGAGGTGCAGTCGGTGCATTCCAGTAAAGTCGTCCTTAACGTCAGTATCAACCAGAAGCAAGGGAGTCTATCTTCTTATCACTAGCGCTAGACCATGGAGATTGTTTTTGCGTCTGAGTTGGTGCGCAAAACCTACCATCAGCTCCTAACTTTACTGCAAATATGTGCTTCTCATACGCTGAGGTGCTAAGGGCCGGTATCGAACAAGGAACCTCCTGGTTTCTAGGCGGACGCTCTCCCGACTGGGCTAAACCGGCTCTTTAGAATTTAGGAGTTTTAAAAACTATGACGGAATTTTGTTTGATTTGGTTTGTTTTGTTTTACGGCATATCAACCTCAGTGGGTCATTTAATGCCGATAAAGTTTTGAAATAAATAAATTCTTAATGGATAATACCATTTTTTATAAATACATTTTTCTATTTAACCCATATATGGGACCCTAACAGGTACTACCACTCCGGTCAGAGTGGACCAGGGAGCAATGGTGATGAAGGGGTGCTCCACATTCCCCAAACGTCCAAAACTGGAACCTCACCATCAGATAGAGTTTAACGTCATTCCCAGGACATGTAGACCCGCAGCCACAACCTTCTAGCACCCATATGATAAAAAGGGGTTGGGGCTTGCCATAAGGGCAATAGTATGATGGAATTGTATGCGTTGGTCGTAGGTTGCCATCAAAAGAGAATATCCTCTATGAAGATGCTGCAGTTGAGCACATTAAAAAGTAAACATTAAACATATCAAGAGTCGGATGATACTGACATTGCACAGCTACATGAGATCAAATGTCTAACCAGGAAGCAATGAATAATATAAACGTATCACAGAGTTATTTTATACAAGAAGGTAGTCTATTCTGTTTGTTGTGTATATAAGATATACGAGCTGATTTTTGCCATATGTTAGCACTTTAATGTTAAACGGCGCAGCAGACATCATGTACCCCTCAATGATAAATGAGCAGAAATGATTGCAGATTTCAGCTTCTTATTAAATCACGAAGAGAAAAATAATATTTTCAAGAGTTCTTTATTTAAAATTGTCTTTATTAATCAATACTGAATGTTCTATTTCTTTTTTAAACTTCTAATTTTAGAATTTTAAATGAAACACACACACACACACACACACACACATATATATATATATATATATATATATATATATATATATATATGTATATATATATATCTTTGAAAGGAAGGAAAAACTCAACACCGTTATTCCGTAATAAATTTATTTCAACCAAAATTGGGGCCTTTATGAATCTAAGTTGATTTAACAAAGCTCCCCAACTGTATTAATTAAAAAGATTATTATACATTGAGCTCTCTGTAGTGATTTAAATAGTCACTGTATTTATACATACTGGATCATACAATATAAGTACAGTGTGTCCTAGAAATCATATATAGAATCATCCCTTACTACCTAGTTTTGGATACCTCACACACACACACACACACACACACACACACACATATATATATATATATATATATATATATAATATTGTAAAAAATTTAAAAAACAGAACGAATAATGTTTTTTCGCCTACGATGCAGTGTTTCGATCTGTTTTGATAGATTTCATCAGGGCTTTCTTTAGTTTGAGGAAAAATAAATTATTACTGAAAATAAGAAGTCTGCAGCCTCTGTTTTTAGTCGATCTTGAAATGTGAGAGAGAAAGAATCTTTTTAAAAATTGTTGAGTAATGCAGCGTTATTAGATTAAAAAAAAAAAACGCCGTAACGGTTTACCCGATTATGCTGTTGTTGTTTTTTTAATGTATGAACGCTGCGTTCGTCAACAATTTTTAAATATATTTTTTACAGTCCAAGCTGTAAAGAAATCAACCCACAGAAGAAACTTAAAGGATGATGCCGGAAAAACACACACACACATACATACACACGCACGCACACACACATACACATACACACACACATACATACAGATGCACACACTTGGACATACGTATTCATATGTGTAGGGTCTGTAATAAAATCAGACGGTACGAAGAAAGAAACACAATATAGAAAATTAAATTGACACTTTTCGATATGAAGATAGCTTCATCAGAAACTAAGTTTTATTTAACAAGCACCAAGTTTACATGTGAGGAGAGCGGTGAGCGTATACGATGCTATGGTACATATATGTATATACATATATTATATGTATAATATAAATATACATATATATATATATAAAATATATATATATATATATATATATATATATATATATATATATATATATATATATATATATATATATAAAGAAAAGTAATGAAAAGAAAAAGAAAAAAGATTAAACAAAAGTGTTATCGAAATTTCGTTTTTGATATATCCGGGTTAAGGGATATATTATGAATTTGGTATTTGGTATATTATCGTAGTAGTAGCTGGTGCGTTGAATAGCAGTACGTCTTCCGAGCAGTCGTAGGGTATTCTGGCGAGTAAGTTTAGGCTGGTAAGCTTCGGCCCTGTACCACCACAGTCTCGAATATTTATACATGACACTGTCCAATCAGATTATAGTGAGGGGTACCAAGGTATTTACATATTCATTATATCAGTTTTTTTGTTTTCAAAATAAAATAACTTTCAGAAAGAAACATAATCAAGCTTTCTCTTCTTTTGGAATATAGGTAATAAGTCATTTTCGATGAGATAGTCACTGGCAACGAAAAATTAATTTATTACGAGAATCCAAATAAGCAGTTAACACAAAAATGTAAGAACGAACTTATAATTATAAGTAAGCAGTGAAAAGTTAGAACCCTTATCTTCTACTCTGTTTCTCTCTCGCCAATTATATACCCGACGTAAGGGGTATATCACATTCGTATATTTTATGTTCAAATGATGACTTTTGTGCGTAGCTTCTTTTTTCTGTGTCTTGTTTTTTATCTGTATCTTGTTTAAATTATAAAACTAACCCCTAACCCTAACCCTAACCCTAACCCCTAACAAATCACCGTATTTTGACGGTGTAAATTAGAAAAGAGTCCTTGTGAGTCGAGATCGCCGAAGGGGTGCCTAAAGGTCATATTGTCCGCGATTTCTATAAACTTCATGATTGCGCGTGTTGACTTTATCCTAAACAAGGTAAATATCCATTTATTCATTGATAATACTCTGTATATGTAAATGTATATCCTAAACAAGATATATATCCATTTATTTATAAGACCCCGTCTGCAAGAGGGACATGAAGACATGCCACATCGACACCAACACATGGGAGGCTTGTACAGAAGACCGTGTGACCTGGTGCCAACTCGTCAAACAAGGAACAGGAATGGCTTGATATATTACATTAGTTTGGGACAATTTCTGTTTAAAAGACATTCGTGTTTGTCTTTGCTTTATAAAGCACTTAATCAACACAATAATAAATCCCACAATCCATAAGTTATAGATTATCAGATAATTTATTAGACGAAGCAAATCATCAATAATGCAAAATAAGTCTACGACATAGTATCAAAATAATTAATTTTCAGAACAACTAACTTATCCTCGTAGCAGAACAAAAAATACAATTATACGTAGAAAAATAATCTGCTGTAACCCACAATACAATAAGAATGTTAAAACTAATTTAGGAGAAATATTAATAAAATTAATAGACAAACACTTCTATAAAGCAAACAAAGTACATAATGTATTAAATATTGACACACGTAAATAGACACACAAAAACTGAGTTATATCTGCACAGCAAACATGCTAAAATAGTATAAAGCACAATAATAAATATATAACACACCACAAGAAACAACAAAAAAAAACACCAGTAATTGCAAAAACAAACACGAATGTCCTTTAAACGTATATTGTCTCTAATCTAACGCAGTATACAAAGCCACTGTACGATCTAAACAAAACACAGAAAACTATATTTGATGTAAATGAAAGCACCTGGAAACAAAGAAGCTACACATATAAGATATGATTTAACAATGAAAATACAACAAACCCATCTTCTTTGTCAAGACCATTAGTCGAAATACCAGTAACATAGACTATTATGTTACTCTCATTTCAAATGATGATCCTGACAAAGAAGATAGGTTTCTTATATTTATATCTAATCACTTTCTTTAACTTCTTAATCAGAAATTTCTATTTCTTTCATGTTTCCAAAAATCCAGTATGTCTATTGTGATATATCTAAATACGCGTAACATTATACTTGAAATATATATATATATATATATATATATATATATATATATATATATATATATAGAGAGAGAGAGAGAGAGAGAGAGAGAGCGAGAGAGAGAGATAGATTGATTGATAGATAGTTATTATGAGAAATCATTACGCTCCTATTCAATAATGTTTTAAATACAAGTCTTTAGAATTAGCAAATAAAACGTGTACCGAAATGAACGTTGATGAAAGTAATGCGATGGGTGCAAAGAATTAAAAGCAGCTGTGTATATTTGAAAAACTGGAACTGAACGACGAATCACGAAAATAGAACGAAAACGAAGGAAAATCCTAAAACTACAAAAGGAAAAAACATGAAAAGACAGAAAAGAATTCGACCGAACGCCAAGCAAGAAAATGTGTTAAAAATCAAAACTCTTGGGAAAATAAACCATGTAATTTTTTTTTTTTAAGAAATGAGTAAGTGCATAAAAAATGTTGCATAGAAAAGAAAGAAGATGTACGAGAAAATAAATACATGAAATACATTAAGAAAACAATACAAATCGAATCAATGCATCTTGTAATTAGGTGAAGATGAAAAACAGAAATAAGAAAACAGAAAACGAAAAACGAAATTGAAAGAATATTTAAGAAGACCTAAATAATGACAAAGACATTAACTATTTGCTTACCAAATTTTATCCAAGTCTCTACCAAATGATATTGGTACTCTCTTATCTGTACGATGGGATACCTCAAAGTTCACTATCTATTCAACTGGTCCCATATCACAGATCAATACAAGTGTTAGGTTAGGTTCACAGACAAAACAAAACGACGGCAGAAATCTTCAAGTATTGGTTTGGTTTGGTTTGTTTTACGGCATATCATCCTCAGTGGGTCATTTAATGCCAACAAAGTTGTGAAATAAATTCATTCTTAATGCATAATACAAATTTGTTTATCAACTTATGTTTTTCTATTTAACCCATAGATGGGTACTACCTCTCCGGGGTCAGGGCGGACCTGGGAGCAATGGTGATGAAGGGGTACTCCACATTCCCCAAACCTCCAAAACTGGAACCTCACCATCAGATAGAGTTTAACGTCATTCCCAGGACATGTAGACCCTCAGTCACCAGCTTCTAACACCCATATGATAAAAAGGGGTTGGGGCTTGCTATAAGGGCAATCATGTAGGTATTAGGGCTTGACGGGACCAGCCGATTGATCGGAGGGGGCCTACTCCGACCGCCCGTCTAGCCCAAGATAGGGCCAAAGTGGAATATTGCAAGGCATGAACTGCTCATCCACCTGGGCTCTATCTTTAAGCATCACGGATCGCCACCCACAGCCAACAGGTGGCCCCATTGGGGGAGTCTTACAGAGGTGCAGTCGGTGCATTCTAACGCCCCAGCCGAAAGGGTGTCAGGTATTGATTTCTCAATGTAAGCAAGTAAATCACAGTGGGAGTGGTTTAAAGTAGGCAGAGTTAAAGTGTAAAGTGTTACGCAATGTTCTGCTTTGGTTTCTTTGCAAAAAGATCAAATACCAGTGTCAGGTTTGGTTCACAGATAAAACAAAACATTGTGACTTTTCAATGAAAACAAGTGACACATGCGAGACCCATAGCCAGCGGTTTAACGTAGAATTGCAAAGGGGAAGAGCCATTGTAAGCGGATTAAATAGGCAAAGAGTTAAAAATACATGATAAACAAAAAAAAATTTTTTTCACGGGTATTTCAAGATCACTGCACTCTATCCCATCTTCTGATTGCATTGTGATAACTGTATTAAAAGAAAATGGTGTATTTCCTCATCAGAATGTCTGTTTGGAGGATTTTGGATTTTATTTGTTTATCATTTTTTGCATCACACATACAGGTACTCAGACACACATTATGTAATTTATCATTAGTTTATTTACTGCTAATGAAATATAAGTGAATGTATTCTAATGGTGCTAGTTCCATAATTTTTGAGATGGGTATCATTTATAGAAGACATATGACACTATTTGGGTTAAAATTCTTCAGTTTATATATATATATATATATATATATATATATATATATATAAAGATAAATCTAATGAGTCAGACGAACCTACTATTAGTTTCGCTTAATGCTCTTCAGGGCTAAGAGTCAGATCTTAGCCCTGAAGACCATTAAGCGAAACTAATAGTAGGTTCGTCTGACTCATAAGATTTATCTTTATTATTTGCTCTACTTAGGTTATATGAATATATATATATATCTTATATACATATATATACATATAAATTGTTTTTTCTTTTGGCCAAATACTGTACCAATAGATTACTTTTTGTTGGTACGACTATCTTGGTCTTTTCTTTTTTTTTCAAAAATTTTATATATATAATATATTTCCCTTGTAAACACATACACATTTAATGCAAAACAAACGCAGAGACGACAGTCACGTCTCGGTGAAAAGACCGGTTCCCCCTAGACCACCGAAATAAAGCAGCGATTGCACTTTTTTTATTAAAAACTCTTAATTCGGCATTAAATGACCCGAAAAAGGTTGATATGCCGTAAAGCAAAACACAAATTAAACTCAGAGGTTTATAAAGTAAAAAATGTATATATATATATATATATATATATATATATATTATTATTATTTATATTTTGCTTGAAGGCAATTATAATGCATGTATCGCATAAAATTCGATAATTATAGAAAATAATCTTGACAAGTGAATTCCGGCAAAGGATGGCTCGCCATGCAGAACACCGTACAGACTGTTTCGACTTTATTAAGTCTCTTCAGCGATGTATACTAACGACTCCCCTCCGACAGGAATCGAAACCGGGACTTCACAGGCATAGTCAGAGACCATATCCGATACATGCATCGCTGAAGAGACTTAATAAAGTCGAAACAGTCTGTACGGTGTTCTGCATGGCGAGCCATCCTTTGCCGGAATTCACTTGTCAAGATTATTTTCTATAATTATCGAATTTTATGCGATACATGCATTATAATTGCCTTCAAGCAAAATATAAATAATAATTTATTCAACAATGCTTCTATATGTATATATATATATATATATATATATATATATATATATATATATATATATAATCTTTACTTTATACACCTCTGAGTTAAGTTTGTGTTTTTTTTTAACTCAGAGGTGTATAAAGTAAAAATCATATATATATATATATATATATATATATATATATATATATATAGCAACCCCTCCACACGAGCAGGGTGTGATACAAGGTCAGCTTCTTGAGCGATGTTTAATAAGTCTGAAGTCTAAGTTTTTCTTCTCTTAACCTGGTTATCTAGCCGATTTAAAAGAGCCCAGTCTGCCCTATTATTTACACA
>CM042169.1:41060366-41080366 GCA_023376005.1 Doryteuthis pealeii
TTGTGCAAATTAATCGAAACAAAACGTATAAGTCTGTTATTATTATAATATCTCCTTAAGATGTGTCTGTGTTTTTGTACAGCGTAAAAAATTTTGTACACTTCCTTGGAGTAAATACAATCGCAAAAGATGGCTGTGAGGCAACTAATCGACATTCGAGACAAAAGTGTCTGGGAATGATAAAAATATGATGTAAACACGGGTGATGCAATATTTTTTCAAGACCAAACACATTTCATAATACACCCGAAAAAAGATTCATATTACCAAACATCACTGCAAATGACGTATTCTGAGGAAAAATAGAAATCGATTACACCTTATTACTCCAGTGGGTCTAAAACTAACAATAGGGAAAGGAAAGAAACTAAAGTGACTGTTTCAATTAATTCGCACAAGAATGTAGATATCTGGCAAGAGAAATTGAGTGCTTAATATATTTATTCAGGCAATTTTCACCTTTAGTTGTCTAAATTCCTAGCAAATAAGGCAATTAGAGTAACCTCCCTTGACTTTCACTTTGAAACAAGCTGGTAGCTATTTTGTAAGTCTCCGTGCGAAATAGACAAATCTTAGAAACTTTTTCGAAAACAATACAACTGCATGCTTTAAGACAAAAATATCAAAAAATGTGTTCTTAATAACAATTAAGTTAATATAAGATAATTCTAAGCTAGGAATTTAGCCAACTGACTTTCCCTTTGAGACAAGCCGGTAGCCATTTTGAAAGTCTCCGTGCGAAATACACAAATCTTAGAAACTTTTTCGACAACAATACAATTGCATGCTTTAACACAAAAATATCATAAAATGTGTTTTTAATAACAATTAAGTTCATTTCAGATAAATCGCACGCACAATTTTCTGCTAGGAATTTAGCTAACTAAAGGTGAAAATTACCTTTATTCAGTACTAGTATCCGGTGCTAACGGATACATTCAAAAGCACAGAACAATGAAGTACAAATAATTAACCCGACAAAACTTTAAAAATTTAAGAGGTTGAAATGCGGTATAACCAAACGCAATAATATCAATCCGAATATTATTCAGCTTATATACCCACTTTAATCGCAGGCTATTTAAGTCTATGAGCCAGTCAATCTGTTACAGTAAAGAAAGGGTGCTTGCTAATCTACAACACCTATCAAATACTGACAATTTATTCGCAATTATACGGTTTAGCTCAATCGATAAGAAAACTACCAAGAAATCGCAAGGTTCCGGATTTGGTCTATTTTTCTGAAATATATTTCAACATTATTATATTGCAATTCGTTTAAAAATTGTTGAATAAAGTATAAAATAATCAATTATTTAGTAATCATTATACAGTGTCGTCTTCAAACACTTATAAATTAGTGACTCTACCACGCCACTCTCCACATTCCTTTGAACAATCGGGGCCGCGTTATATTATAATGCATTTTGCAATTGCACCAGCTCAACTTCAGAAGACTTTCTGGTGCTTGTAGCCTGTTTGTTATTTGAACGCCGGTCATGCTCTTTCGTTTGCTTTCGACCTAATACTCATGGGAAAGGTATTAACCCTTTCACTCCCAATTAGTACCACTACTAATCTTCTCTATTCATATACCAACCTGTCCGAGCAGTTGTAACACAAGGTCAATTCCTTTGGCGGAGTTTAATAGCTTTGAATTCAGAGTTTTCCTTCTCCTAGACTGGTTTCCTCACCCAGGATAAATTGCCCTGAGTATCCTACTATTTAACCAAATTAAGGAAGAATAGATGGATTCAGGCCTTGGTGATAGATTTGAATGGATATCTGTACTGCTGGCGCAAATATAATATATATATATATTATATTATATATATATATATATATATATATATTTATAATAATATTATAAAGCCTTGAAAGAGGTAGAAGGATTTGTGAATCTGCAGCAGGTTTGATGATCATTTGAGGACTCATGAGAGGAAAGGTTCTGGTGGTAGGGTTATAGGATTCTGAGGTTCGGCAGGGATCCGTAAAGATTATGCTATATATATATATATATATATATATAATATATATATATATATATATATATATATATATATATATATATATCGATACCTTGATACAGATGATTTATTTCGACATGTTTTACCCTGTAAGTCTGAACTTTAATAATTCTAATACCTCATACCTGTGAGCTGACGTATTTAATTGCGGAAGGGGAATTTGAAAAAAATTTTTTTTTTTTAAAAACACAACAGAAAATCAGTAAAGACCATAACAGTGAAATTGGAAATGAGGTCTCCGAAATAGTAAAGATCAGACTGAGGAGGCAAAGAAATGCCGAAATAAATTTATATCTGTACACTCATTTATTAATTTATTCATAATAATTCGTATATGTAAAAATGTATACGCAAATATTCCTGTTTTTGACATATCAAGTCTTCTAAGAGTGGTTAGACTTCGAAGGCTACCTCCAACTGGAATCAAAACCCGAACACTGGGCCGTCATCAGCAACTACAAGCGAATGAAAATTTAACTGATAAAGGCACCCATATACATATATGTCAAGGTCACCAGTGATCTCATATCCATTTAATAGGAGAACCTTGCTTTAAGCGTAGGCGGTGACCGTCAGCTAATTTCACTTTCAGAGAGCTCTACCAGTTGGGAGTTTATATATATATATATATATATATATATATATATATATATATATATATATATTAGTCATCCACTGACAGTGTTTCGACGTTTACGTCTCATCAGTGTGGCTTTACTTTAACAACTACTTCAAGCCGGGATCAAAACCCGCCTGAATTTTCGACTTTCAAACTCCTTACCCTCTCAGCCATAAACAACTGTCAATACGAGGCGAACAATTAATTGATACATACTTACGTAGATGTATGTTTACAATCACGAGAGAACTCAAGTCTTTAAACAACATACGAGTAATGCCTTACGCTAAACGGTGAAGTTCAGTTATTATATTTTCTAGAGAGCTTTACCCGGTAAAGAATTAAGGGGTTACTACTTGTATGCTGTGTTGGTTCCTTTGTCTGTGCGAACGACTACCCCGAAAATCTAAGCATAATTTTCTACTGACACGCCATAAGATTTGACATCATAACAACATAATGTGATAATATATTTACATTTTAAAATTCCGACATACTGACATTCGATATTCCAATTAAATGGAAACTTCATTTTTGGCGTGTCAGGCCGTCAATCAACTGACAGCCGCACGCTTTGCTCTGACATAAAAGATTCGACTATCGAGACTGAAACTGACTTTACCAGGACAGCCAAAAAGAACAGCAACAGAAAATGGTCATCATCATCATCATCATCAGCAGCAGCAGCAGCAGCAGAAGCAGAAGCAGCAGCAGCAACATAATCATTATCATAATCATCATCCTGGCAGCACGGATTCTCTTAATCTTCTTTCACTATCCATTTCTAGAATCAATCAGTTTATATATACATATATGAGAAGTAAATACACACGCAGTGTGTTTATGATATGGCTTTTTTAGCCGACAATTTTTAGGAGAATATGTGCTTAATTGAAGTCGTATGCCCGCCTAATTAATTATTAATTAATTAACTTTCAAAATTAAGTACGACTTCAATTAAGCACATATTCTGCCAAAAATATGCATATATATATGTGTGTGTGTGTGTGTGTGTGTAAGGTCGTTGTGGTGGCCGAATATCGGTATCAGCCAGACAGCGAGGGGATCTATCCCTTTTAAGCTAGCACTAGACCAGGGAGATTATGTTAGCGTCTGAGTTGGAGCGCCACTTTTACAACTAGCTTCTCATTTTACCGCACATATCCCTATGCTACTCATATGCTGAGTTTGCGAGGGCTGGTATCGAACCTGGAACCTTGAGATTCGTAGGCTGACGTTATACTAACTACACACACACACACACACACACACACACACACCACACACACACACACACACACACACACATATATATATATATATATATAATATATATATAGAGAGAGAGAGGGGGGGGAGGGAAGTAATATGGGATGATATATTTAGAAGTAGACTGTGCTCAATATCATGGACAAATGGAGAGAGTGTTTGTATCTAAATTAGATAGTGTGTACATGGAGTCAACAGTACCGGGTTACTGACAGTGTCTCGCCTATGCGTTATTGCCCTTCATTTTACTGGGTATTTTTCCATGACTCTTTTTTAATTCTACACAATGTACAATCTACACAGCACATAATGCCACGGCCACCTATTAACATTGGAATCTTGTGACACATTCTTAATGATTACGTAAATACTTACTACCATCCATTATTGAAAATCTTGGATTATCTTGATATCTTGATTCTATCTTTACATATAAATCACCTAATTAATAAATTCTTGCAATATCCAGTATTCTGCCTTCTCCTCTCTGTGGAGATCGGTCAGATAGCTTAACCAAGCAGTCGTTGAGGAATATCAAACAATCAAATGAAATAACAAAAAAGGGAAAACTGAAGAGAATAGATGTAGCCTAAACGTTACGTATTGAACAAAAATACAAACAATTAAAACAAGATGAAAAAAAGGATAAAATGTTCAAAGTCCTTAACAGAACTCAGGTAAAAAAAAATGTATTGAGAGCTTGAGGTTGATCAAAGACTGATGAAGAGATGCGTGTAGTCGTCATGGTTTTCTAGTAAGAAATGCCGAATTGTCCAAATGCGCATGAAAGGGTCTGATGAAGTACTTGTTGATTGTCACGTTTGCAACGGGGTGGGGTAGGAGGTAGCTATTTGTTGATTGTCACGTAATCATCGGGGGTCATGCTGAGGTCGCACACGGGTTGGAAGGAAGGGAGAAATGGATTCAGAAAGAAGTCAATGTATTTATGTACGTATGTATGTATGGTCCCTTCAGCCTTGGGCAGGTAACAGTCTAGGAGAGGGATAACTCTGAATTCAAATTCTTCAGCTATGGTTAAATCGTAGGGCAGACTCTTCAGCCTTGGGTAGCTAACCAGTCTAGGAGAGGATAACTCTGAATTCAAAATTCCTGAGGTCGGTCGTTGATTGGGTTTGTGGCAACCTTGATGCACCAATTCTTTCCTATCAACGTGCCAAAAAGTGTGGATGGTCCAACACAAGCCTTCACCACTATAAACAAATGGATGTTCATTGTATGAACACTCATACGTCGATCGACTGGAGAGTCCATCATGAATGTAGGATCCAAGCTTTACACTCACATGTTTTCTCGTCTATGCTTCATTTTTCAAGGTCGACTTCAAGCAATCCTTGTACCTCTTTGGATCGTGGGCAGTGGGTAAAAACTTTTCAGGAAGGCACACACATTTGAGACCAATCGTATGCAGCACGAACGGTTAAAAAGAGATGTTCGCGAGACAAACGTTCAAGAAACAGCTGACAAGCATGGCCATTAAATTGGTCTATTGTGTGCAGAGTAAGGAATAGCGTGTCTGTGCAGAGCTGGCCTGTTGAATCACCAAACTGTGCATCGGTGAAATTGACTAATAAACTACCCTGTGCTCCTTGGGATAACTCATTGTGAATGTGGCAAGATGTGCAAGACTTTAGCTGGACTAAAAACCCACATTCGCGCAACGCACCGTATAAACTTTTTTTTTTTACTTTATCAAGCAATGGCAATACTCGGACACAAGTTTGCTCCCATATTATATATATATATATATATATATATATATATATTATTATATATATGGAGATTTGTGTTTTTCTGTCTGTAACTGAAACTATATCACTACTCAAGTCACAATTCCCTTTGTTATTTACGTTACATTCTCCATAATTTTATTTTTATTTAAACCTCAATTTCTAATAAAATTGTTTTACATTATTAATACTGTTAATCATATCTACAAATGAATAATATGCAATTGTATTTATACATACACTAAAATAGCAGTTTACAGTGTGAACAGGGAGGCTAATTTGCATATTGAAATTAAAAATTTGATTTTAATAAATATGTGCTTAGTATTATTGATTTTTAATCGTATTGTTTTATCTTAATGAATATGATAAAAAATCTCGGGGATAAATCTTAAAAGAAATCGATTAACAAGAAGAAATAATTCTGATTTTATTCTTTACTTCCTATTTTAACTAAGTTATTAAATTAGGAAAATTTTGCTATGAAAGACGAGAGTGATAGAAGAGTAAGTTTCAGTTGTTTTATTTTTCGATTATACACCCCTCTGTTTCAAATCATTTTATCTGCATTCTTATTTACTTTCATTAGCCTTTATAATTTAATATATTCTATTACAATAAAACTTAAATACTTGCACCCGGAGGGTGCATATATTTGCTAGTATAGATAGATAGATATATATAGCTAGTATAGATAGATAGATAGATAGATATTTAAAAATTTGTTTTGGGATGAAACAAAGAAATCACAGAGCTCAACCACAAATTTGTAGGAGCTTTATTTATTTGCTGAATTTTTTAAATATAAAAGTTTTTCATAAGCAACTACCCAGGTTTCAGGTTATTTCACCATCGTCAGGTTGCTATTGGTGTTTCTTTGAAGAGATTTTGTGTTGTTATGTTTATGGATCGCAAATTACGTCGGTTGATTGTTGTGGACGCTCTTTATGTATTCGATTATATTTTTGAATTAAAAAAAAATTCCTGTATTTTATAAAAATTCGTAAAGTTATCTCCCTTTAATCCTTTGAAAATTTGTTTTTAATTGTGCTTATTTTAATCAATTTCATATATCAAAATATTTTAACATAGTTGCTTATGAAAAACTTTTATATTTTAAAAAAATCAGCAATATATATATATATATATATATATATATATATTATATATATATATATATATATATATATATATATAAACGTTTGCCTGTGTGTTAGCAAGACATTTTCTTACCATCTTAGGTAAGTTATTCATACCACTGTGAAGACGTATATACATGTCTCTATTGTTTATCTTTATTATGTGTTTATGTTGTGGATTAACTAGAATATGCCATCAGCATCTTGTATGTATGAAAGTAGAACATATAAGGTGTGACATTAAACTGCTTCATTTATAATTATCAAATATGGAAATCAGAAAGGTAATTCCGACAATTTTTGTATAAAACCAATTACGAATAATTAAATGCATAATTGAATTAGGAGAAAATATGTTTCATTTTATCTTTACTGCAGTGTCCGCTCTGTCGACCGGGGCGTTAGAATGCCCGACTGCACCTCTGCAGAGGAGTAAGACTCCCCCAATGGGACCACCTGTTGGCCTACATGATTTCCCAACCCTATTGTCCTTATGGCATCCAACCCCCTTTTATCATATGGGCGCTAGAAGGCAATGACTGAGGGTCTACATATCCTGGGAATGGCGTTAAACTCTATCTGATGGTGAGGTTCCAGTTTGGGAGGTTTGGGGATTGTGGAGCACCCCATCATCACCATTGCTCCCTAGTCCACTCTGACCCGGAGTGGTTAGTACCTGTTAGGGTCCATCTATGGGTTAAATAGAAAAATGTATTTATAAAAAAAGTATTATCCATTAAGAATTGATTATTTCACAACTTTATCGGCATTAAATGACTCACTGAGGTTGATATGCCGTAAAAATAAAACAAACCAAATTAAAAATTTACTGCAGTGTGACCAATTAATAATCTTGTTTAATCTACTATTTCCAGAGATCACCTCCTCATCTTCCACTTAATGTTACAACGCTTGAGAGGACATGAGTTGTGAACAGACCTGTAGCTAAGAATTTAAACTAAGGTTCATTAAATTTGGGATCAGGGAGTGGAAAATTACCGATGACAGTTATGACCCTTGAAAACGCCTATGACAGAAACCTGATATTTTTTTTAGTCGGGGTAAATTAATTGCGACCTAGCTTTGGAAGGAGAAAGACGTAGTTTTCATCTCCTCAAGGTTCACTCTCAATGCCCACGGTGGAACCAATAAATATGGGCTAATAAAAACTTGATCAAGAAAAACAAAGTATTGTTAAGTAATTATTAAAAACAAGCAATGCCCAGTTCAGAACAGAAGAAAAAAAACATCCCTTGAATAGAAGTCAACTGGACAAGAAAATGGCGCCCGAATAGAAGCAGTCAGCCACGAGCAGAATACCAAGTAAGACCATAATCTCCTCTCTAATATAAGTCTATGTCTCTGTCTGTCTGTCTGTCTCTCTCTCTCTATATATTGTTACAATTTATGAGAATCATAAATTATGAGCGTACCTGTAAGTTAGTTTTAAATAAAGTTCGTTAGATTTGAAAACTGAAGGGGGTTGTTTTCCATAACCGCTGGTAGTTATGATTGACATTTTAGACGACCCCACTGAACCCCGGTACAGAGACGTGAGAATAGTTAGTTTAGTTATCAGATTCGACCCTAACTTGGAAGGAGAAAGACGTGCTAGTCTCAATCACCGCATTGGAATGGATGGAATTATGGGCTAGATAAGTAATAAAAACTTGATCAAGAAAAATTAAGGTCTTGTTGGTTATTACATATAAAAACAATGACTAGCCCAAAGACGCCCTGTAGAAGAATTAGCAATATTGAAGAATATAAGAATTAGAATTCAACTCAACTAGACAAGAACATGGCGGACGACAAGTGAGAATCAATCAGCAACAAGTCACCAGAGAAATGAATTAATCAAGTAACCCTTGCCAATATAATCTAAAGTAACTCTCTCTCTCTCTCTCTCTCTCTCTCTCTCTCTCTCTCTCTCTCTCTCGATGAACTCTCACCGTATATACATCCATGGGTATATTCACTATCACCGAGAGGAACTCTCTTTACGATTATATACACCCGAGTAAAAGGGGATATATAACACTATCACATGAGATAAAGTCTATCTACGATTATATACACCCGAGTAAAAAGGGGTATAAACACTATCACATGAGATGAACTCTCTCCACACCCGAGTAAAAAGGGGTATATAACACTATCACAAGAGATGAACTCTCTCCATGATTATATGCACCCGGGTAAAAAGGGGTATATTACACTATCACCCAAGATGAACTCTCTCGACGATCATATACACCCAAGTAAACTGGGGTATGCAACTGTAAGGCTACATCTGCTACTTAACGTACTCACTCATTGTCATTACTCCCATGTACACCCAGAGTGGTAAAAAGTAAAAGTAAAGTCGACGAAGCGGCCTATTGTCAGTATCAACCAGACAACGAGGGGGTATATCCCCATTTTCACTAGCGCTAGACCAATGACATTATGTTAGTATCTGAAGTAAAGCGCCAGGCCTACCATCAGCTCCTCACTTTACCGCACAGATCCCTATAATACTCATACATTGAGTTGGCAAGGGCCGGTATTGAAACCGGCGCTATGTGATTCCTAAGCTGACGCTCTACAGACTGAGTTAAACCGGCCCATGGGTAGCTGTGAATTAGGTAATAGTCTAGTATATTTTTGATTCAGAGTTCGTTAGAAAATTCAAATCCGAGGCTGAGTGGAAAGTTATTGCTATGACTGACACGTGGTGACTCTCCCCCCCCCCCGAAAAACGTGCCAGTAGAAGCCTGTGACCTTTTTTAGTTCGTTGCGGCCAAAAATCAGAGCGAGCTGATGCAGAGGTCCGCTCGCTCTTGGCTTTCACCACGTGGTTTCGAGAATCCTTGTGGGCTGGGGTTGTTTTAATAAAACTATAAAGAAAACAACGAAGTCTTGTGTATTAATCAATTCAAAGAAATAAGGAGGAACCCAGCCCGAACAGAAAAGAAATCAACCCCAGCAGAAAGTCCAACAGGAGTACCCACGAAAGTAATCAGCCCTGCAAAAGATGGCGACCGACGAAGTAAGTGCGCAGAGAAGAAGTAAAAACAAATCTATCATGCCCTCATCCCCTCATCTCGTCTCTCTCTCTCCATATATACCCGAATAAAAGGGTATATAACAGTAGTAACGGTTATGGTCATATCTGTATTGTCAAATAGATCTTTTTAAAACTATTCAATAAGCCTGTATACAAAAATACTCTTAAGAAACAATACGCAAAAACATAAAAATTAACATAAATCAATTCTCTCCCATTTGGGCATAACATCTTATTATAATGGATATTCAGTGTCTGTTTTTCTGTAACAGTAGCTACATCACTGCTTGCATCCCAATGCCCTCAGGAATTGTGTAAGTTTATCAATGAGTATTCAATTTATAATCAAAATCATAGAATGAATCTTATTTATTAACGATGTCTCTATGAAGATCTGAATTAGATTTGTCTCAAAACAGCTCATGTTATTAGTGCGTTTATAATTCTGCTATATATGTCATATATCACTAAGAAATAAAGGTTTCCATAATATATGGTGTGGTTAATTTGTATACTGGTTTTAACAAAACCGGGTTTAATAGATAATTACTTGGTGTTATTGATCTCTAATATTATAGTTTCATTCTCCAACGTATTAAAATCAATCATAATTAATTGGTGATTTTGATCTCTAATATTATTGTTTCATTAAACAATGTATTAAAAGTTTAGTTTATAAGAATGATTTTATGTAGAAATCAATTTGAATATAATTAAAATGCCGTATTTGATGACATATAAGACGCACGGGATATAAGACGCACCCCATTTCAGCAGATTCAGGAAAAAGGTTTTTAGTGTATTTAAGCATATATTGTTGAAAACAGTCTACCTGTGCATTAAACAGACAGAAACATAGCTGTATAAAAGCAATTTGGCAGTATATGCAAGCAATAACATACACAAAAATCTCAGAGCAAGAAATAATAATAAAATAAATAATAATAACAATAATGAAAATTGATAATAATAATAATAATAATAATAATAATATTATATAATAAAACTCAAAAGGAGTAAATAATAATAATAATAATAATAATAATAATAATAATAATAATAATAATAATAATAATAATAATAATAAAACTTCACCTACGATGTTAAGACGCAGGACAATTTTTGAGCCAAAATTATGGAAAAGTGGTGCGTCTTATATGGCGTCAAATATATGTGTTCTTATTTAATTTCGTTAATCTTTTTAATCTAACATATTTCATTACATTAAAACTTAAATACTTAATTCCGGAGGGCGCATATTCTTACGAATAACATAAAATGATGGATACAGACTCTGAAAAAACAAACTATTTTGCTTTTTAAAAAAGAAAGTCCCCTTTTTTTATTGAATGAACATGGTATATGAGTGTACCACTTAAATGCGTTGAAAATAACGGAAGATGCCGTAACCTTCAGTTCTTTGCTTTAACCACTCAGCTAGATTTTCAATAATTAAATTGGTCTTATTCTTTTATTCCCATGTAAAATTCGCGCCGTAATGCCTTTTAAATGTCTCTCCTCTTCTCGAAATGTCTGCTGCTTCTAATATATTTTATTTTCAATCGTCCATTTACTTGTCGTCTGGAGAAAAAAAAATATTTTTCATGTTTTTACGCGGCAAAGAAAAGAAAATTTCTAAATCCCGCAATAAATAAATGAATAAATAAAATAAAACAAAAACAAAACATAAAAAGATAAACATAATTACTAAATGTTGGTGAAAATTTTAAGAAAACAGAAAGAAAAAAGAAAGAAAGGAAGATTGAAATGATTTTTTGGAAAATAAATAAAGAAATAAAGAAAGACAGAAAAAAAGAAAGAAAGAAAGAAAGAATGAAAGAAAGTGAATATTTTAGAAGAAAAAAGAAAGAAAATAGAAAGACAATTTTACTTAATATAAAACAAAAAAAGAAAGAAAGAAAGACAGAAAGACAGAAAGGGAACATTTTTAAAGAAAAAAAAGAAAGAAAATAGATGGACAGTTTGATTGAATATAAAAGAAAGATAGAAAGAAGGAAAGGAAAAAGAAAAAAGAAAGATAGAAAAAAGAAAGAAAGAAAGACATAAAGAAAGGAAGATTTTGAAAGAAAGCAAAAGAAAGAAAATAGAGAGATAATTTGATTGAATATAAAAGAAAAAAAAGAAAAAGAAAGAAAGAAAGAAAGAAAGTAGGAAAAGATTTTTAAAAGTAAAAAGATAGAAAGAAAGTAGAATGAACATTTGATTGAATATGAAAGAAAGAAAGAAAGAAAGAAAGAAAGAAAGAAAGAAAGAAAGAAAGAATGAAGGAAATGAAAAGATACAGAGTGAATATTTTAAGATGAAGTAAAGAAAGAAAGAAAAATGAAAGAAAATTTGAGTGAATATAAAAGAAAGAAAGAAAGAAAGAAAGAAAGAAAGAAAGAAAGAAAGGAAGAAAATGGAGGTTTTAAAAGAAAAGTAAAGAAAGAAAGAAAAAGAGATTCGAGTAAATATTAAAAATAGAACGAGAGAAAGACAAAGAAAGAAAGGAATGATTTTTTAGAAAAAAAAAGAAAAAAAGAAACAACGAAGGAAAAAAGAAAACGATTTGGGGAAAGAAACAATTATATTTTATGTTTTTACGCGGCAAAATAAAAGAAAATTTCTAAATCCTGAAATAACTAAAAAAAAACAAAAAAAGACAAACAAAAAGACAAACAAAAAGAAAACAGACAAACATAATTACTAAATGTTATAGAAAATGAAAATAGTTTGAAAATAGATGTCTACGGTCATGCAAAACTTTTCAAATAAAGGCGGCAAAAAATCAATTTTCTTGATTTTTTTTCTTCTCAAATATATATTCATCTTTTAACTGAAAAAAAAAATCACAAATCAAACAAAACAAAAAAAAATACGATAAAATAAAATGAATAACTAAATAAAGACAGGAAAATAATTTGGAAATGTAAAAAAAAATATAACTACTTCTTTAAAGACAAAATATTCTAACACTATTGTTCTGATCTGTTCAATATAAGATCGGTGAGCTTTTAGATGACCATTTTAAACTTATTTTGCAACATAAAACGAAGAATGTCCGAAAAGTTATGTACAGACATTTAAATAATCTAACGTGTTTTTAAAGTACCGACATTCACATGTACATTCGCTCATTACATCGATATAAATACTATACGCAAAATGGACAAATAAATATAAAATCTATATGCACACACACACACACACACACACATATATATATATATATATATATATATATATATATATATATATATATATATATATATATATATATATATATAAAGTGTTGTTCTGGTTCCAACTGGAGAAAATTAAATATTTTATAAAAAAGAAGGTCCGCAAAATGGATTATGTTTTTAGAAAAATTTATTTTAATTATTTTTATCTTACATTTGCGACAGGTGTTTCAGATCTTCTGGTATCTTCTTCAGGCTTTCATCAATCATATGATCAAAGTCTGAAGAATATACCAGAAGATCTGAAACACGTGTCGCAAATGTAAGATAAAAAATAATTTTTTTCTTCTAAAAACATAACCCATTTTGCGGACCATCTTTTTTCTAATATATATATATATATATATATATATATATATATATATATATATATATATATATATATTATAATGTCGCATTATTAGCATGGATATCCATGATAATCTCTCTCCATCCTTCCCTATCACTCATTGTATACGCACAGGGTTGATCAATGTACGCCTTTGGTGGTCGGTCAGTGCCCTGTGTTGGCTTCCCCAGGAGGACGTCATATGATTTCGTTCTTGCTTCTCCATCAGTGTCCAGCGTGTCTTATCCATCTTACTCGGATGGTTTGGTTGATAAAGGGCAGGTGGCCGTACAGCTGTTTTCTTCAGGGGTGTTGTTTCCACGATTTACAAGGTGAGTCATATAAGTATCGAGATTGAAGGTGTATTTATCAAGATAGAAATGAAAAATGAACGGAACGTAAATCTTTTCAGAATACAGGGTGTGTCATAGAACTGCAGAGTTTGAAGCTGTTTTTACTTAGACAGAAATGAACAATGAATTGAACAATAATTTTTTTCAGAATACAATGTGTGTCAAAAAGTACGAAAACATATATATACCAACCCCTCCGTACGAGTAGGATGCCACATGAGATCAATTGTTTAAGCGAGTCTAAACAGATTTTAATTCAGAGTTTTCCTTCTCCTAGACTGGTAGCCTAATCAATCATAAAGGCCCCAGTCTACCCTACAATTTACCCATAACTGGAGGGGAATAGTTGGATTCATACCTTTCCCAATGGCATTAGCTCTAATAGCTGTGTTAAATGCACGTCTCGGATTAGAACTCGTATTGTCGTGTCCTTTTCCTCATTTTATTTTTGTAACACAAATATGGGAAGCATACGCGAAACCCTTACAAGAGCAACAAAAATCTACACCACACACACACACACACACACACACACATATATATATATATATATTTTTAAGGGATCTAGCACTGTTTTAGTGGGCTTGATATCTCTACTGATGTGTGTATTTATCAGTTAAAATCCCCCACCAAGTTTTTAGGTGATGATTCGATCGAGTTTGCATCCCGACTGGACGTACTCTGCAAATTTCTAGCCATACTAAAGAGACGTGATACGTCGAAATACTGTGTCTGTAGATGACTATATATATATATATATATATATATATATATATATATAGTTGTTAGTTTTTGTTTTGTTTTTGTATTTTTTTGTCTTGTTCTATTTTTTGCACACGCATTCTCTTTATACGATTGTATTAAAATGCCTAGACAAATGACAGAAGAGATTACCACAAATTGCAGATTACTGCAGACGCTGACATGAGACGCACAGACAGACAAAATGGAATGAAATGTGAATGGAAAAGTTTTTAGAATTTTCGTCAATTTTTACTCTTTAGTTGAATTTTTTCTTTCTTCTAATTTCGAAGTCCAAAGCTGACAATGCAAAAATGCTTTTTTTATTATTTGAATTATTCTGACTACTGACCGCATATTCATTGTTATTTACACAACGTTTCGGTTGATGTGCCCTCCGGCCTTCTTCAGGTATTTCTTGTTCGACTCAAAAATCTTCTCAAAATCAGGAACTTTCTCTTCGAACTCGGAAACCTTTCTTGTCGAATTCGGGAGTCTTCAAGTCGTAATCGTGAGCCTTCACGGAACTTCGAACCGAACCCTTTATTAAATCTAAATAGTACAAATTATCAAGCCTCATCTCAAAAATTATGACAAATATTTTTTTTGGTTTCCATCAAGTTTGTGTCGGTCTTGCTGCCGACTGGGGCTTTAGAATACCCAGACTGTACCTCTGCTGAGGGGGGAATCCTCGAATGGCGCCATCTATTCCCCGTGGGTAGCGACCTGTGATGTTTAAGGATGGAACTCTGGTGGGTGTGAAGGCCATGGCATGCATTGCTCCACCTTGGTCCTTACTTTACCTAGACGGCCGTTCGGAGAGTGCCCCTTCAATTAAGCGGTTGGTCCCATCATGCCCTAGCACCTATATGATTGTCCCAATCCTCTTGCCATTATGGCAATCCCCTACCTTTTTATCATATATGTACTAGAACGTGGTGGCTGAAGGTCGTAGTATATTGCATATTACGTTAAACTCTAGCTAATGGGGAAGACCCAATTCTTGAGCTCTGGAGAATGTGGAGTAGCCCTTCATCCCGATTGCTTCCAGGTTCAATCTGGCCCGGAGGGGTAGTACCTGTTAAGGTCGCATCTTAAATAGTTAAATAGGAAAAATGAGTTTAATTTGTTTAAAACATTGAGTTCAAAATGAGTACTCATGAAGAATGAATAAAAGAAAATGTGTCCGGCATAAAATAACTCAAAAAGGATTGATATGCCGTAATTTCCAACGAACTAACTTGCTCATAATTTTCTGTTGATTGATTGAAAGATTGATTTTAATTATTTTAATTAAAATTCAACAAAACTCAGAAATAAAACTAAGATCAACAATAAGACCCTAACGAGTCTCAGAACAAGAATCCAGCGAGTAAGACCAAACTTGATAATCGACAAATGTCCTCCTTCTGCATTAGAATGCTCGACCACACACAAGCATCAGGACAAGGGGAAAATCTCCTCATTCGGGTGAACAATTTTACCGCATCCTTCATATTCATCGGATTCATTATTCCAGGGACGAGTGTAAGAAGAGTAACACAAACCGACCATCTCATACGACGTACGAAGTCCAGAATCCAAATGGCGGCGCAGTAGAGACTTACCGACGGCCTGCCACTAATATTTGCATAACACCAAAAACATTCACTCTAAGTTAACTATCAATAAAGGGAGGTTACTCTAACCTGCCCGGGCAACGAGGAAGTAAAATCTGTAGTGAAGAAGTGACTCAAAGAACAGTCAACAGAATTTACGCATTAAGAAAATAATCCATGGGAATTTAACCAAAAGATCGTTTTCACTTAACAGATGGACTTGTCATGTTATCAGTATATTTTTCCTCCTCTTTCTGAATTACTATGAAAAGTTACTTAAAACTTTCTAAAAACATTTTTTTCGTAAGAACTTTTTCTCTTGACGATGACCTGAGGTCAAAAATAGTTGTGAAAAATGTAAAAATGAACAGCATAAAATAAATTTTCCCGTAGGCCTTCTCACTTTTTGTTCATCTAATATATATATATATATATATATATATATATATATATATATATTAATTGTCGGCTATCGCCATGTTTACTTTCATACTGTCGTGCAGAAAGTCACCCAAAAATGTAGTATATATCAGTTTAAAAACAAATGAGAAATTTGGGAAAAAACAGCTCGTGTAAAGGTTAGAATCCCGCCTGACTTTTCTTGATTTGTTTACGCCTTTACATTTAAACAGATATGCGCACCTAATTAATTAATTATCAACTAATTAATTTTCAATTAGGTATGACTTCAATTAAGCACTTATTGTCCCAAAAATATATCATATTATATATATATATATATATATATATATATATATTATATATATTTTAAAAATAAAAGTCGTCCGGGTGGCCTAAAGTCGGTATCAGCCAGACAGCCAGGGAGTCTATCCCATTTTTACTAGCGCAAGACAAAGGAACTTGTTTATAGCATCTGAGGTGGAGCGCCACTCCTACGATAAGCTACTCACTTTACCGCACAGATCCCTGTGCTACTCATACGCACAGTTGGTGAGGGCCGGTATCGAACCAGAAATCTTGAAGTTCCCAGCCGAACACTCTACCGACTGAGCTAAATCGGCACTATAATTTATTTTTTGTCACGCACTTTGCAAGATGTGTATTGAGGCCTATGTGTAACATGCATATAAACACAGACACCTTTTCTTGTACACACGTCTATGCAACAAAAATGGCGCCCTTTTACAGGCATTATTGCAGTGTCGTATTCCTTAACACCTACCGTGCAGTTAGCGTTAACGGGACTTTATTCGTCCGTTGAGTACCGCCCCCCGTGTGGCGCAACGCTATCTAGCCTCGCATTGCCCTGTAATTAGACATCTGTCCGTTCTTGGCTCATAAACACTTTCCTGCTTTTATATTTCGGTACTGAGAATGGAAATCGATGGCCGGAAATCTGACCGACATGTTTATTGCTTATTTAGGCCAGCAATGTGAATCGATTGAAATCTTTGATCGATTAGGGGACTCGAACTCTATATTCAGAGAGTCAAGGCATTAAAAGATACGCACTGCTGTTTTTTTAGTTTTTATATTTTTTTTGGGGGGGGGGGTCGACGTAGGGGTCATAAATATTCAAAGAAAAAGTGCAGGAGTTAAGAGTTCGTCTGATCTTTGAGCAGCTGAAAATGAGCTCAAGTCGACTTTAAGGAACCAATTTCATCTTCTTTTTTTTATTATTTATTATTATTTATTATTATTTATTTATTTATTTTTTTTTTTTTTTGCTCACAGTCACCGATGACCTTCCAATAATAATGGTGTCCATACACTACAAGATTGACACCGAACAGTGGGGGCGTAAAAATTATTTTCTAAAGGAAACGTAGGTAAAATAGAAGTAACATAATTATATTCCTTATATATATATTATATATATATATATATATATATATATATATAATTATGTTACAGATCTTAGCCCTGAAGAGCACTAAGCGAAACTTTTAGTAGGTTTATCTCACTCATTAGGTTATATATATATATATATATATATATATATATATATATAAAGCCAATGAGTGAGATATAGATATAGGCTACAGATCTTAGCCCTGAAGAGCACTTAGCGAAACTTTTAGTAGGTTTATCTCACTCATTAGGTTATATATATATAATATATATATATATATAAAGCTAATGAGTGAGATATACCTACTAAAAGTTTCGCTTAGTGCTCTTCAGGGCTAAGATCTGACTAAAGAGACTTGGAGCAAACGCATTACTATACGATACCTTCCGCCGTGATTTAAATAAATCAGCATTATTTTCTAAAGGAAACGTAGTTAAAATAGAAGTAACAATTATATTCCTTATAAATAAATCAGCATAAACTAAACCAATCAATAAAAAACAAAGACAGAACATCATTTAAATCTATTATTTTATTTATCTATTTATCTATTCATAATATTATTTAAGTAATTTTGAATCTTACTACTTTAGTTCTAATGTATACCCAAAATTACACTAGTATCCCATATTACAGATAGGTACCCCGTCGCTATCGTCATCCCCCCAATAATTGGAAACCCAGCACCCCGACGGGATTCCGCATCTCTGCTAATATATATATATATATATATATATATATATATGGATGACATATAATATATATATATATATATATATATATATATATATATATATTTCTCTCAATAGCAATGTTCTACCTTCGTGTGAGAGCCTGTATCCCTGCCCCGTAATATTCTGTTGACTGTTCTTTGAGCCGATTCTTCACCACAGATATCACCTCCTCGTTACTGGAATAATGTTTGCTTCTCAAATCCTCTTTCATAGGCCAAAGAGATGATAGTCTGAAGATTTTTAATCCGGTGAGTATGGAGGAAGCGGTAATGTTGTCCACGCGAATGATGCGATTTCGCCTCCCTGTCCTTGTATGTGGTCAAGCATTTTCATGCAGAAGAAAGTCATTGTCGTTTGAAAAGTTGGATCTTCCCCCTCGGATTCTTGCTCTGAGCCTCGTTAGAGTCTCAATGTAGGCCTTAGTTTTTTTTAACTTAATATAAAGGTAATGACATTACATTTTGACTTGCCCTTCTAAAAGCAAACACGATAGAGACTAAGCTACAGGTTGACATGCCATAGAAGCCAACCAATCAACCAAACCTCCAACCAATCGAAAAGCCCTAGCACATATATGACGGTCCCGATCGTATTGCTCCTATGGAAAACCCTAACCCTTTATCATATATATATATATATTTACCAACCCCTCCGCACGAACAGGGTGTGACACAAGGTGAATTTCTTAAGCGGAGTTTAACAGGTTTGAATTCAGAGTTTTCCTTCTCCTAGAGCGGTTGCCTAACCAAGGTTAAAGAGCCCAGTCTGACTTACTATTTATCCATAGCTGGAGGGAGAGTAGGATTCATACCTTTCCCGAGGGTATTAGCGCTAAGTGAAATGCAATTACCATGTCCAGGATTTGAACTCGGGGCGGCGAGTCCATTTCCAATGACTTTAACCATTACCACACGCGCTTAAATTATATCATTTTTATCATATATGTGTTAGAAGGCGGTGGCTGGGGATCTTAATGTCCTGGCGCGAAACTGCTTCTAGTGGCGACGTTCTAATTCTGGAGCTCTGTGGAGTGTGGAGTTCCTCTTCATTGCCAATACTCCCAGGTCCACTCTGATCCGGAGTGGCAATACCTCTTAAGGCCCCATCAGTGGGTTAGACAGATAAAAAAAAGTGGAGAGGGTCGATCATTGGAATAAAAGCAAGAAAATAAACGAGAAGGTTAATATAATTTCGTCTACTTCTCTCACAATAACATATTTTTTCTTTTTGCTTCTTTTCTCTCCGATGATTTTTTTCTCTATTTCTCTCTTTACTTTTTCATTCTATTTTGGTTGGTTTGTAAGATTTTACAGTAGATTTGCTGGGTTATTTTTCGCCAA
>CM042169.1:41085366-41110366 GCA_023376005.1 Doryteuthis pealeii
TATAAATGTAAACTTAGTTTGCCCATTTGCCTATCTAAATAAAATGTAAACGTGGTCTGACGAAGCTCTGTGGGCCCCAGAAACCCACGAATGGAAATTGTCCATAATAACGATATCCATGGTATTTAAGGCCTTTTTATTCACACACACACACACATATATATATATATATATATATATATATATATATATATATATATATATATATGTTATAGGTGATATAACCTATGGACAATAATGGAATGCGCCGACGGTTACTATAAGTAATAGCAAATATTGTGGCTTGTCGAAGCAGTTGTGAGTCAGCTCGTAACTCTATTGGTCGGACGCAATCTCCACTTTCTTTGCTGTAAAGTTCTACTCTTTTGTTCAATACATTTGTCTATATTGTTACCCGTCGTTTGTCTTATTTTGACCCCTGAAAACCCCACAACAGTATATATATATATATATATATATATATATATATATATATATACATATATATATATGGAAGCTATTAGAAGCCGATCCTATGAATAGCCAATAAATGTCCCTATCCTAATCCTAGTTTTAATTATGCAGATTCCATTTCCCAAACAATTAAAAACAAACAATTAGACGGAACGAACGTAGACAAAACAAAGCATTTGTGGCTTCATTAAAATTGCTAATCAATCTTTTATATCCACGTTTCATATTTCTACAAAGTGCAACTAATCATGGGTCATACAGCATAATTATAAACAATACATAACTTTATAGATATATATATTATATAATAGACTATATAAGCTATAGATGTTTTGAATATATATATATATATATATATATATATATATATATATATATATATATATATATATATATATATATATATATTTCAAGTCTTGCATAGAATAGGGCAGTTTGTTGCCGCTGATGATGA
This sequence comes from Doryteuthis pealeii, assembly GCA_023376005.1. Classification (NCBI taxonomy): domain Eukaryota; kingdom Metazoa; phylum Mollusca; class Cephalopoda; order Myopsida; family Loliginidae; genus Doryteuthis; species Doryteuthis pealeii. The sequence goes on from CM042169.1 coordinate 41,086,274, forward strand.
AGAAAATTAAAATCAACATTGTCAGAACACCGTTTTACATAAAATCAATGTATATATATATATATATATATATATATATATATATATATATATGTGTGTGTGTGTGTGTGTGTGTGTGAGAGTGTGTGAGTGTGTTGTGTGTATGTGTTGTGTGTGTGAGTGGGTATGTGTGCGTATGTCTATATATGTATGTATACATATATATACCAATCTCCTTGTCTTTTTTGTCATATATATATATATATATATATATATATTTACAACAACAGGATATAATTCTGCTGTGTATTTGAGCATATATATATATATATATATATATATATATATATATATATATATATATATATATATATCTGGGATGATTTTACAGCATTTCAAACCTTGTTGAGGTTATTTTATGCTGAATACTTTTTTTATTCATTCTTGATGAGTATTCAAATTATTTTTATTTAAACTAATTTTTTCAAACATTTGGACATTAGAGGTACTGCCATTCCGGGTCAGAGTTGACCGAGGAGTAATGTCGTGAAAAATACTCCCCACTCCACAGAATTACAGAATTGAAAACTCACCAGTAGCTATAGATTAATGACACCCAGGGCATTAAGACCTCCGGCCACCGCCTTCCAGCACGTATATGATAAGGAGTAGGAATTTGCCATGAGGTTAATGACATTGGGACACTCATATTGGAGGTAGGACTTGATCTGACCAGCCGATTTATTGGAGGGTGCATTTTCGACTGCCCGTCTAGCCTAGTGGAGTGTTGCATGTTATGGACTGCATAGCCACCAAGATTCCCTCCTTACACATGAGGGTTGTCTACCTATGGCCAAGAAGCAGCCCACGGGAGGATTCTACTCCTCTGCAGAGGTACAGTCGGCGTATTCTACAGCCCCAGTCAACAGGGCGGAAAACTTATTAGATTCATAATATTAACTTTTTGATGGTGTGAGATTTTCCTACAAAACCCAAGGGTTGATGATCATATTGTAAATACAAACCTATCAGAGTATTGTTTTTGGTACATTGTTTTTAATTAGAGAAACTATAAAGATTGCCATGGGCCACATAAAAGGTAGGGCTTCGGAAATTATATAACGTATTATATATATTATATTATAACGTTATTGAGGTATGGGAACATAACACTGGAAATTGCGATAATGCTGAACACAGATAAGAGAACAATCGAAAAAAATAAATTGATAACATTCCCAAGATAAGAACAGGAAATAAAAAGAAAAAAAATCTGGCCTTAAGAATGTCGCAAAAAGATATTTGAGAAGTTTAAGAGGTGATAAGCAAGAGAATAAAGGGATTAAGAATATTTGAAGAAGCTGATGTCGCTAATGCAAATAGATACATACAAAATGTTGAAAATGTTGGCTAAAGACGTATGGAAAGTAAAATCCTTGGACAATATGACCTTTAGGCACCCCTTTTGCGATCGTGTTTCATAGGGACATTTTTTTCATTTACACCGCCAAAATCCTTTTTGTTAACATTTTAAAGGTTTTTTTAATTATAAAACTAACACCTAACCCTAACCCTAAACCCTAACAAACAACCGGATTTTAGCGGTGTAAATGAAAAAAATGTCCTTATGAAATGAGAATGCAAAAGGGGTGCTTAAAAGTCATATGGTCCAAATCCTTCTTACCCCCAAATAACCGGGGCGTATTCTCCGTAGCGTAGTAGTTTGTTAGTTGATTGGATCTTACGGCATGTCAACCCTTGTTGGCTTATTCTATGTCGATGACATTTTTTTCATCATTCTTGATAGGTACTCCTTTTTTATAAATCTATTTAAAAAAATTAGAATCATTTTTTTCTATTTAACCCATAGATGTGACCCTAACAGGTACTACCATTCCGGGTCAAGTTGGATCTGAATGTAATAGAGATTCCCATTCCCCAGAGTTTTAAAATTGGAACTTTACCATTATATGCAGTTTAGCGTCATGCCTTGGACATTAAGACCCTCAGCAACCGCCTTATAGCATGTATATGATAAAAACGTTTGGAGTTTTGCTATAAGAGTTTTGTTATAGAGTCAGGGCAATCATATATATATTTACCAACCCCTCCACACGAGTATGATGCGACACAAGGTCAATTTCTTAAGCGGAGTTTAGGAGGTTTGAATTCAGAGTTTTCCTTCTCCTAGACCGGTTGCCTAACCAAGGTTAAAGAGCACAGCCTGCCCTACTATTTGCCTATAGCTGGAGGGAGAGTAGGATTCATACCTTTCCCAAGGGTATTAGCGCTAAGTGAAATGCAATTACCCCGTCCAGGATTTGAACTCGAGGCGACGAGTCTATTTCCCATGACTTTAACCATTACACCACGTCAGGGCAGTCATATAGGGCTTGACGTGACCAGCCGAGTGATCGGAGGGAAACTCTCTTATCGCCCGTCTAGCCTGTATATGATCCTAAGTTGAATGCTGCATGTCACGGACTGCTCAGCCACTAGGATTTCGGGTCTGCACCCACAGCCAACAGTTAATCCCATTGGGGAATTTTACCCCTCTACAAAAGTGCAGTTGATGTATTCTATAGACCCAGGCGACAGTGCGGATAGCGTATTGGATATCGTTCAAGACGGTAAAATCTTAGTACGAGATTTCGAACTCCAGTCACGCTATTAAGTTCTCTTTCGAACGAACATTCTTGGAAATGTATTTATATACTTCCTAATTCTCCCAGCTAGGGGTTAACAGGTACTTCTACCAAGATGACGTTGGCAGTAAATAACACACGAAGTTTGATATGCCATTAAACAAAGAAACCAAAACAAAAAAAGGATCCAATAATTGGTTACAACTTGTAAATAGAAACATATCAGAGTACTTTGGTATATTGTTTTTTAATTAATGAGACTATAAATATTGCCATCTTGCTATTTATCCATCTATCTTTTCATCCGTATCTATGTATCTGTACATATGACTAAGTCAACCGTTTTATATAGAATTTATTAGAAATATAGGAAAATCATTCTCTTGGGAATGACATGTGGAAATTAAGTAAAACAATTTATTTGTACTGTTTGTCTGAATTTTTGAGAATAGGCTTGATAGTTTGTATCATTTGTCCTCCTGTTATATTTCCACTCATCTTGGGTATATAAACGGCAAGAGAGAGAGAGAGAGAGAGAGAGAGAGAGAGAGAGAGAGAGAAAGTGAAGGTGAACTTGTTCGATGGCCATTTTCCTCAGGGCTGATTTCTGATCATTTCTTGTTTAATAATTAATAGACTTATACATCATAAATCTACACTGAAAATACGAATGTGTTTGAATCAATACACCTGCATAAAATGTGTTCTTAATAACAATTAAGTTCATTTCAAATAGTGTGCAAGCACAATTAAGAACACAATTTATGATATTTTTGTGTTAAAATATATTATACGAGGGTAATCTAAAAGTTGTTGTTGATATCCGTCCGTCTATTAAAGACGATGGCGTAGTGTCCAGTTTTTAAATTTTTTTATCTGCAACTGCGTGAGTGGCTGAACAGACCAATTCTTGAATGGCAATCTCTGGTGCAGTGACTGCAAACAAATAGTGATGCTTGCTGTAGTTGCTGTTGTCTCTCCTTCCTTTTGGCTCTCTTTTCTGTGGCAGCTTCTTTCTTCTCTTTTTCACTCCTTCTCGTTCCTTGTTTGACAAGGAGGCGCCAGGTCGTATGGTCTTCTGCACGAGCCTCCCATGTGTTGGTGTTGATGTGGCATATCTTCATGTCCCACTTGCAGACATCTTTAAAGCGCATGCGCGGTCTCCCTACTGTTCGGGTACCCTCTACTAATTCACCATACAGTAGGTCTTTGGCGATGTGGACACTACGCCATCGTCTTTAGTAGACGGATGGAAGCCAACACTTTTCAGTCTGTAGTGTATTGTGGTTGAGGACGAGAGATATCAAAAACTGCTTTTAATGGAATAAATCATGCCCAAACTATCTTTCCATCTATCTTTTCATCCGTATCTATTTATCTGTACATATGAGTCAGTCAACCGATTTATATAGAATTTATTAACAACATAAATACATATTATATATATAATATATATATATATATATATATATATATATATTTATATATATATATATAAAATATATATATATATGTGTGTGTGTGTGTGTGTGTGTGTGTGGTATCTGTATAAATGAGTAAGTCAACCATTTGATATAGAATTTATTAGAAAATATAGGAAAATCTCCATAATATAAACATAACAATATATATATATGCCCCCCCATATATATATGTGTGTGTGTGTGTGTGTGTGTGTCTATTTATCTGTATATATAAGTCAAGCGTTTTATATAGAATTTATTAACAACATAGGAAAATCACCAAATATAAACATAACAATATATATATATATATATATATATATATATATATATATATATATATATATGCACACACACACACATATATATATATATATAGTTATGTTTATGTATGGTAATTTTCCTATGTTCTTAATAATTTCAATATAAAACCGTTTACTTATAATATATATTATTATATAATATATATGCGCTAATGGGGCATCCCAGACAATAAAAAGAATGACATAATCCTGACATTTCTCCGTAGCGTCATTGAAGTGTAATGAAATAACGTAGATTAATTAATTGGAAAAACCCCTCTAATTACATCTCGTCAACCGTAATCGGATTGCGTAACATAAGTCGAGACCGTACATTTGGTCAGACCTTTCATTGGTCGTTTCCCTCCATTATTTCTTATCGCATCGTCTCTCCATTTCGACGATGTCCTCAACCCCCACACACCAACACAAACTTATATACAGATAGTCTGAATATGTAGGAATAATGTAATGGGGTTTCGTCTGTATACGTGTTTGCAATTGTGCAGACGTTTATCTAGTGAATCAGTTGCTTAAACATAACTAATGCCAGTTTGTAAATAGAATCCTGTGTGCTTAGAGTGTGTGATTACGCCACAAGAACATTAAGGCATTATTATATATATATATATATATATATATATATATATATATATATATATATATATATTCATCGATCCAACCACTCGAGTAGAATGCCACACAATATGAATTTCTGGTACGAATGCAGAATAGCGCACAAGAGATAATATCATTAGAATCGCATTATACGTATAAATAGCATTAAATTTCCGAAATACCCAAAATAGCCTAACCGGGTGTGTGTGAGTGGTGATCTGTGTGTGTGTGTAAGAGAGAGAGAGAGAGAGAGAGAGAGAGAAGAGAGAGAGAGAAAGAGAGAGATATGGAATGAATATATATATATATATATGTATATATATATATATATATATATATATATTATATATATATATTAAGAGGTGTGGAGGCTTAATATACTCACTTGAAAAAAGAATGGAACATAAAAATATCACCCATGATGATGGTACTTCGAAGTGCCGAAAGTACTTGGGATAAGAATCTCGCTGGACTAATCTACGGATTTCATACAAATGTAAAAAAGTTCGCCAGAAAACTCGAAAAGATAGTTAATAAAATTGATAAACAGGAGACGTGCATTTTGTTTAATTCTACACACACACACAGACCCCCCCTATATATATATATATATATATATATATATATATATATATATATATATATATATATATATGGCGGGTTATTCAAAAGAATATGGATTGATTCATTTCTGTCTGAATCTATGAGCTGTGAAATTATCGTTATTATTCGGCTGGTTATCTATTGTCATGTACAGAAGACTAAACGAGCTAACAGAAAACAAACTCGTGAGCATATCTTTTATTTTCCCCCATTTTCCGATTATTCTCTTTCTCTATTTCTTTTTTATCGCCTCTTTTAATCTTCCTTTCCTTCATTGATTCATTCATTTTTCCTTGTATTTCATCTGCTTTTTTATTCTTTTATTTTGTTATTCTTTTTCAGCATTCTTCGATTTCCATCACGTTCTCTTTCTTTCCTCATTTTTCTTTCTTTTTCTTATCTTTCATTTTTCTAATTTAAAATGGTTTTTTCTTTTCTCATTTCTTTTACACCAACGATTTTTTTTTTTGTCGTTTCTCCCTTCTTCATCGAGGATTACCTTGTCTCTTTTCACCATTCTCTTTTTATATTTCCGTCATTCTCTTTCAATCTTTTTCTCCCTTTCACTCATTAAACTTTCGTCTATTTTCATCAACTTATTAATTTTTCTATCATTGTTTTTAGCAGCCAGGCTTTAAAAAGAGTTCGGCTTTAGGGTAGTCTTACTGCACTTTTAACCTGAACTATGTCATACTTTTGTTTGATTATTTATCATGATCTTGTTTGTCTTGGATGGTTTGTATGATAGGAGGCAAGTGAACATACAGCTACTTTCTTGTAGGATACTGCTTCGAAAGTGTGTCCAAGACAGCTGGAAAAGCAAGAACGAACACGTAATTGACGTTCTCCTAGGGACACACCAACCGAACGTTTTAGACCCTTATTTTCCGATGCAGGTATCATTGTGGAACGATAATGCTTTTCTTTATAATATCTACAAAGTAGTTTTATTTATCGATCAAATTTCCAATTAATGAAATTTAATAAAGGTTTTGCCTTTACAACTTAAAAAAATTGGAAAATTTGAATAGATGGATTTATTTCATTCAGTTCTCATTATAAATATCTTTTTCTCTTTATTTGTTGTTCTTTTCTGGGTTTTTTGTGTTCTTCTTACGGCGTTTTTTTTTGGTTTTTCTTTTCATTTAATGTTTTTTTCTTTCCTCATTTCCTTTTCATAAAATATTTCTTTCTTTCTTTTCTTCCTTTTTCACCGAGAATTACCACTGTATCTTTCATTTACCTCTTTCACTTTTCTATCATTCACTTTCTTTTTCTTTCTATCTTTTTCTCCCTTCATTCAATCATTTGTTTCTTCTATTTACTATTTATTTATTTCTACGTTTTTTTCATGATTTAACATGGTGGTTTTCATTCTTTCCTCATTTCATTTTCATAGCGGATTTCTATCTTTCCCTTCTTTCTTCATTAACGAATACCCTGTCTTTTTGTCTTTCTCATTTTTATATTTTCACTTTCATCATTTGTTTTTCTTTTCTTTTTTATCCCTTCTTTCCATGTTTTTATCATTTAATATCGTGATTTTTCTTGCTTTCCTCGAGTCATTCTCATAGCGGATATCTTTCTTTCCTTTCTTACTACTTCTGTCTCTTTTCAACTTTCTCTTTCTACCTTTCTATTTTTTGTATTTATTTCTCTTTCTATCTTTTTCCCCCTTTCGTTCGTTCATTTCCTTCTATTTTTATCAAATTTTATTCATTTTTTAGTCATTATTTTTCAGCGTCCTCCCATTCTCATCACATATTCTCATCAGATATTATTTTCTTTCAACTTTTTAAATTTTCATTTCTTTTTTTTCTTCTTCTTTTTCATCCTTTTCATTCCTTTTCATCTTTTCATTCTTTTTCATATCACATTTTTTATCATTTAACTTGATGGTTTTTCCTTCTTCCCCATTTCTTTTTCGAAAACAACATCTTCTTTCTTTCCTTTCTTCCTTCTTTATCTAATATTACTTTGTCACTTTTTTCTTTTCTCTTTCTACATTTCTCTCGTTCTCTTTCTATCTTTTTTCTTCATTTCGTTCATTCGTTTTCTTCATGTCTTCTTCCTTCATTATTTCATTGGTTATTTTATAAAGAATTAATTTATTTGCTTTCTTCCTTCTTTATCTGTTTCTTTTTTCTATTTCTCTTTCAATCCTTTCTTCATATACTTTCTATCTTATTCCTCCTTTTATTCTTCAATTTTTTTTCCTACATTATTTTTTTTTTCTTCATTATTCCATTCTTCTCACATTTATCATTATCGCATTTTTTAATCATTTACCATGTTGGTTTTTCTTTCTTTCCTCATTTCCTTTTTAAAAAAAAATTTGATTTATATCCTTTCTTCATCTAATATTACTCTTTTTATGTTTTTCTATTACATTTTTTTTCATTCCCTTCTATCTTTTTTCTCCTTTTCGTTCGATCATTTTCTTCACGTTTTCTTCCTTTATTAATTCATTGGTTATTTTAGAAAGGATTTCTTTCTTTCTTCATCGAGTATTATTGTTTCTTTTCCTCTTTCTCTTTCTTTCTTTTTTCTTTTTATCTTTTTCTTTAACTCTTCTTCTTTATTATTTCATTGGTTATTGCATGATGGATTTCTTTATTTCCTTCTTTATCGAGTATTACTGTTTCTTTTTCACGTTTTCTTTCTTTCTTTCCTTCCTTCTCTCTTTCTTTCTCTTTCTAGCATTTTCTACTTTCGTCCGTTCATTTTCTTCACCTCTTCTCCCTTTATTATTTTATTGGTAATTTTATGATGGTTTTCATTCTTTCCTTCTTCATCGAGTATTACTGTCTCTTTTCCTTTTTCTTTCTTTCTTTCTTTCTCTTTCTATTTTTCTCATTTCGTCCGTTCATTTTCTTCATATCTTCGTATATTATTTCATCGGTTATTTCATGATGGATTTATTTATTTCCTTCTTCATCGAGTATTATTGCCTCTTCTCCTTTTTATCTTTCTTTCTATTTTTCTTTCTTTCTCTTTCTATTTTTCTCCTTTTCGTCCATTCAATTTCTTTATTTCTTCTTCCTCCATTATTCTTTCTTTTTTTCTCAGGCTTTGTCCCTTTAGGCGTTTGCTACGTTCAACCTAACCTCCCTTCGATTTTATGAATTTTAATAAGCCGAAAAACTTCAAAATACTCCCTAATTACTTCGGCTAATTAGATTCTTTTGACACACCCTTGATTATTGGCCCCAGTTTTTTTTTACAAAATAAAAGGGCTGACTCATACTGACCTAAAAATAAATAAATAAATGAAAAGCATCAAGTTTAAAATTTCCATAGGGTTTAAGGCTTTTTTTGTGTTTAGGAATCACAAAAAAGATTATTACTTGTTATAAAGCAAATATCAGAGTTAACATAGCATGACGTTATTATTATTACATATTCATGAGTGAGAACTAATGCAATAGTCTTAGATTCATCCACATATGAGGGTGTGTCAAAAAGTAATGCCATTCAGTTTAGGGCAGTTATAATTACCAACACAGGAACATGTATCCTACATCAAAATGAAGCTGGCATCTGCGGATAACATCCGTACTTCTTCACATAGTAACCGTTTCTCTCTATAGCAATGTTCCATCTTGGAATGAGAGCATGTACGAGGGTGTGTCAAAAAGTAATGCCATTTTGTTTTGGGCAGGTATGATTACCAACAGAAACATGTATCATACATCAAAATGAAGCTGGCATCTACGGATCACATCCGCACTTCTTCACATAGTAACCGTTTCTCTCAATAGCAATGTTCCATCTTGGAATGAGAACATGTACGAGGGTGATTAAAAAAGTAATGCCATTTTGTTTAGAGCAGGTATAATTACCAACACATGAACATGTATCGTACATCAAAATGAAGCTGGTCCTCTGCGGATCGCATCCCTACTTATTTACATAGTCACCGTTTCTCCAATAGCAATGTTCCACCTTCGAATAAGAGCATGTATTCTTGCCCAGTAAAATTCTTTTGACAGTACTTTGAGCCCCTTTTTCTCTACTGATTTCACTTCAAATAATGTTTGCCTTTCAAACCCTCTTTCCTGGGGTGGAAGAGATGATCGCTTGAAGATGCTAAATCCGGTGAGTATGGAGGATGCGGTAATGGTGTCTACACAAACGTGGTGATTTTCCCCCTGTCCTTGTGTGGGGTCGAGCATTGTCATACAGAAGAAGGAGATTGTCGACTGGCAAGATGGATCTTACATAGTCACCGTTTTTCTCAATAGCAATGTTCCAGATTCAAATGAGAGCATGTACCCTGCCCCGTAAAATTTTGTTGACAGTTCCTTGAGCCACTTTTTCTCTACAGCTTTCACTTCTTCGTCACTGGAGTAATGTTTACCTCACTTCGGCCCCATGAAAAACGCAAACATTATTCTTGTGGTTATTTGTTTTATGTCCAACTGTTGTATCGACGACAGGGACTACCGTGGTTGCAACTCTATTTCGAAATAATAGGTTTATTAGTCCTGTTTTAATTCCTATCTGTATTTTCTCTCTGATTATCGTAAAGTTAATGATTTGTTAATTATTGATATGAAACTCTTTTCTAAATGCTATCTTTTCTTTACAGACAGCAACTTCTATCTATATATCTATCAATCTATCGGATTATATTCACATCATTCTATCGATTTTATGCTTATATATATATATATATATATATATATATATATATATATATATATATATATATACACATATATATATATATAGTGTAGCCCCCCATCAGAAAAGCCACCTTATCTATAAGTTTACATGCAAATGTGAGATTTGCTACATTGGCCGTACTACCTTGAGACTGGAATGTCGAATCAAGCAGCACATACCCTACAACATCCGTTCTGGCAACGTGGACTGTCCCACAGCAGCAGGCATAAATACTCCGTCCACCATTGGACAACATCTATTAATAAATTCTACTTGCGCTCGGTCCTACCACCCAGCTATGTTTTCAGTCCTTTGCAGTTCCAACAGCGAACTACAACTGCAGATTCTCGAGTCTCTTTTCATCTCCCGCACTCAACCTTTCCTGTGCGTTCAGAAGCAGTCCCAACAACTACTCCTTTTTGGAACTTCAAGCCTCAACTTATCAAACGGGGGCACTCGTAATTTTCAACCCCCCCCCTCGTGAGTTGTAAGTTTCGTAATTTTACGAATTCTCTTGTCTTATTGAGAAAAAAAAATTTCCCTTTTTCTCACTGCTTTCTGACTTTTCCGTTGTCTTCAACAAAAAAACTAAACTATATCACCATCTTTCAATGAATTTTTTTCTCTGAGGAGCATTGATCGAAAAAAAAGAAAATCATTTCTGATTTTAAATCTAACTAGAGTACCCTTTCTTTTCTTTTTAAGAAAAAAAAACAATTTATTTTACAACATGCATATGCTTTTACGCGTCCTTTTTAAATTCTGTACTGTAAATAAACTTATATATATATATATATATATATATATATATATATATATATATATATATATATATATATTGGTTAGGAGGTTGATTTAGAAGGCTATCACAATGCAGGTGTAAAGAAAAAAATAATAATAAGTTAACAATGACGTTGTGTGTTACAATGTATTTAATTCTTATTGAGTATAGTGTAACACACAACATCATTGTTACAGTATTTTTTTTTCTTTACACATGCATTGTGATAGCCTTCTAAATCAACCTCCTAACCAATATATACACAATGCTTCAAGCAAATTATAAAACTCTCTTATATTAAAAGCTCCATCTGCTCTGGTATTTAGAGCAACAATTGGATTCATACCTTTCACAAGTGCATTAGCAACATGTGAAATACAAATAGCTTTGTCCAGGAATTGAACTCAGGTCCACGAGTCCATTTTCAATGACTCTAACCATTATTCCACGCGCCTCGATTTCTTGCTTATATTCGTATAGAAATAATTTTTAAATATCCTAATCCCACTCACATTTAGAAGTCTCTGACTTCTCTAGCCTCAATCAGCCGCTTCTTTGTACTGTCCCTAAAATGCACCAGGCTCAAATAGTTTGTCTTTTTCTCTAATATAATAGTTCTCACCAATATAATTCGTTGTCTTCATAACAACATAAACACACATATCATCATTGGCAATTCAGTCTCGAAAGACTATGATAAAAGTTTTTGTGTGCCCCTGAAGTTGCAGCGCCTCCTGTGACTATGAAGTCCTATGTTTGCCGTTGCTTTCTTATGGACCTCTTAGCTTCATGATGCCGTATCAGGGTGAATTCTGACATGCACAGTCCTCTATGGAGACTAGAGGACTGTGCATGTCAGAATTTCATAACAACATAACAACATAAACACACACATACACACTCATTATATATAGCTAGAGGGAGAATAGTTGGATTTGTACATTTCCAAAGGATATTAGCGCCATGTGAAATGCAAAGAGGCTCGTTGGGGATTTGAACTCGTCTCGCCGTGTCCATTTCCTACGTCGATAACCATTACACTAAGAGCTTTGAGATCTAAAATAGAGGCTAGGTGGTTGGCTATCAAAAGTGTAAAGAAAACTCAGGTAACTATGATGTTCTTCGTTTACCTTTGATTTATTCTTAATATCTCGGATAAAGATCCCTTCGTCAGAAGATTTTTTGAAAACTAAGCCTGGAGTTGTTACCTTGTTGCAAGAATTTGGCCATTCTGTATTCCTGTTGAAATCTTCCAAATTCTCTGCATGTGTGCATGTGTAAGTCAGTGTATGTGTGTGTATGTGTGTGTGTGTGTGTGTGTGTGTCTGTCTGTCTGTCCAACAATATGTTAGTATCATTCCAGGTTTGGCCAATTCCTTTTTTATAATTATTTTCATAATTATTTTTATAATTATTAGGCAGGCCTTAGCAGTATATATATATATATATATATATATATATATATATATATATATGTGTGTGTGTGTGTGTGGTGTGTGTGTGTATGTGTGTGTGTGTGTGTGTGTGTGCGTGCGTGTGTATGTATTTGTGTGTGTGTATCCTCCAGAACACAAAGCTTATAAGCGCAATGCTTCAAGCAAATGATAAAACTCTTTTATATAAATGTATGTTTGTAGTGCTGTTATTAACTACGGTTTGTTTAGTCTTAGAGACGGGCTTCAGTTTACTTACATTCCATACTATTGTCAGTGTTTGCTCACATTTATAAACTAGCAATATCGTACAATAATCCCACGCACAGATATATCATCATCATCATCATCATCATCATCATCATCATCATCATCGACATATCGCGCTCACTGCACGGATTTCCATGATTATTATTCAACGGCTATCCCTATTAGTCATTCGCTCCTGGCAGGTTGGGTTATTTTATGCCGAAAACGTTTTTTGTTTTTATACATTCTTGAGGAGTATTCAACTTTTTAAACTCGTGACACGCCTCTAATTCAAAATCTATATGTTATCTCCAAAACCGTTTCCAGTTAAAAATGTCCCTAAAATCGGTTTTCGGATTTTTTTTTCTAACAAAATATTATTCGCTGATTTCAAATTGAATTGTTTTTATTGTAAGAGGCCAGACAAGTCCTGTTTGAAGACATGGAGTTAGCTGAAGGAAATGAGTAGAATATGGTCCAATGCCTGCGTGTGTTGGGGTGGGGGATACAAAGAACATGTAATTAACCCACTCTTTAATTTGTCTGTGTGTCGCATACGAAAGCCGAGGGTATGTAATTAAATTTTGAAAGTTCAATGTAAAGTTAGGGGGTGGGTGACAATAATTACGAGGTATGAGACTGTATGGTATAGTATTAAATGTTTCCATATCAGGATGCGTGACCTGTTATGGTTATCGTCGCAGGAACTGGAATCGGCGACGAGAGTTCAAACACCTACCATCAGCTCCCCCACTGTATTGCACAGATCCAAGCTGTACTACTCATGTGCTAAGTTGGCGAGGGTCGGTATCGAACACAGAACCTTGTGGTACCGAGGCAGTTGCTGTACCGACTGAGCTAAATCATAAAGCTTAACCAAACATTATAGAATAAAAAGTTTTTTTTTAAATGTAATGGGAATGGATTGAACTTAATCATGTTACAATCAAACATTTACAAATTCATCACATTTTGTCATTAAATAACCCATAAGAATTAATATGTCATTAAATAAATAAACCAAACAAACACATAAATAGTTACAATCATTTATAAGGGTCGGTTTTTCTCAGTCCGTAGATTCGCCTAGGAACCACAAGGCCCTGGTTCGATACCTGCCTTCGCTAACTCAGCGTATGAGTGGCACAGGGATATGTGCATTAAAGTAAGGAGCTGATGGTACGTGTGGCCCTTCACCTCAGAACAAATACAATCTCCTTGGTCTAGCGCTAGTGAAAAACTGGATATAATTCCTCGCTGTCTGGCTGATACCGACTTTAGGCCCCCATGACGACATTACTTACAATGAAACATTTACAAAGGAATCAACTTTTCGTATACAATGACTTGATTTGACTTTAAACAAATAAACCAAACAAAACGTATTGCTAAAATTACAATCAAATATTTACAAATGAATACGTTTTGGAATTAAGTAACCTATTCGGAGTTGATATGCTGTTAAACAAATAAACCAAACCGATAAATAGTTATGATTAAATCAAACATTTAGAAAAGTAATTAAGTTTGGCATTACATAGCCCAGAAGGAATGTATATATATAAATGCAACACTCGAGGGAAAAAATAAAAATGAATTAATTTCTCAGAGTTGATTTTTAATGCTTTGTCTACCACAGAAGATGGGTGTATTTTTTATTTTGTAAAGAGAGGGGCCTTCTATGGAAGAAATTTGTTTGTCTTAATTGTGTTTTTCGGGTGTTATGATCCAGCAGACAATGAAGGGTTTCTGATCGCAGTATCAAACAAGAAGGCTAAAACCCTCCTACCCTTGAGAAAGAAATACATTCTTCCCGGGACCACAATAATTTCGAACTGCTGGAAGGCATGCCCAAACTTAAAAAAAGAAGGTTTCAAACATTTAACTGTGAATCACAGTTATATTTTCGTGGATCCAATAAAACTTTTTGACTTATACTAGTAGATCCCCACTCAAAAAAGGCAATAGGGTTGGGACAGTCATATAGGTGCTAGGGCTTGATCTGACCAGCTGATTAATCGGAGCAGGCCTCTTTAACCATCCATCTAGTATATCTAGTATATATCCATCATGTATATCCCATAAAACACATAAACAACACTATTACAACAGAACATTTACAAATGAATCAAATATTAGCATTAACTGACCCATAAGGAATGCTCATGCCTTTAAACACAAAACAAACCTATAAATAGTTACGATTACAATTAAACATTTACAAATTAATAAAATTTTAGAATTGAATAGCCCATAAGAAGTTGATATGCCATTAAACAAATAAAGCAAACTAAATGTCGATGAATTGATGGTTTCTGTAGCCAAATGTTATATGTTTGATTTGACGTATTGTACATATTTACCAACCCCTCCACGCGAGCAGGATGTGATACAAGTTCATTTTTAGGCGGAGTTTAACAAGTTTGAATTCAGAGTTTTCCTTAAAGAGCCAAGCCTGTCCTGCTATTTAGCCATAGCTACAGGGAGAGCAGGTGGATGCATACATTTCCCAAGGGTATTAAAGTTATGTGAAATGTAGACACTTTGTCTAGGATTTGATCTCGCGTCGACATGTCCATTTCCTACAACTTTAGCCATTACACAGGGCGCCTCCATAACTTGACGTATTGTAGGTGATTAACTAGGGTGTGAAGGTGAGAGACAATCTGTTAAACCCTGGGACCAATATCACGACTCTTCGTGTCAATGGATTTGTGTATGGTGATAATATGAAAGCTGAAACCAAATCTGTAATTCTCCCGGGGCATTTTCACTACTCAATTGCCAAGCTAGAATTAAGGTATCTCATAGTTCTCAAATACAATTCCCGTAAGTGGACACACAGGATTTTGATTGATCAGAAAATATTAATAGAAAGTTACTCTTTTCTTCCCGCCCTGTCGGCTGGGACTGTAAAATACGCTGTTTTTGTGACTACTATTTTGTTCTCATTATAATAACTATCAGAGAATGACCTCTGTAGATTTTATAGAATCCCTGATATGTTATTTGCCACAAGTGGTCAGGGGCATCAACTGCAGAGGGACAAAATATATCTGCCTCCAACGGGACATGCATCACCTCCCTAGATTCTAATCCTACTTTTGCAGCATGAGCGCCAATATTAAAGTGAAAACAGAAAGAAAACGAACGAAAAAGCAAACGTGAAATTTTGTTGTATACCTCTCATTACTTCTTTACTTACTTCTTTCTTACTCTATTCTTCTGTCCGTCTTTGGAATCTTTTAACATCTTGGTCTAAGGTCTGGACTTTCTTGGGGACTTCGGGTCTGGTCTTCTATTGGGGATTTCTCTTTATCAGAAGCCCTGTGTCATTATTAGTTTTTAGAGGTAATAACACAAGACTCCGATTTGCTTTGATCTTACTTTATTTTTAAATCCCCAACCAGACATCTGCCCAGAGTGAGTCGGAGCGTGTATAACACGACTCACCACCGTCGTGGTTTCTCGCCGACTGACTAAAATCTATTTCTAATCTAAACCGGAAGAGGGTATCCTCCACCGATTCTAACGGTATCCACCGGAAGGTTAGAACTGAGGTCAAGCCTTGTCACTCATCCTTCAAGGCCGTGGGCTGTAATTCATAACAACCATTTTTTATTTCTACACTATTGCACATAAATATTAGGTATCTAATAATTATGTAACAATTTGATAACAATAAAATTCGTTCCATGATATGCTTTTATCACATATTAAAAGATTATTCTATGTATTATTAATGATTTTGACTATAAATGAAATACTCAGTAAACTTAAGCAATTTCTTAGGGTATTGTAACGTAAGCAGTGACATAGTTTCAGTTACCGAGGGACAGCTAATCTATTATAATAAAATTAGCTTGGTTGGTTGTATTTTACGGCATGTTAACCCTTGGATTATTTTATGGTGAAATGTTTTGTGTTATTCAAATCTTTTTTGAAACATTTATTTATCTATCTATATATATACCATTTTGATTTTGTTGACCATATCTATATTTTTATGTATAAAATCACATCGTTTCAGCCGTTGTATCCTCCTGCCTTCTTCAGGTATTCCTTGTCTACCTGAGCTTAGAAATGATTCAATTTGTGATTTCATTTTGAACAGTTTGACTGTTGACTAAACAAGGTGTTGAAGAAAGAAGGTGACGTTGTTTTTACCCACACCTTAATTCGAGAAGCGTCACGATTTTTTAAAAAAAGATAAAAAATAAAAGATAGAAAATATTACAATGTTTATTGGTGTTTCTTGCATAACTCAATGATGTCATTATTAGGACCACCCTGTCGACTGGAGCCATAGAATACGCCGACTGTACCTCTGCAGAGTAGTAAGAACCTCCAATTGGGACCACCTGTTGACCATGGGAACGAACCGTTATGCTTAGGGACGGAATCCTGGTGGCTGAGCAGTCCCTGACATGTAACACTTCACTCTGACGGGCGGTCAGAAAGCCCCACTGATTAATCAGCTGGTCACGTCAAACCCTAGTAAATATATAATTGTCTTGGTCGATTGTTCTAATGGCAACCCCTAAAATTTTATTATATATGTGCTAAAAGGCGGTGGCCGGGGTCTTAATATTCTAAATATGGCTTTAAACTGCATGTAATAGAGACTAATATATATATATATATATATATATATATATATATATATATATGTGTTGTGGGTAAAAGGTATTTACCGGTGAAGATGGTCACAATGGTTAGTTAATGCTAAATTCAGAAAGGTAAGACAACAATATAACAAATAAAAAGTGCTCAATACGTTAGTAGAGCAAATTTATTGTAATACAGGTACAAGTAATAATCAACTCGTTTCGCCAAAGGATCTTCAGGGTTAAATTTACTGGATTAATCAATATATTGATTAATTGCAGTCGATTACACGTGTGTGTCTTTCGGGATAAGCGGTTCGTTACGGGCTATCCCGTGTAATCGACTGCAATTAATCAATATCTTGATTAATCCAGTGGATTTAACCCTGAAGATTCTTATGGTGAAACCCGAGTAGGTTATTACTTGTACCTGTATTACAATATATATATATATATATATATATATATATATATATATACGTCTGTGGGTTTCTGTGTTTGTGTGAGATAGAAATAGAATAATGACTGTGAGACTATTTACATACTTGCTTTATTGGGCGCAATAATCTATCTAGACATATACACCCATCGCCGACGTCGGCGCACACCTGCAAATAAACTTGTAAGACGAATCAAGCAAAACCCACAGACACATACTAAACCCCGCCCATTCGCGCACTTTCGATGACAAGAAAATCTCCAACACGTACACACACGACAGTGACACGTTTCTCCTCTCAACCCCCCACCTTCCTGAACAACCCCCACCCCCACCCTCATCAAAAACTCTCAGCATTCAATAATTGACGTGTGTGTAGAAAATAATCTTTTTAATCATCAGCCAACCGGTCTCCAGATAAGGTTCGGTTGCATCAAGAAAAGTTATTAACGAATTTTACTGCGAGCTATGTGTGACTTTAAAGTCGACCTGTACACGGATACTTTAATTATAAGAGGCTGGCGAAAGATTATCCGAGGCGAAAAATGAAATAAAACTAAAATAAAAATAAATAAAAATAGTAAACTGAAAGAGAAGATGAAATAAATAGACAAGAAAGAAAAAAAGAGAAAGTTAGGGTTTTAAGGGAATGATGAGCAAGAAGAACGAAGAAAGAAAGAAAGAATAAAGAAAGAAAGAGTTTGGAAACTGAAGAAAGAAAGAAAGAGAGTTTGGAAGACTAAAGAAAGAAAGAAAGAAAGAAAGAAAGAAGTTTGGAAGACTAAACAGAAAGAAGAAAAGAAGAAGAAAGAAAGAAAGAAAAAAGAAAGAAAGAAAGAAAGAAAGAAAGAGAGTTTGGAAGACTAAAGAAGAAAGAAAGAAAGAAAGAAGAAAGAGAGTTTGGAAGACTAAACTAAGAAAGAAAGAAAGAAAGAAAAAGAGTTTGGAAGACTAAACTAAGAAAGAAAGAAAGAAAGAAGAAAGAAAGAAAGAAAGAAAGAAAGAAAGAGAGAAGACTAAACTAAGAAAGAAACAAAGAAACAAAGAAAGAAAGAGAGTTTGGAAGACTAAACAAAGAAAGAAAGAAAGAAAGAGAAAGAAAGAAAGAAAGAAAGAGAGTTTGGAAGACTAAACGAAGAAAGAAAGAAAGAAAGAAAGAAAAGTTTGGAAAACTAAACAAGAAAGAAAGAAAAAAAAGAAAGAAAGAAAGAAAGAAAGAAAGAGCGGAAAAGTTGACAAAGGAACAACATGAAATAAACCATCTAATGCAAAAGGTAATAACTGTAAAATTGAGACAAATAAATCAAGAATAAACAAATAAATAAAATCAACAAAAAGCGCGGCAAAAGAAAAAAACATTTATGTTTAGGCGGGATTTTCATTTGTTATGTTGTTGAAAATTGACATCTTTTATGTGCGGGATTTTATTTTATTTTTATTTTTATTTATTTAATTTCTGTTTAACTTTTTAAGGCTGTTTGATTTCATGACACTCATTCTTCTTCTTCTTCTTCTTCTTCTTCTTCTTCTTCTTCTTCTTCTTCTTCTTCTTCTTCTTCTTCTTCTTTGTCACTGTCGCCGTCATATTATTCTGCTTCGTCGATGTCTTCTCATTCTTATTCTTGTTCTTTTTCTTTTTCTTGTTCTTGTTCTTCTTGTTCTTCTCGTTCTTCTTTGTCACTGTCGCTGTCATATTTTTCTTCTTCTTCGATGTCTTCTTGTTCTTGTTCTTTTTCTTTTTTGTTCTTTCTTGTTGTTTTTCTTCTTCTTGTTCTTCTTCGTCTTCTTCTTCTTCTAACTCTATTTCTTCCACTATTTTTCTTTTATTCTTTCTTTAAACTTTACATCTTTCCCTCTGTGATCTCTTCTGCTACTTTTAAAGAATCTTTTTCTCTCTCTCTTCTTTCTCTCTCACTCCTCATTATCTTCTTCTTCTTCTTCTTCTTCTTCTTCTTCTTCTTCTTCTTCTTCTTCTTCTTCTTCTTTGTTTTGTCCCCTTATTTCTTTCAATAATTCTTCGTTTTTTCATTGTCTTTTATCCTCAAAAAAGCTTTTTGTTTCTACGTTTCTTTATCCTTGTTTTAAATTCCTTTTTTCATTTATTCTCTACCAATTTTTATTCTTACATTGTTTTCGCCACCTTGTTCACTCCTCTTCAAATTCCACATTCTTCCATGTTTTCTTCATTTGTTTTATTATTTTATAACTTTTCGCCTCCATTTTCTTCCATTTCAGCAGTTTTTTGATGTGTTCTTTAGATATTTCTGAAGTTTCTAACCGTAGACAATTTGACGGTCTAGCGTCGCCATTTGTCTTCGCATATTATACAATAACTTTTATGGAAATGCCAATCGCCTCTGTCTAATTTCCTCATTGTCTCCATCTTTCTCTTTTATACGCTCTTGTTTTGTGTTGTTTTTTTGTTTGTCTTTTTGTTTTTTTTATTGCAATTTTTAAATCTTAAGATTTCAAACAAGTGTCTGATTCATCAATAAAGTTTTACAAAGTTTCTGTGTATCAATATTGGAAACATATGGATGGATTTGGAAGTCGCATTTTCAGTTCGAGTATGCAAATAAAACTGCAGTTACACCGTGAGTCCGAATGTTGTATAGTCGCGGTACCAAATCGGAAGTATGTGACATAGCAGACGTATGTTGTATACTGTATACTTATCAAAGCTGTTTTGTCTCTTATTAAATTTCTGGTCACTATTTTAGGCGTGTTGTTCCTCTGTAAATCCAAGTATGTACTGCCTTTTAGTTAAGTTGGTTAATGCTTGTTCAATTCCTTGAAATTCTAGTTAGAAAAGACTGTGGGTAACATGATATTACAGAGTGACCCAGAAAAAACAGAACCCAAATTATTTATTTATTACCCCATTAAACTAACCCTAAAGCCCAACCCTAACCCTAAACCCTAACCCTAACCCTTGTTGGACCTTAACTTAAAAAAAATGAAATTAACAGTTTTATTTGAAAATTAGTGGGTTCGTTTTTTTCTGGGTCGTCCTGTAATATTATGTTACTCAACTGGAGGGGTTAGGGTTAGGTTTAGGGTTAGAGTTTAGGGTTAAGGTTAGGGTTTAGGGTTAAAGTTAGGGTTAGGGTTAGGGTTGGAGTTTAGGGTTAGTTTAATGGGAAAATAAATAAATAAATTGGGTTCTGTTTTTTCTGGGTCAACCTGTAATATCATGTTACTCATCTAGGAAATTTTGTAGTATTCCTTGAAATCCTATGTTGATAAAAGTGCAGTTTCAGTAGATACTCCTTGTAGAAGAAAGTCTGTAGTATTCCTTGAAATCCTAGGTAGAAAAGAGTGTAGTTTCAGTAGATACTCCTTGTGGCAGAAGGTCTGTAGTATTCATAGTAATCCTCCTCTGTAGGTCTTGATCACAGAAAGTTCAATTTTCAATTGATTTCAAAACAAATATGAACGACCTTAAATGCTTTCTTGATAGTTTCTCATTGGATAATTTTTGGAAAGTTCATAAATATGAGTGGGAATTTTGCGTACATCTTACAGTAGGAAAATTATCCAAAACCTCTGCTATATATGGATCTGCTGTTTTTAGCCTCTAGACTTTTTTCCGTTCTTTACCACATTCCTTCTTGGGATTACTCGCCTGTGCTCTTTGTATAATATATTGATGGGCATACCGTCGTTTTTTGGACAGTTAGTGTAGAAACAGTTTTGAGTTCAGATTTGTTGAGTTCAAATCTGAGCCGTTACAGTGATTGATACGAGATAACTTAAGCTTAACCTTCGATTCACGGGCAATAAAGCAAACGGTGGGAATATAATCTTTTAGAGCAATTAACCGCTAGACGTCCTAATGTAAGGATGGACTTGACGTTGGCTCCCGCATTTAGTTGAGAAATCCTGAGATTTAATGTCAGCACTATGATCATGAAAAATAATATACCCTGAGTTAGTCTCTAAAAACCTACCAGTATCTTAAAAGAACAGGACAAGGAGTTTAGAAGAAATTAAAAGAAGCCAGAACATGAATAATAGAAGAAATACAGATTTAGGAAATACCAGCTACTCAAAAAGACAGAAGATTTAATGAGGGAGATATAATCACGGATTAGTATTATCTGCGTTATTCGGACTATTGTTCCCATCTTTATTGTTATTTGTACAACGTTTCGGTCGATATGCCCTCCGGCCTTCTTCAGGTATTTCCTGTCGGAGTCGGGAACCTTCTCGGACTCGGGAACCTTCTTTTTTCGACTCGGGAACCTTCTTTTCGAACTCGGGAACTTCTTGTAATCGGGAGCCATCACGGAACTTTGAACCTAACCCTTTATCCAGTCCACAGGGGTATCCTGTCCTCATTCCGCTAACCATAGCTGGGGTAGGAGTTGTGTTAATTAGTTTTCTATGTTATTGCCTCTGCTCAGGATTGAACCCGGAATCCAGAGATAACTGTCACTTAGAACTGTCTTAACCTAACTAACTTATCCACTAGGCCGTGGACTGAATAAAGGATTAGGTTCAAAGTTCTGGGATGGCTCCCGATTACGACAAGAAAGTTCCCGAGTCCGAAAAGAAGGTTCCCAAGTCCAAGAAGGTTCCCGAGTCCGACAAGAAATACCTGAAGAAGGCCGGAGGGCATATCGGCCGAAACGTTGTACAAATAACAATGAAGATGGGGACAATAGTCCGAATAACGCAGATAATACTAATCATCAAGCTTCATCTGAAACATTCAGAGAAATAATAATCACGGATATCTCCCATGACAAATCTCTCATCACATAATACGGACTAATATCATGAATACACTATGAAATATGAGGTCACCCTCTCATAGTATATACTCAGACAGCTATATAACATTTGTTGCTTTTAATAACGAACACAAGACAATTCTCTCTTTATTCAAATCCAAGTTAAAATAAATACCCGTGGAGGAATGGCCATTAAATGAGGCAAATGTCACTTGCGTCTGCTCCGTTCCGTCACACAGCCCAAACTTTCTATTTTTTCTATTCTCAATCAGAGAAAATCTCAGTAAAAACTTCAGACTTGCCAATTACGTATATTTAAGTGGAGGCCATGTTCTAATGGCTAAAGTCATAGGAAATGAACTCGTCGATCCGAGTTCTAATCATAGTCGGGGGCTGTCTACATTTCACATAGCGCTAATAGCCTTGGGAAAGGTATGCATCCACCTGCTCTTTCTCTAGCTAAGGGGAAAATAGCTGTGCAGACTTAGCTCTTTAAGGCAACCAATCTAGGAAAAGGAAAATTCAAACCTGTTAAACTCCGCCTAAAAATTGAACTTTTCTCTTTTCCTGCTCGTGTAGAAGGGTTGGTAAATATGTACACGGGACTTTTCTATATTTTAGAATTACCGTTATTTTTAGTTTTTACACTACCCTACATAATTTATAGGCTGCCAATATGTTATGTAACGAGCTGACCAAGTTCAAATTCTGGCTGAAACTATTTGCGTTCAGTGAGGAAAAGCATGAATTCATTCTCTTCTCTTAGATATGGGTAAAGTAACTGGGATGATTGGTCTCTCTAGTCATTGTAATGGGAAACCAGTATAGGAAAAGTACAACTGAATTTGAAGCCTTTGAGTGTTGGTTGTTTGGATTTTACGGCATGTCGACCCTTGTTGAGATATTTCATGGCAAAGACATTTTGTTTTATTCATTCTTCTTCTTTGCAATTTCCTTTCCCTTCCTACTTAACCTCTTTCTCTTCCTCTTCATGTAATTTTTAAAGTATTAATATTTTTCATTTTAATTTCTTTACTCTAATAGTATTCCCACTATGTTCTCTCTCTCTCTCTCTCTCTCTCTCTCTCTCTCTCTCTCTCTCTCTCTCTCTTTCTCTCCCTCTCGCTCTCGCTCTTGCTCTCGCTCACTCTATCTATCTCTCTTTTAATCTTGCTTTCTAATTTTCTCTCTCTCTTTCATTCTATCTAACTCTAATTCTGTCTCTTTCACTCTCAGTCTGTAACAACCGGACTCTGTCTCTGTCTTTGTCTCCGTTTCTGTCTGTCTGTGTCTGTCTGTCTGTCTGTCTCTCTCCCTCGAACTCCCTTTCTCTCTGACTCTTTCATACTATCTCTTTCTCTCAGTTCTCTCTCCCCCCCCTCTCTCTCTCTCTCTCTATATATATATATATATATATTTCACTTTCTCTTTCTAATTCTCTCTCTCTCTCTCTCTCTCTCTCTTTCAATCTATCTCTCTAATTCTGTCTATTTCACTCTCAGTCTCTCTTTCTCTCTTTCTCTATCTCTCTTTCTCTCTTTGTATATCTATCTTTCTCTCTCTCTTTCTA
>CM042169.1:41117866-41125366 GCA_023376005.1 Doryteuthis pealeii
TACATCCCTATCCCACACTGTTGTCCTTATCATTATTGTAAAGTATACGTATACAACGTTTCGGCTATTGTACCCTCCAACCTTTTCAAGTATTCCTTTTAATGCATTGAGATCGAAAAAGTCTTGACATTTATAGCGGAGTCTGAGTAGTATATCACAATGAATACCTGAAGAAGGCCGGAGAGTACAACAGCCAAAACATTTTGTATGTATATTCCACAACAAAGATGAAGGGCGGGTATTTCTCGTGTCGAAGTCATACTAAGAAAATGAAAGTCTATACTATGTAAGACATGTAAAGAATTGGGGCTATCACCATTATAAGCCCAGGAATAAAACTCTCATTGTAAACGTATAGATTACTCATACAATTTGTCATCGAATATTCTTTGATTATTCCTCCCTCTGTTTCTCCATCCACCTTTGAAATATGTCGATTGCAGTGAGCTATTAGTCAACTCATCTATAATAGGAATAACATCAAAAATATCTAAGTAATCACTGATTCAATTCTTATTGTTCGTGTATCTAAATCAGGGTAGCGAATATATTAAGTCAGCAACGCTTGGTTAAAGACAGTTTCTCGCTTATACATTTTTCACAATGAATTACTTGTGTTCGCGTATTACATTTTATGCTGTTGTGTGGTGTACAACAGCAAAAATATCTAATTAATCAATTATCAGATTCTTATATATATATATATATATATATATATATATATATATATATATATATATATATATATATATAACCCATCTATGGTTAAATAGAAAAACGTGTTTATAAAAATTGAATATCAACTTAAGAATGAATTGTATTTCAAAACTTGTCGGCATTAAATGACACACTGAGGTTGATATGCCGTAAAACAAACCAAACCAAACCATTATATATATATATATATATAATATATATATATATATATATATATATATATATATATATATATATATATATATATGTGTGTGTGTGTGTGTGTGTGTGTGTGTGTGTGTATGTGTGTGTGTAAATAACATTAAAATATTTCGATACTTCCGTCCACTCTACAATTGATATATATATATAATATATATATATATATATATATATATATATATATGTAATATAATATATATATATATATATATATATATATATATAGACACACACACGCATATATATATATATATATATATATATATATATATATATATTCACGCGTGGTTGTCAAAACTAGGGTAGTGAAAACGAAGTCAACAGCCCTTGGTAACAGATACTTTCTAGCCTATGCGATTTTCAAGTGAATTATTTGTGTCCGTGCTTTTACTTTTTTCCTGATGTGGGATTCCTCATGGGAAGGGCAAAATATCTGAGTCTTAGGGGGAAGGCTAGTTTAGTTTGTGGGGCATGATGGGAAGGCTGGCTTACTTTATGCGTGAATCCTTTAGTCTATTGCGTTTAATTTATCCCCCACCACAAACACACACACACACACACACATATATATATAACACACACATATATATATATATATATATATATATATGTGTGTGTGTGTGTGTGTGTGTGTGTGTGTGTTGGAATATACAATTTCAGATTCTTTTAATTTTATGCTTATAGCCCAGTCTTTATGCGGTCGGTTTAAAATCTATTTATACGTTACAATTTTATGAGAGTCCTGTTTCTGAAATGTTTGATTTTAAATTTTACTTTATGACTGTTTCTTGCTTTCCATTATTGCCTGGTGTATATCCATTTATCCCAGTTTTACAGATCGATAAAAATATCACATGAAATACGTGTAGTCACAACACAGAAGAAGAAGAAGAAGAAGAAGAAGAAGAAGAAGAAGAAGAAGAAGAAGAAGAAGAAGAAGAAATGTGATAAAGATTAGAGAAAGGAGAAGAGCATGTGGTAATAAAGAAAAATATCATGTAATAATAATAATAATAATAATAATAATAATAATAATAATAATAATAAACGTGTCAACTAGTGGACTTTGCGGTTCCAGCAGATCACAGGGGGAAGCTGAAGGAAAATGAAAAGATGCACAAATACCTGGACCTTGCCAGAGAATTGAAAAAGCTGTGGAATATGAGAGTGAAAGTGATACCAATTGTAGTTGGTGCACTTGGAACGGTACCAATAAACGTGAAAAAAAGACTGGAGTATCTAGAAATCAGAAGAAGAATAGAGACCATTCAGACTACTGCATTGCTGCAATCGGCTAGAATACTCAGAAGATTCCTGGAGACCCGAGGAAACTTGTTGTCACTCAGACTCCAGTGATATATCATCAGCTAACGCTGATATGAAAAACTCAAAAGGAGTGAAAATAATAATAATAATAATAATAATAATAATAAAATAATAATAATAATAATAATAATAATAATCAGACGTGAGACACTCAAACACGTAATAAGCGAATGCAGCAAACTAATTCAACGAGAATACAGAGCTAAGCACAAATGGGTTGGAAATATGATCCACTGGGAATAATGCAAGAAACTAAATTTTGATTATACAACAAAACGGTATATGCTCAAACCTGAATCCGTTCTTGGAATGAAGTGCATAACATTTTCCGTGAATTTGACATATAAAACATTTTTTTAAAGGAGAGGAAGAACGTCAGAAAGAAAAATAAGTAAAGTAATAATAAATGAAGGAAGAAGGGAAGAGAAGAAGGAAGGAGGAAAAGAAGGAGAAGATAAACAACTACTGGAGGAAATAGCGTTCGATGTAAAGAAAGAAAAAAAGAGAGAAAAGATGATATTCAGAGGTAGGAGGCCTGGGGAATTACTGCCATCTGCAGGGTATAATAGGTACTACCACTCCAGGTCAGAGAATACCTTAGTGTAATGGCAATGAAGGGGTACACGACACTCCCTATGGGGTTATAGAACTGGAAAGTTACCATCAGATACAGTTTAATCAGGATATTCTGCAGGGTATATAGCCAAACGGATAATACAAAACACAGAACAAATAAGTACAAACAATTAACAAGACAATCACTGAATACATTTAGCCTGAATATTATTCAGCTTGTTCCATCCACTTTAATCGTAGGCTATTTTAAGGCTATGAGCCAGTCCATCTGGTAGACTGCTGAAGGGGTGTTAGCTACTCTACAACGCACATATACACGCTCACACACTCATACACACACACGCTCACACACTCATACACACACACACACACACACACACACTTTCTGTCTATCTTTCTCTCTATCTATATATCTATCTATGTATCTATATATCTATCTCAGTGTTTCCTTTGTGCACATTGCCCTGTCGGCTGGGGCGTTAGAATGCACCGATTGCACCTCTGCAGAGGGGTAAGACTTCCCCAATGGGGCCACCTGTTGGCTGTGGGTGGCGACCCTTGATGCTTAAGGATAGAGCCCAGGTGGATGAGCAGTTCATGACTTGCAATACTCCACTTTGGCCCTATCTTGGGCTAGGCGGGCGATCGGAGAGCCCACCTCCGATCAATCGGCTGGTCACGTCAAGCCCTAGCACCTATATGATTTTCCCAACCCTATTGCCCTTATGGCAAGCCCCAACCCCTTTTTATCATATGGGTGCTAGAAGGCAGTGGCTGCGGGTCTACATGTCCTGGGAATGACGTTAAACTCTATCTGATGGTGAGGTTCCAGTTTTGGAGGTTTGGGTAATGTGGAGCACCCCATCATCACCATTGCTCCCTGTTCCACTCTGACCCGGAGTGGTAGTACCTGTTAGGGTCCCATCTATGGTTAAATAGGAAAATGTATTTATAATAAAAATGTATTATCTATTAAGAATTGATTTATTTCAAAACTTTTTCGGCACTAAATGACCCACTGAGGTTGATATGCCATAAAACAAAACAAACCAAACCTTTGTGCACAAAATATAGCTAAAAGTAAATTGAAATTTATGGATGAGCTTCGGTTTGTGCGTGGTTTCCCACTTTAAAAAAAATGTCTTGTTTCGCATCCTGACCTGGTGGTATTTCAAGGTAAATGCCAACTCACAGCTGGATTCGGCCGCTGGACAAATAAAATGAGTGATCCCAAGGGGACATCCTCCCAAGCAACACCTGCAAACTAGATTTAAAACGGTAGGGTTTATTGCTCGGTTTCTGAGTCT
This sequence comes from Doryteuthis pealeii, assembly GCA_023376005.1. Taxonomy (NCBI): domain Eukaryota; kingdom Metazoa; phylum Mollusca; class Cephalopoda; order Myopsida; family Loliginidae; genus Doryteuthis; species Doryteuthis pealeii. Next base: position 41,121,994 of record CM042169.1, read on the forward strand.
CACCAAAAGAGGAATCTGTTGGATTTTATTTGATATAAGGCATGAAGTAAATGGTCACTCCTAAATATAGACTCGTTGACTACCACGTGACCTGGAGTGGATTTCTATTGTCCAATCACTGGCACTGCTGCTGCTGCTTCTGCTGTATTAATAGACATACATTCTGAGTTACTTCATTGACATTTGGATTCTCTTTGACGAAGGGCTTACAAGGAATACGTTAACACTGGATTCTTATTGGCTTGCTTACTTATTCATTATATCTGGAACGAAGGATGGCTGCCAGATACTTAACAGAATCCCGACAGGATCTATACGTTATTGTACTGCTTAAATGCCGTACTGCTTTTGATTTGGTCTTGTTTCGGTTTTAAAATTTCGTGAAAAGGTGATAGACTCCCTCGTTGTCCCCTGATACTGAAAATAGCCACTCCACCGACTTTATTTAATATTACAGTTTAGGTTAGTATCAAGAATTTGATATAAAATATTACCTATGTTATACGATAAATAATAAAATCCTGGTATATTTTGCTATATATTTTTATAAGAATAAGATTTATATAAAAAAATGCTTTCGATTGTATTTCTTTATATATATATATATATATATATATATATATATATATATATATATATATATTCGAGTGTGTTTGCGCAGTGTATTGTTAAACTTTAGATCTCTTTGCGCATGCGTGTGCTTCCATTAATTCACGTTTCCGTTTCTTTTCTACCATGTTGTTTTCTGATTCTGTGTCAATCTATCTATAAGTACGTTTGGCAAAAATGCAAGACAAAGAATTGAAACGAATAGATACATTCTCCCCCAAAGCCTGAAATAAAAAAAAAAGATATTCAAAAATTTAAAAACTAAGCAAAAAAGTATACATGCAACTAAGTATACAAAAAAGACAAAAAAATCAAAGTATAACAAAAAGCATAGAAAAGAAAGCGAATAAAACGCCTAAAAATTTATTTAAAAAACAAAAAGAGATAAAAAAAAAATTTAAATAAAAAATAGAAAATGAATTTTTTTTTTTTCGAAAAGTAGAAGTAAAATCTGATCCATTCTTAGGGCGATTCCTGTTCTAATCCATTGCATCTTTATTCTGATAATCAATAACTATACAAGCCTCGAATCACGCGTCACGTTATCATTCCTGATATGCCCTCGTGCAAAAATCTTACTACAATTCGTACAGTTTACCAACGTTCAAAACGACACTAATATCTCTGTGCTTAGCTGAGTACGGTACAAGGCCACCACTCCTGCAAACCCAGTGAGCATCAAGATCTCAAAAAAAAGAAAAAAGAAATACCAAATATACTTAGCCATTTATCTACAATTCGACTAGTGGGTCTATATTTGAAAAAAGTGATATATCCTCGTGCAAAAATCTTTCTACAATTCGTACAGTTTACCAACGTTCAAAACGACACTCAGAGAGCAGCGAGATTTCCTAAAAAATATATATATATATATATTTAACCCTTTATCTATGATTCGGCAGTGAATGTGTATTCGATAGAAGTGATATACACTCCTGCAAAAATCTTTCAACAATTCGTACAGTTTACCAACGTTCAAAACGACACTACATTTAATAGTATCTCTGTGCTTAGCTGAGTACGACACAAGGCCACCACTTTTGCAAACCCAGTAAGCATTAAGATCTCTTCTAAAAGACAAAGAATCACCAAATATACTTAGCTATTTATCTACAATTCGGCTAGTGGGTATATATTTGAAAGAAGTGATATGTCCTCGTGCAAAACTATTTCTACAATGAGTAGAGTCTCACAACGTTCAAAACAACATTCCATTTAATGGTATCACTGTGCTAAATGCGGAGCAAGGCCATAACTTTGACAAACCCAGTGCGTAGTGAGCTCCTCAAAAAAAAAAAAAACAAAAACACCAAATATATTTAACTCTTTATCTATGATTCGGCTCTGAATGTGTATTTGATAAAAGTGATATGTCCTCGTGCAAAAATCTTTCAACAATTTTTCAAACGACTAGCGTACCAACGTTCAAAAGGACACTACATTTAATAGTATCTCTGTGCTTAACTGAATATGGCGCAAGACCATCATTTTTACAAACCCAGTGGGCATCAAGATCTCTTTAAAAAAGAATCACAAAAAATATATTGAACCCTTTATCTATGATTCGGCTGTGCATAAGTATTTGATAGAAGGGATATGCCCTTGTGCAAAAATATTTCCACAATGAATACAGTTTACCACCGTTTAAATAGAAACTCCATGTAATGGTATCCTATGCTTCAGCTGATTATGCCACAAGACCATCACTTTTGCAAAAAAAATAAGCATCAAGATCTCTTCTAAAAAAAAGAAAGAAACACCAAATATATTCAGCTGTGTATCTACGATTCAGCTTGTAAGTTTTAAAATCTTTTCAAAAATGTATTTAAAAAAATGAATAAAACAAAATTTCTTCAGCATAAAATAATCCATGGGTTGACAGGCCGTAAAACTCAAGCAGCCAACAAGAATATTATCACGATCCTCAGTTGAGTACGACACAATGCCACCACTTTTGCAAACCCAGTGAGCAGCGAATCTCTTCTAAAAAGAAATACGAAATATATTTAATCCTTTATTTACGATTCGGTCTGTGTGTACAATGCCCAGGTGAGTACTACGCAAAGCCACCACACTTGCAAACCCAGTGAGCATCAATATCTCTTCTAAAAAACAAGAAAGAAACACCAAATATACTTAGCCATTTATCTACGATTCGGCTAGTGCGTATGCATTTGAAAAAAGTGATATGCCTTCGTGCAAAACTCTTTCTACCATTCGTACAGTTTACCAACGTTCAAAACGACACTTTATTTAATGGTATCACTGTGCTTAGCTAAATACGGCGCAGGGTCATCACTTTTACAAACTCAGTGAGCATCAATATCTCTTCTAAAAAAAGAAAAATAAATATATTTAGCCCTGTATCTACGATTCGGCTAATGCGTATGTATTTGATAGAATTGGTATGCCTTCTACGATTTGTGTAAAATTTATGTATTTAGAATAATTATTTAATTAATAATTAATAGATGCACGCAACATTTTATTTGAAGAGGACAGAACTAAGTTTCCATTTCAAATTGTTTTTTTTGTTTTTTTTACTCCTTTGATAAATTTGATTATTTTACTTACTTATGCTACAAAACCTCTGACATAGAATTTTTAACTCCCACCTTTATGGGTAAAGTGTACTAACGTTCAAAACGACATTACGTTTAATCGTATCACAATGCTAAGGCTAAATACGGCACAAGGTCATCACTCTTCCAAACCCATTAAGATCTCTTAAAGAAATAAAGAAACGTTTGAATTCACTCCTAGA
>CM042169.1:41130366-41132866 GCA_023376005.1 Doryteuthis pealeii
AGCCAATCATCGAGGGAGTCTATCCCATTTTCAATAGCGCTAGACCAAGGAGATTATTTTTACGTCTGAGGTGGAGCGCCACACCTACTATCAGCTCCTTACTTTACCGCACAGATGCCTGTGCTACTCATACGCTGAGTTGGCGAGGGTTGGTATCGAACCAGGAACTTTGTGGTTTCTAGCCGAACGCTCTACTGATTGAGCTAACCCGGCCGAGGCATTTATAAGTAAAGGGTGCTAAATATCCTTGATATAGCATATATATATACATCTAAGTTAGGGTGTGAAGACATTTCCGATTGTGTAATATGACCATATTCGCTTATTTTCGAACACTCAAGTGCTCCTTTATTTTGAAGTGATGGGTTAATTCTGTGTTCAAGGAATTTCTTGATGGGCGTGACGTCATGAATCAAATCACTGGCTATTTTTGTTATTACGGGTAGTCAGTAAAGTAAGCATTGCAACAACGACGACGTTCAACGCTTCCTCAATATAAAACATTTCTCTTATATATATTGGAAGCGCGAGGAGAGATAACGCTAATCTTTTTTAATCGAACATGATGAAAAGAAAGAAAAAAGACAAAACCAGATAAATATTTGTATACAGATTTCCAAGCGAATAAAACTCACACCAAACAAACAATGAGAGCAATCAATAATTTCCTTGAGAACGACTAGGGAAATGGTTGAAAGTGCTTGAGTAATTGCAATGCTTACTTTACTGATTGCCCTAATAACAAAAATAGACTATGGTTTCATTCATGACGTGACGCCCTTATCAAAATTCATTGAACACAGAATCAACCTATCACTTCCCCAACATAGAAGCACAGAGTCTTAGAAAATTATCGAAGATGGTCGAAAGTACCCATACTTCTACTTGTATACTTGTGTATATAACAATAAAGATGATTGGTTTGGTTTGTTTTGTTTTACGGCATATCAACCTAAGTGGGTCATTTAATGCCGATAAAGTTTTGAAATAAATCAATTCTTAATGGATAATACAATTTTTAAAAAAATACATTTTTCTATTTAACCCATAGATGGGACCTTAACAGGTACTACCACTCCGGGTCATAGTGGACCATGGAGCAATGGTGATGAATGGGGTGCTCCACATTCCCCAAACCTCCAAAACTGGAACCTCACCATCAGATAGAGTTTAACGTCATTCCCAGGACATGTAGACCCACAGCCACCGCCTTCTAGCACCCATATGATAAAAAGGAGTTGGGAAAATCATATAGGTGCTAGGTCTTGACGTGACCAGCCGATTGATCAGAGGGGGCCTCTCCGACCGCCCGTCTAGCCCAAGATAGGGGCAAAGTGGAGTATTGCATGTCATGAACTGCTCATCCACCTGGGCTCTATCCTTAAGCATCACGGGTCGCCACCCACGGCCAACAGGTGGCCCCATTGGGGGAGTCTTACCCCTCTGCAGATTTTAACGCCCCAGCCGACAGGGCGGAATAAAGATGAGGACAATAGTTTGAAAGATCCAAATAATACAAATTATCAAGCCTCCTCTCAAAAATTCACACAAATAGCAAACAGCCTTGTCCAGAAATTTGAACTCGTCTCGGCGTGTCAATTTCCTACGGCGATGACTATTACACAATGCGCCTCTGATCCATAGTGTAGGCACCAAATGATCATACACAGGCAGACAGAAAATGCTAATTATCTAGGAGAGTGCTCGGGCAAGACAAAACTAATGCAGCCCAACATTTCGGGAAGTAGTGTAGATATGTAATAATCGAAATAATCAAAAAGTTTCTGATAGTTTTATAAGTTCGATACAACTGCAAAATTACTTAAATAAAACCGTCATTTTTGTGGTCGATGTGGGTGAAGAGTAGTTTTCAAAAACTAATAAAACAAAATCCGATTATCTGCATAAAGTAACATTATCGCCGTGGCCTGATAACACAGACATCGACTGACCGATGAACAGTCGTCAGGGGAGTCTTAAAATGTATCTAGATAATTAGTAGTGAATGTATCGCTTTATGATTTCTTCTAACAATTGCGGCCGCGTTTATGGGGTTGAGATGTGAAGTGAATGAAAGATAAGACGAAGATCCACAGAGGGAAATTTGCAGGTCGTTGCGGTGCTGGAATATGTTATATAATTTTATGCAATAATCCATAAAATAATGGTGGTCCTATTTACATAACTAAGGGACCCGTCTCGGTTATGTAAGAAGTTATGAGAATATTGTTTCATTATCAACCTACACAAACAATTATATATACTAGCAAGAATATGTGTAAACATTGAACTTTCAATGTAATGAAATATATTACATAAGAAAGACCAACGAAATTAAATAAGAACACATATTAAAAGATTACGCTTGTTTTAATCAGCTCAGTCGGTAGAGCGTTCGGCTAGAAATCACAAGGTTCCTAGTTCGATACCGGTCCTCGCCAACTCAGCACAGAGATCTGTGCGGTAAAGTAAGGAGCTGATGGTAGGTGTGGCGCTCCAC
>CM042169.1:41137866-41145366 GCA_023376005.1 Doryteuthis pealeii
AACCAGACACGGAACGAGATAAGAAAGTCCAGACCAAGATAGACGATAGAAATATACCCGATCCGGCCAGAAGAATAAAAGAAGTATATAACATAATATATCTATTTGGTACCATGACGTCGCTACGTTACAGTCCCGTCGTGGTGTAATGATCAGGAAGCTAGTCTCGCAGATTCATCAATGGGTTAGATAGAAAAAATGAGTTAAAATGGTTTTTAAAAATGAGTTTGAAAAAGAACTTTGAATACCTAAAAAGACTTAACAAAAGAAAAAAAGTATTCGGCATTAAATAACCCAACACAGGTTGACATGTAAAATCAAACCAGCCAACCAACCAACCAAATGCAGCATAAATTCTGCATCCGACCATATTCTTCCGAGCGTTGCGTCTCTTATAAAACCCTCTGCATTTCTAATATCACCAAGAGGCCAGAAACTATTTGCACTTGTAACACTGTAACATTTCCATGTATTATGCAACGAAATTTAATTAATTTAACTTTGTTTGAATTGCATAAATTATTTAGCTAATTAAACTGAGTAATTAAAATTGAATTAGCTATTTATTCTAAATCCAGAATTATAATTATATTACGAATTATTACCTTTGCCAACATCCGTCCATGTTTCGTTTTCGATCCAACCCCTGTCTGATCTATATGTTATCATCAATAGAGCCAATTAAATTCAAAACAATCCTCCGAGGATTGAAATACATTGACTGATATGGTCAGCGGAGTTCTGGGGGAGTGGGGAGTCACCCCCCTTAGTTACCATTACTCTCTGACTCATTCTGTCCCAAAACGGCCGTATGTTTAGAGTCCCATCGATACATCAAAAGGATCTATTTAATATCATCGGTATTGGATCAGAATGATTGAAACCGTATAAAGTTATTTGTATTAGACATGGCTAATTGATTCCTTATAATTGTGTTGCATAACCATTCTTTATATATACAAGCAAAAATATGCGCCTTCCAGTATCTAAGTTTCAACCCCTTCTTTTATGGGACCGAAGACATGATAGTCTGAAGAGGGTTTGAGAGGCAAACATTATTCCAGTAACAAGGTAGTGAAATCTATAGTGGCTTAAACAGTCTATAGAATTTTACGGAGCAGGGATATATGCTCTCATCCGAAGGTGGAACATTGTGATTTAGAGAAACGGTGACTATGTTAAGATGTAGAGATGTGATTGACAGTGGGCCAGCTTCATTTTGATGTATGATAGATGTTCCTGTGTTGGTAATTATTACCTGTCCTTAACAAAATGGCATTACTTTTTTACTCATTCTCGTAATACCTGCTGTTACTTATAGTGGTCACCCAACTAAATATTGCTGATTAACTATGGAGATCAAGCGGGAGCAGGTGCTTTCAGCATGACAAGAATGTAATTTATATTAGATACATTTGTTTTCATATAACTTTGGGACAAAAAATACCATTAAAATGATTATGAAGGCACACTGAAAATATAAATAATTACGATTATAATTATTTGCTAAGTTTAGCTTAGATGTGGCGCAAGGTCAGATGTATGGGACGACCAGTGAGAATTGTTATGATTATAGTTATTTAATAAGCCTAGCTCAGATATGGCACAAGGCCACAGGTATAGAGTGACCACTGAGAATCATGAGGTGCCCAAATTGTTATAAATGTAGTTATTTACTAAGCTTAGGATAGATGTGGCACAAGGCCGGAAGTATAGAGCGACCACTGAGAATCGTGAGGTGCCCAATTGTTATAAATGTAGTTATTTACTAAGCTTGGGATAGATGTGGCACAAGGCCAGAAGTATGGAGCGACCAGTGAGAATTGTGAGGTGCCCAAATTGTTATGATTATATTTATTTAATAAACCTAGCTCAGATGTGGCACAAGGCCAGAGGTATAGAGCGACCATTGAGAATCGTGAGGTGCCTAAATTGTTATGATTACATTATGTAACATATTTTTATTGTATTTTGTATTTTTCCAGGACAGAAAGGGATATGTATTTACCCAAATCCTCCACACGAACAGGGCGTGATACAAGGTCATTTTCTAGTGAAGTTTAACAGGTTTGAATCAGAATTTTACTTCTCCTAGACCGGCTTTCTAACTAAGTTTAAAGAACCAAGCATTCCGTTATATTCACCCATATCTGGTATGAAAATAGTTAAATGCATACCATTCCCAAGGGCATTAGTACAATATGAAATACAACTAGCCTCGCCCAGGATTAAAACTTGTGTCCCCGTGGCCATTTCTTAGAGCGATAAACAGCTGAACTGGCAAATCGGTCGGAAAATCAAAATTGATATTCATGGGTGAGCCAGAAAAAACAGACCCCAAATTATTTAATTATTTCCCCATTAAACTAACCCTAAACCCCAACCCTAACCCTAATACTAAACCCTAACCTTAACCCTAAACCCCCTAGTTAAAATTAAGTTTTATTACAAAATTTGTGGGTTCTGTTTTTTTCTGAGTCACCCTGTATACATAATGTTGTACCGGCCGTTCCTACAGTGGAGAATATACACCGGTTCTCACTATAAATAGTGAGACACCGAGTGAAAAGGTTTTACTGTTACCGTTAACGGCAAGCTAGCCGTTCCTGTACCATTATTGTAAATACACTTGTCTTATTTTACCCTACCTCAACTTGACTTCTTTTTTACTGTTGGATTAACATCACAACACATAATGACCCAGAAAATACAGAACACAAATTATTTATTTATTTTCCCATTAAACTAACCCTAAACCCCAACCCTAACCCCAACCCTTATCCCTAACCCTAACCCTAAACCTAGTTAAAAGTAACAGTTTTATTACAAAATTTGTAGGTTCTATTTTTTCTGGTTCACCCTAATTTTCCGACCGATTTGCAAGTTTGCCCGATAAGCATTACACAACGGGTGCCACCATCGAGTGTCTTCAGTATGCTTCTAAAATTGAATCTTGGGGTGAGCCTCTATTTCATGAGCTCTTAGTAATGTGAATTATCATTTTATTGTTATTATTCTTAGGTCCACTAGCTTTGTTTAGAACAAAACCTTTCGTACACGGCACCTTACGGGGATCGATCGAACTATAATTTGGGACCATTACACACCATGAGGCTAGGGCCTTATTTGTCTCAATTTTTGAGATGAGGCCTGATAGGTTGTATTATTTAGATGTTTCGGTCTGTTGTCCTCATCTTTACTGTTACATGCACAATGGTTACGACATGAATGCTCCTCAGTTTGAAACGAAGATTACCGAGATCAATAAGAAACACCTAAAGAAGGTCGGAGGTTACTTCGGTCGAAACATTTTGCATATGACTTAAAAGGTGAAGATAGCAGTGCGAAGTATGTAAATAATACAAACATTCTTAGGTCATTTTAATGTTGATGAAATTTAACACTTTTCTTTTTTATTACGGTCATGTGATGCTAAAAGTACCGGTTTCCGGTAGATCATCGAAGTTAAGCAGCAATAAGCCTGTTCAATACTTAGATAAGGGACCATTTAAACAATCAAACATAATGAAAAGATGAAAAGAAGGAAAGAAAAAAGAGCATGAGCGAGAGCGAGAGAGAGAGAGAGAGAGACAGAGAGAGAGAGAGACAGAGAGAGAGAGAGAGAGAGTTAAATCAAGATTATTATACTTTCTACATATTGAACTATTTCGCAACAGCTCTTAAATAATCATAGCAAACGTTGTAATAATTGAATTATCATACTGTGTTATATCCACTCGTCCAGCTTGTATCTATATATTAATACTGATAATATATTTTGCTGCATTTATAAGTAAGTAAGTCGTCAGGGTGGCCTAAATTCGGTATCAGCCAATCATCGAGGGAGTCTATCCCCTTTTCACTAGCCGTTGATATGCCGTAAAGCAAACTGTTGTATATTGGTAGGTACCGTCGATTTTTAGATGGTAAATGTAGAGACTGATTTTGAATTCAGGTTGTCAAAATTCAAAATCTGTGGTGGTTAGATTACTGACATGCAGTGACCTCGAGCTGATCCGACTTTTTCCGGCCTCGAAACCCGTGCGAACAGAAGTTGAGTTAGTTGAGACAGTTAAGCCGGAGACGTCGTAACGTAAGCACGTTCCGGTTTCACTCCATCCATGGGGTTGAGGATCCTAGCTAGAGACTTCTGGTTCCGACTTAATAAAAACACGGGAGCACAAAATAGATGCCATGCTTAGGGAATTAATTGCGAAGTCAGACAAACGTCTTGAAGAACCAGACTTATAGCAGAACCAGGCCAGTAAACAGAAGTTTGAAAAAATTCCCTTGGTTCATAAGAATAAGAAGTTAGAAGCTAAAAGAAATCAAGCTATGAGCCAGCTACTCAAGTAAGTAAAATAAAGATTTGAATATGAGGTCATAAACACGTATGCCCTCACAAAAAGAATATAATGAACTCTCTCCATTTATATACCCACACAAGGGGTATACAAAACATCCAAAAACAACAACCATTCCTTTATTTATATAAATGTTTTGTTTTTTTTTCATATATTTTCTTAGTTCGCATAATCAAAATTACATTCGAATATTTGTAAAAGAAATGCCGGACCATATTACCTTTAGGCACCCACTTTTGATCTCGATTAAGAAATATGTTTTTCATTTACACTGTCAATATCCGGTTGTTTGTTAGGGGTTAGGATTAGGGGTTAGTTTCATAATTTTAAAAAATCTAAAAATTGTCCGTTAAAACAACCGGATATTGACGGTGTAACTGAAAAACATGTCCTTTCTTAATCGAGATCAAAAAGGGGTGTCTAAAGATCATTTGGTCCGAAATGCCCTTACCTTCTGTAATCTATTATTATTTCTGCATTTTTAAGATGGGACTTGATAGTCTATATTATTCAGATTTTTGTAAGCATCACGGGTCATCAACCACGGTAAACCGGTGACCCCATTAAGGGTGGGGTTTCACCCCTCTGCAGAGGTACAGTCGGTGTATTCTAAAGCTCCGACCGACAGGACTATCGAATGTTTGTAAAATTCCTTTCCATTTGTAGTGTGCCAACCAATGCCTTTACCTGCCGTATCATATTACGAAGAAGGTTTATGCACAAGACGTTCAGACATCTGCTATTGATTTTGATGAATCGATATTATTAACACTTGGCCGCCCTGACCGATTCTGGCAGAAGGGTGTAAAAGGTTTCACGCTGGATCGACACGGGCTTGAACCCGGGCCAGATAGTGCGCTCAGGCAAGCGTAAAAATTGTGTTCAAATGAACACACAGTGTCTGCGTTAAAGCCAACTTCACTAGGTTAGCCTTTTACTGGATCTACACTTGCCGAATGGTATCAGCTAATGCAAATACGAATGTTTCAAAATAATAATGTCGGTAAATAAGTTTAGAGTTACAGTTCTCCCTGAATAGAAACCAAATGTATTGTTTTTGACCGATTGTTTTATGATATACAGTGGTACCTTGACTTACGAATATCTCATAACCGAAACTATATTACTACGCAAGTCACAATTCCCTTAGTTATTTACATCCCATTCTCAATGATTTTATTCAAATCTCAATTACTAATAAATTCATTTTACATTATCAATACTGTTGACCATATATCTACAGGTATTTGCCTCTCATCCCACTTATGAGGGCGCGACACAAGGATATTTTTATGTGGGACCACCCACAAGCCGAGACTCATGGGTGGTAGGTGGAAAAAATTGCGTCGATACCGTCGGCATTCTCCCTCAAGGGGGCGCCTCAGGCGCTGGGCAATAAACCCAGCCCTGCCCCTTTAAATCAAGGGGGAAGGTATTACCTGGGGGAGATAGTCCCCTGGGATCGACGCTATTAACTTGTAAAGATCCAGGGCCGAAGCCACTGGACCCCCACCGTGTGGGCGGATCTAAAGGTATTTGCCTCATACCCCACTTGTATGGGCTGGGCACAAGGCCTCGTTTTAACGTGGACCCGCCCACAAGCCGAAGCTCATGGGTGGGAAAGAACAAAAATTGCGTCGATCCCTTCGGAATTTCCCCACAAGGCGGGCGCCTCAGGCGCTAGGCAATAAACCCGGCCCTGTCCCTTTAAATCAAGGGGGCAGGTATTGCCTGGGGGGACATTCCCCTGGGGTCGACGCTATTAACTTGTAAAGATCCAGGGCCGAGGCCACTGCCCCCCCCACCGTTGGGCGGGTCTACATGATATTTTCCACGTACCCCACTTGTACGGGTCAGGCACAAGGCCCTATTTATGTGGGACCATCCACAAGCCGAGACTCATTGGGTGGCGGGTGAAAAATTGCGTCGATCCCGTCGGCATTCCCCCTCAAAGGGGCGCCTCAGGCGCTGGGCAATAAACCAAGCCCTGTCCCTTTAAATCAAGGGGTCAGGTGTTGCCTGGGGGGATAGCCCCCTGGGATCGACGTTATTAACTCGTAAATATCCAGGGCCGAAGCCACTGGACCCCACCCTGTTGGGCGGGTTTACATGATATTTTCCACGTACCCCACTTGTACGGGTCAGGCACAAGGCCCTATTTATGTGGGACCACCCACAAGCCGAGACTCATGGGGTGGCGGGTGAAAAATTGCGTCGATCCCGTCGGCATTCCCCCTCAAGGGGGGCGCCTCAAGCGCTGGGCAATAAACCAAGCCCTGCCCCTTTAAATCAAGGGGGCAGGTGTTGCCTGGGGGGATAGCCCCCTGGGATCGACGCTATTAACTCCTAAAGATCCAGGGCCGAAGCCACTGGACCCCCACCCTGTTGGGCGGGTTTACATGGTATTTACCGCGTACCCCACTTGTACGGGTCAGGCACAAAGTCCCTATTAACGTCGGCATTCCCCCTCAAGGGGGGCGCCTCAGGCACTGGGCAATAAACCCAGTCCTGCCCCTTTAAATCAAGGGGGCAGGTGTTGCCTGGGGGGATGGCCCCCTAGGATCGACGCCGTTAATTATAGCACTCCCCACCCGTTGGGCGGGGCTACATACTAATAACATGTAATTGTATTTATATGTACAACACTATAGCTTAACAATAACAATAGTTTGCAGTATGAACTGGAAGGCTAATTTGCATATTGATTTTAAAGATTTGATTTTAAAAATTATGTGTTCCAAATTACGTGCGGTTACTCGGCCAAATATTTGCTCTATGTTGAGATATGAAATTTGAGGAACGACTGAGCTTCAGATACGCTTATGTTAATGAGTTTCTAAAAAAACATTTAAGTTCCCAATTGTATGACGCCTAAGAAAAATACCTTGAGTGTCCCAACTTACAAGTGTTCGGGGTTATGATCTGTCATTCAATGGATAATTTAATTTGTGTTGAGTGATAAAATTTGCGGTGCTAGCGAGCTTCAGATACACTTATGTTAATGAGTTCCAAAAAAACATTTAAGTTCTCAATTGTATTACACCAAAGAAAAATACTCTGACTTACGAGTGTCCAAAATCACGAGTGTTCTGAGTGATGTATTTAATTACGAGTACTTCAAATTACAAACTGTTAG
>CM042169.1:41150366-41176817 GCA_023376005.1 Doryteuthis pealeii
TAATGAAATGATTCCGCCCAAATATACCTACATTTATATATACATACATTTAACCCTTCGGGTGAAACATAGGTAGATAGTCTTACTCATGTAGATCCTTATAATTATGCTCTCCTTAGAGTTTTGAGCCCTTTTTACACATATAACTTAGCAAACTACTTCGGTGTTTTTTTTCTGTTGGCCACTACATACGATGCTGATGATTATTTTCAGAAAATACGCTCAATCAATGATATTGAGCACTATCTGCTTAGAAATAAATGGGGGTAGCCTAATGTCGGTATGAGCAATACAGCGAATGAGTCTATCCCCTTTTCACTAAACCAAGGATATTATTCTAGCGTCAGAGGTGAAACGACACACCTATAATCAGTTCCTCACTTTACCGCACAGATCTCTGTAATACTCGTACGCTGAATTGGCGCGGGTCGTTATTAAAACAGGAACCTTGTGATTCCTAGCCGGATGCTCTACCAACTGTGCTAGCACCCACATTATCCACAACATATATTATATAATATATATATATATATATATATATATATAAGTCATCGTGTATGCTTCTAAATTATTTAGTTGAATAAAAATGAATGAAATGGATGGAATGGATGGAATAGATAATAGAATCTTTTCCAAAGGACCTCTCTTAAAAGAAAAATAAATTCAAGACAGGTCCCTAATGGAAAAGCCTTCTTCACTTCCACCGGACGCTTTATTGAAGCACTGAAATAATATAATAATACAATTATTATATAAGATATTGGAGAAGATAAAATGTGTCTTACCTTTGTCAGGTTATATATATATATATATATATATATATATCTATAATATAACCTCACAAAGGTAAGACACATTTATCTTCTCCAATATATATATATATATATATATATATATATATATATATATTAATAATGGAGATTCGCTTCCGGTTTTTATTTCTAATATTTTTTTCTACAGATTTCTGTTGGAATTTTTATTTTGAAAACTGAGTTATCGGGATTTTTTCTTTCACACCGGTCGAGTTTATATATATATATATATATATATATATATATATTATATATATTTATATATATTATATATATATATATATATATATAATAAAATAATAGATTTAACGGTGTTCTGTCTTTTTTCTTTGTTTTTTCTTGGTTAGTTTAGTCTATGCTAATTTATTTGAGTCATGGTGGAAGGTGTTATATAAATATAAGTTTGCTCCAAATCTCGTTAGTCGGATCTTAGCCCTGAAGAGCACTAAGTGAAACTGAATGTAGGTTTATCTGACTCGTTAGGCTTTCTTTATTATATATATATATATATATATATATATATATATATATATGTGTGTGTGTGTGTGTGTGTGTGTGTGTGTGTAAGTTGAAAATGGAAGCGAATCCGACGTTATGTCGAAAGAAAAAAATAAGCAAAGGAAAGAAAATGCTGAATGGATAAAAAAGATTTAATTTTACTGACACGTGTTTCGGCCAGGAGTTTATCCATGCACACATGCATTCTATCTATTCTCATTTTAAATACAAAAAAGATAATAATGATAGAATACTACAAAAATAATAATAGAGATAGTGCATGTGTGCATGGCTAAACTCCTGACTGAAACACGTGTTTGTAAAATAAAATCTATTTCATCCATTCAACATTTTCTTTCATTCGTTTATTTTTCCTTTCAACATATATATATATATATATATATATATATATATATATATATATATATATATATAGGTCCATTAATTGATTTCTCATAGTATATTTTTAAAAATCCTCTTGTCGTAAGTTGTTTTTGACTACGTAAAATTTCAGTTGATTTAACGGTGCAAAAATAAAAACATTGTTTTTAAATCATAATTTTTATTATTTCAGTTAGCTGAAAATTAAAAAAAAACCATCAGTAGTTTGTTTAATGTTTCTTCTTTCGAACTGAGAAAATTTTTAAAGATAATATACATTTTTATGCAAGTTACATTGTGTTAAATATAGGTGTGGGGTAAATTTCACAGGGAAAATTGGTGGTAACTAATAAGAGATAATTTTTATCAAAATTTTTAAAAAATCTCCGAGAATTGTATTCGAGACGACACTAATATGAATGAATTAAAGTGATTTCTAAAGTTTAAAAAAAAATGTTAATAAATGATTAAAAGAAATCTCGAGATAAGGGCTGAACTTGAAAAACGGTCCGAAAATTAGGGTCACCAAAAAAAAAAAAAAAAGGAACCCAAATTATTTATTTCCCCATTAAACTAACTCTAAACTCCAACCCTAACCCTAACCCCTAAACACCCCTAGTTAAAATTGAGTTTTATTACAAAATTTGTGGGTTCTGTTTTTCTGGGTCACCCTGTATATAGGTGACCCGGAAAAAACAGAACCCAAATTATTTATTTATTTTCCCATTAAACTAACCCCAGACCCCAACCCTAACCTAAAACACCCTAGTTAAAATTAACAGTTTTATTACAAATTTTGTGGGTTCTTTTTTTTTCTGGTTCACCCTAATTTTCCGACCATTTTTCTAGTTCAGCCGAGTTCGAAAGATCATTTTTGACGGTTTTAGTAAAAAAAAAAAAAAGAAAGAAAGAAAAAAGTGGGGACTTATTTTTTTTTAAATCTGCCTATTTATTTATCATTAGAATTATGATAAATTAAATAACAAATTTTATCATTCAAGTTACGTACATTAGAATCATTTTTATTTAATGTTTAAGGTAAGCTTACTTTAACATTTCAAATACTGTTTTGTTTATATACGAAATGTTAACTACATCGTATTTTTATTATAATTTTTTGTTTGTTTTTATTACAATACAACTATATGTTTACTTAGTTACGAAATAAGTAGTTATATAATTTAACTACCTATTTTTGTAAAAGGCTTTTTTGGTAAAACTCTTTTGTATATATATTTTGTTTATTGTTATTTACTTCGCTTTATTGTTATTTACTTTGCTTATTATTTATTTCTCTTATTATTTTCATTTACTTCGCTCTTTCTTACCAAATAAATATTTGTAAGATAGATTATTTCATTTTATTTCTAACTAAATTAATATTTTAAAGACAGGAATAATATATTGCGATATGAATAAGATTTGATTTTTCGTTAAAACATACTTTTGCTGTCCGAAGCAAAATAATTTGTTTTCTAACTCGCTATAAAAAATAAATCAATGGATAAAGACTCATACAAATTATATATTGAGCAAGATTATTTTTTTCTTCTTTTCAACCATATAGATATTTTTTTAAGATTGGACAACAATTAGGCGATACATTCCGAGTTGAACGGCTTAAGACTGCGAAATTTATTCATTAAAATTGAATTCACTTCTGATATTCACTGACCATAGCTTTAACAAAAAGTCAGGCAGAGGACAATATCTTATCATCAGCAGGAGTTGGTATACGGAAAGATTTGCAAATTGGGTGATTTTGGCTTAATTAATTAGTTATATCCCTTAATCAGTAAAAATCAATAACCAAATGTGGCGTGTTTCTTAGTTAGAAGGATATTAATATGTATGAGAGATTTCGAATCAGAGTAACCTCCCGTTTTAAACTTATACGTCGACACGTACATACCAAAAACTTAGACTTATATATATATATATATATATATATATATATATATAATATATGATCACAAACATACATATCCATACATAAATCCAAACACAAGTTTACATAAGACACATGTCTACCTTCAACTATTCCACTGCATACCTTTTTATCTATCTTTAAATGTACAAAAAAGAAAGATAAACATATTCTTCCTCATCGCATACGCGCGCATGCGCTTACAAGCACATAGACACAATTTATTTGATGGAGCAAGACGCACAACTTTTTGTCCATCTTGCAGTCAACCACCATTACCTACACCACCACCATCACCGCTTCTCCCATAACTCCTACCCCTACAGTTACTCTCTCTCTCTCTCTCTCTTTCTCTCTCTCTCTCTTCTCTTTTCTCTCTCTCTCTCTCTCTCTCTCTCTCTCTCTCTTACCGCCCATGGATCCCCCTCATTTAGATTACGTAATGTCAAAAGGAAAGACGCCATCAGCTAGTTACGTGAGCTGCTTAGGCAACTGGAAGAACCGCAGAGACCTGACGAATTCTATCGAGGCAACGAACGACATTCTTTCACGTCTTGGTGCTTAAGGTCTTTAGAAATAATAAGGGGGCCTCAATAAAGTGAAGAAGGGGTCGGATGAAGGCGAAGGGAGTGGAGATTGTTGATGAAGATGGACCGGATGGTTGCTAGAGAGGGGGAGATCTACTGCAGCTGAGGGTGACACAGATGATCCCTCAGATAACTGGAACGACCATGATGATAACGTGCAGCAACGATTGACGGCCAGAAGAAGCTCGAGCCTAATTGTGAAGAAAGTAGTGAACACGGCAAAGTTTTGTTTATTATTATTATTATTATTATTATTATTATTATTATTATTATTATTATTCACTCCTTTTTGAGTTTTCACACCAGTGTTAGCTGATGGTATTTTACTGGAGTCTGAGTGACAGCAAGTCTCCTCAAGTCTCCAGGACTCTTCTGAGTATTCTGGCAGATTGCAGTAGTGCAGTGTTCTGAATGGTTTCAATCATTCCTCTGATATCCAAACTTTCCAAACCCTCTTCCCTTTTCCTTTTCCCTTTTCTAATCATTTTGCGACTGTTCCAAGTGCACCAACCACAATTGGTATCACTTTCACTTTTATGTTCCATAACTTTTTCAGTTCTCTGGCAAGGTCCAGATATTTGTCCATTTTTTCTCCTTTTTCCCCTTTTTTTCTTTTTTTTTCTTCCCTTTTTTCTTTCCCTTCTTTCTTTTTTTCCCCTTTTTTTTTCCTTTTTTTTTTTTTTTTTTTTTTTTTTTTTTACTTGCAAAACAAACCCCCATCCGGGCGGTGTGAAAATAAATTTTGAAAGATATTGCCTGGAGGGTGGGACAATTAAATGAATAAAATAAAACGTTTGATAATTTTAAAAAAATCAATTACTTACTTAAAAAGCGTCATATTCACTCCACTGAGATATTTTAATTTGTTTTAGGACAATAGGAATTTATGATTTAATTATTCACACACTTATCTTTAGAGAAAAGTTTTAAAAAAAGTAATATATATTTCGTCCGAATTTCACAAAATGAAATAAGGAGGGGGGTGCCAAGTAAAACCAAAGGGCATTTTCCCTAATATATTTAAGGAAAAAACTGTTTAGAGTATATATTATATTTTTGCTTTAAGGCAATTACAATGCATGTATCGCATCAAATTCGATACTTTTTTATTTAATAGAAAATGAACTTGACAAGTATAATTCCGGCAAAGGATCGCTCGGTGAGTAGAACATCGTACAGACTGTTTCGACTTTATTAAGTCTCATCAGCGATGAATACTAACGATGTATACTAAATGCAAGTTTAAATGAATTCATCTAAAGGTGTATACGAGGTATACCCAAAATGGTCATCAAATGCGTTTTTGACAAAATAACTTTAGAAAATGATTTACCAAAAATCAGGGAATTATCGGATTTTAAGGACATTTTCAGTGTTTATTTATCAATGAATGATCTTTATAATGCATTATTTATTTTATTTCAAAATTTTCGCATTTTTTCAGGTCACTTAATTTTGCCCCACCCCTATGTTGGGGGCGTAACATTTTTTCGAGTTGGTCTTATTCTGTACTAATTACAGTATAAATAAAGAGTTAAAAGACCGAAGTATTGAATAGCAAAAAAAAAATTATGGTAGCTTTTCTATGAGAAAATAAGTACCTAAAATCGAAAAACAAAATGTAAAAAAATAATAAATAATTATTTTTTTGGAGATTTCTTTTTTACTCATTTCGATAGTAATTTAATTGGCTATTATAAAAGAAAAAATTATACATTGATATTTTTTCTGCTTAAAAAGTCGGTGTATATTTTCAATCGAATTTTTCTTCAAAAAGTATACTTTGATGTAATAAAATAAGGTTTGCATTAAATATATATTTATTCCTACAATCTAAAAATATAACATTTTAAACTTAACATCAGGCTTTTCATATTTTAAATGAATTTTATATATTAATTTTTCATAGCAAAAATACAAAATTAAAGTTTTGAAATAAAATAACTAATGCATTATATAATTCATTAATTGATAAATCAATACTGAAAATTTCATTAAAATAGGATAATTACCGGATTTTTAGTAATTTTTTTTTTTTTTTGCAATCACGAATGTTACATTAAAATTGTAAATAAGCACTTAAAACCATTGAAAAAGAGACAGAACTGCGGATCGCGTCGAAATTGACCAACCAAAACAAATCTCTTTAATGTATTAAAAATAAACTGCATATGTAATGATATTTTTCCTTTTTAATGATGGTCATTATGTTACTACTTATCGATTTAGACAAAAGTTTGACCTTAAATAATAGATTCAATTAATTTTAATTCGTTTTTAAAATTTGTAGCAGATGACAAATAGGGTATACCTAGTGTATACGTATTGAATATTTTGTGAAAATTTGACAATTATTTGATTTTTCATAGAATTCTATTTTATGAAGTAATGAGACAGACTATAAATGTAATACTCATTGATAAACCTACTTAATTCTCGAAGTGACTGTGACGTAAGCAGTGACGTAGTTTCCGTTACAGACGAATAGATATCGAATTTTTATTATTAATAGATTTTACTAAGCGCGTTCCTTAATTATACGACCCTTATCATCTTACAACACCCTTTGGTTAAAAATGAGACCTTCCAAATCGTTCAACATGATATTCAAAAATCTAAATCCTGATTATCTGGTATTGCTTATCCGCCAAAATCTTATTTCTTATGAGTGTCGTCTCCTCATCTAAAAACTGGACCATTCATATATTATTATAGAGAAAAAGGAAAGAAAAGGGACATGCTACTCAGAAAAAATATAATAATAAAGAAATATCCATACCTACCCAGCTTCGTTACTCAGTGCATGAGTAGCACAGCTCTGTGGAATATAACATTAAACAAGAAACCGATTCCTTCTCTTTGATCTTGAAACCGGATAATTTCTTCAGATACTTTGGTCTTTTCGATTATGGGCTGGAGGACTTACCTTGGCGTAGTGGCTAACGAGCTGGACTGTGACATCTAAGTAAGCAACATTTCACTTCAGTTTCGCTATTACGTTCATTTTTGAACTAACAATCTTCGGAAAGATTGTTTTGAATTCCCATCTTTGAACTAAAAGAAGAAAATAAGAAGAAATAAATAAAGAAAAGCAAACTACACGTTTTTTTAGTATTATTTGTATTATTCGGACTATTGATCTCATCTTCATTTTTATCTGTACAACGTTTCGGTCGATGTGCCGGTCGATGTGCCGGCCTTCTTCAGGTATTTCTCGTCGTACTCGGTAACCTTCTTGTAATCGGGAATCTTCTTGTCGTAATCGGGAGCCATCCCGGAACTTTGAACCTAACCCTTTATTCAGTCCACGGGTTATCCTGTTCTCATTCCACTAACCATAGCTGAGGTACAGGCCGTAGGGCACATCGACCGAAACGTTGTACAGATGATAACAATGAAGATGAGGACGAGGAAGATGAGGACAATACAAATAATACTAATTATCTAGTCTCATCTCAAAAATTCAGAGAGATACAGGTTTTTTTAGTCTTTTTTTGCGAATTAATAGTGAATGATCTACAAACAGTCCCCCTTTTTTCTTTTTTTCATTTTTTCCCTCCATTTTTTGAATCATTATAAAAAGAAGTCAACAACCACTTGAAGCAAACATGTTATCCTGTTTGTTTGTTTGTTTTGTTGGTTTTTTTTTGGGGGGGGGTTGCTTTAAATAAGTTATTTCATTTTTCATGACATAAGTTGTCACTATTGCTACGTTTATTTTGTTTCTGAAAATGAATTTCTCTTGCAGTATTGAAAAAAAATAGTATTATATATATATATATATATCTACCAACCCCCCAGCACGAGCAGGATGCGACACAAGATCAATTTATTAAGCGGAGTTCAGCAGGTTTGAATTCAGAGTTTTCCTTCTCCTAGACCAGTTGCCTAACTAAGGTTAAATAGCCCAGTCTGCCCTGCTATTTACCCATAGCTGGAAGGAGAGTAGGATTCATACCTTTCCCAAGGATATTAACGCTAAGTGAAATGCAATTACCACGTCCAGGATTTGAACTCGGGGCGACGAGTCCATTTCCCATGACTTTAACCATTCCACCACACGCTTATCATTACTATCATTATTCATGCCATTATTTTTTTTTAATTACTCACGATTTAATTTTCAAATATGCTAAGAAGAAATTTAAAAAAGGCAAAAAAAATAGAAATGAAATATTTTGTAAGGGCCGGGTAAGCTCAGTCGGTACAGCGTTCGGCTAGGGATCTGTGCTGCAAAGTAAGGAGCTGATGGTAGGTGTGGTGCTCCACCTCAAACGCTAAAATAATCTCCTTGGTCTAGCGCTAGTGACAAAAGGGGATAGACTCCCTCGCTGATTAGCTGATACCGACGACTTTACTTTACTTTATGGTAAAGCAGTTCTCGTTAGCAAATCATTTTCAAAACATTTTAAAAAACACCACTGAATTATCTCCCTTAGATTTGTTAAAAGTTTTCTATAATTTGTGATTTTTTAATGTTACCCAGTTATGGCTTAAATGTTACCACTTACCGGTGTTTTAAAAAAATGGCTTTGACATTAAATAATCCACAAATTTTGAAATGCGATTGAACAGAGAAACCAGACGAAAGTAACTTAAATTAACAATTTGGTATTATTATAGATACTAGTATAAAATAAGAAACACCCTCCGGTCGATGTAAAAATAGATTTTTGAAACATATTGCCTGAGGGGTGGAAGTAAAAAAATTCAATGTCAGTGAGTTTGTACCGTAAGTAAGTAAAATCATACAATTCATTAAAGGATTAAAAAATAAAACAATTTGAAATGTAAACTTTAAATATGTATTAAAATAAAACAAACTATATATAGATATATAATACCAGTCATGTATTTATTAAAACTTGTTTTAAAAAGCAATGAGGACTGTCTAATGTTGCATGTTCAAATTTTGAGTGTATTCATTTTATGACGATTTTGGATAATGTGACGTAAACAGTGACGTAATTTTTGTTACAGACAAAGACCGGATGCAAATCTTCATTATTAATAGATATTATGTATATTCTATATAGAATATCTGCCTGGAAATCGCAAGTTTCTGGGTTCGACACCGGTGTTTGCCAATTCAGGGCATGAGTTGCAGAATTCGTTATAATATGCCATTAAACCAAGCTTGATTGATATGCCATTCATCAAGGCAGCCAAGTTGGTCTTGAAACCATATAATTGCTTTCAATAATTTGGTCATTTCGATTATGGGTTGGAGGAGTCGCCTTGGTGTAGTGGCTAACGTGTTGGACTTTGACATCTAAGTAAACAACTTTTAACTTTTCATTTACGAACTAACATCCTTCGTAAAGGTATGTACCGCCTCATCACTCCAGTGATGGATTAAATAGCTACCTATGATCATTAATGGGTATATCCCAATCCTCATATATACGGAATTATAGTACAGAGTGAGTAGTCTTATACCACTAGTAGTGGTTTACCCTTCTTCACCCCGCTGGCGCCTATTGTATTTTGTTAATGTAATAAAGATTCCATTTAATTGCCAGCCTCCGTTTGGTTATTTCTCATTTAGAAACCTTTGTTAAGTTACAAAAATATAGACCAACAACTATTGTTTTACAAGACTGGCTTTGGTTGGTTGGTTAGTTGGTTGGTTGGACTTTTCGTCATGTCAAACCTTGCTGGGTTATTTCATGCCAAAGATATTTTGTTTTATTCATTCTTCATAAACTCAACGTTTTAAACATTCTTTAAACTCATTTTTTAAATATTTTACACATAGATGGAATCTAGCAGGTACTACTACTCCGAGAATCTCCTTTGCTTTAAATAATCCACAAAGGTTGATATGCCATTAAACAGAGAAAGCAAACCAAATAACATGTAACAATTTGGTATTATTATAGATATTATGTCTATTCTAATATTATTATAGATACTAGCAAATATATGCACCCTCCGGGTGCAAGTATTTAAGTTTTAATGTAATGAAATATCGTATTAAATTAGAGGCAGACAAAAAGATATGTAACAGAGTGGGGGTATAATAGAAAAATAAAAATGAAACTTACTCTTCCATCACTCCCGTCTTTCATTGATGAATTTTACTTATTTAACAATTTAATTAAATTAGGAAATAAAGAATAAAATGACAGTTATTTTTTCTTGTTAATGGATTTCATTTAAGATTCATTGAAGAGATTTATGCTTTTTGTATATATAAATACAATTGCATGTTATTTGTATGTAGATATGAACAACACTAATAAAAAGGTGAAGAAATTTTATTAATAATTGAGGTTTAAATATAACTAAAATCATGAAGAATGTGATGTAAATAACTATGTTAATTGTGACTCAATTAGTAATATAGTTTCAGTTACAGACAGAAAAACACACAATCTCCATTATAATAAGATTATGTCTATTCTATATTATCATGGATATTATGACTATTCTGATATTATCATAGATAGCATGTCTAATCTATATTATGGATACTAGCAAATATATGCACCCTCCGGGTGCAAGTATTTAAGTTTTAATGTAATAAAATATTATATTAAATTAGAAAGTCTAACGGAACTAAATAAGATTACAGATAAAAAGATTTGAAACAGAGGGAGTATAATAAAAGATTTGAGACAGAGGGAGTATAATAAAAAATGGAACAACTGAAACTTACTCTTCCATCACTCTCGTCTTTCATTGTTATTTTTTCTAATTTAAGTATTTAGTTATAAGAGGAAGTAAAGAATAAAATGACAGTTATTTTATCTTATTAATGGATTTCATTTAAGATTCATTGAAGAGATGTTTGCTTATATTCATTAAAATAAAACCAAACAGTTAGAAATCATTAATACTAAGCACATATTTATTAAATTCGATTTTTTAATATTAATATGCAAATTAGCCTTCCCGTTCACACTGTAAACCGCTATTTTGTTGTATATATAAATATAATTGCATGTTGTCAGTATGTAGACATAGTTAACAGTATTAATAATGTAAGACAATTTTATTAATAATTGAGGTTTAGATAAAAATTAAATCATGGAGAATATGATGTCATTAACTAAGAGAATTGTGACTTGAGTAGGAATATAGTTTTGGTTACAGACAGAAAAACACACAATCTCCATTATAATAAGATATATCAATTCTAATATTATTATAGATATCATATATATTTTATGATAGATATTATGTCGATTGTATATCATGAATAGCATATATATTCAAATCGTATTATTTATATCATGTCTATTCTATAATAAATATGTTTATTCTATATTATGGATATTATCACTATTCTAATATTATTATAGATTTTATGTGTATTCTATAATATAAATATTCTGTCTATTCAAATGTTATTATAGATATTATGTCTATTCTATAATAGATACTATGTCCATTCTATATCATGGATATAATATCTATTCTAATATTATTATAGATATTATGTCTATTCTTTCACAAGTTTCCGGATTTCATATCGGCCCTCGCAACCTCCTGCCATTAAACAAAGAAAACAAACCATTCTCTTTGGTCTCAGCGCCAGACGATGAACTTCACTAAATAATATAGTCAGAATTAAATACGTATCTTTGGTATGTCTTTGAAATGCAGACAGAGTTTATTATTGCCCGTTCTTCTGACGATCTAATAAACTAGATTTAATTCATAAAAAAGTAGACGACAAAAACAACTACAAGCGACAGAGAGAGAGAGAGACAGACAGACAGATACAGAGATAGAGACAGAGAGAGTGTAGAAACAGAGAAAGGTTGAGTGTGAGAGAGATGAGAACACCGACATTGTTATCAGTGAAATTATTTTTAAAACTCTTGTCCTCCGGCCTATCTTACTAACAAAAGGATTCCTGTAGATATCAAATAATGAACATAATAAAATGATTAGCCAAAGACAAGAATATTACTACGACAACAATCGTCTCTGAAATATATTCTCGGTTTTTCAGTTTTTACATATTAGATAATTTCGATGGGTCCTTGGTTTCTCGGATTTTACAAAATGGTAGAAGTCCACAAGATAATGTCACTTATTCGTCCTTGCTCCTCCAGCAGTGTCCAACTCATTTGTTTGTCTTACTTCGATAGTCTGTGAATTAGAAGGTAAGGGGCTGTACACCAGTTTTGTTGCTTATTTGCTTGATTTTTACGGAATGCGTAGGAGTCCACAAGAGAATGTCGCTTATGGTTTCGTCCTTGCTCCTGCAGCAGTGTCCAGTTTAATTGTTTGTTTTACTTGCAGTCTGTGAATTGGAAGGTAAGGGGTTGTATACCTGGTGTTTTTGTTGCTTGCTTCCTTGCTTGACTTATACAGAATGCGTAGGAGTCCACAAGAGAATGTCGCTTATGGTTTCGTCCTTGCTCCTGCAGCAGTGTCCAGTTTAATTGTTTGTCTTAGTTGCATAGTCTGTGAATTGGAAGTAAGTGGTTGTACACCTTTCGTTACTTGCTTCTTGCTTGACTTAATACGGAATCGTAGGAGTCCACAAGAGAATGTCGCTATGGTTTCGTCCTTGCTCCTGCCAGCAGTGTCCAGTTTAATTGTTTTGTCTTAGTTGCATAGTCTGTGAATTGGAAGATAAGTGGTTGTACACCTAGTGTTTGTTGCTTGCTAGCTTGTTTGATTTTTACGGAATGCGTAGGAGTCCACGAGAGAATGTCGGTTTTTAGTTTGTCCTTGCTCCTGCAGTAGTGTTCAGCTTATTTTCCTATCTTACTTGGATGGTATGTGAATTGGAAGGTAAGTAGCCGTACACTAGTTGGTCATTTGGTTGTTTGGTTGGATTTTACGGTATATCAACCTTTGGGTTATTTTATGCAGACACTAGCAATATACAGATCTGCAAAAGATATCAGAGAAGAGTTTGTGAGTTAAGTAAGCTTGTTGTCACTTTGTCTCCAGTGAGAAACCACCAGTTATATAACCGGTGTAGAAGAACTCGCAAAGTGCAAAAAATGATAATAATGACGGAACATCTAATCCAGACGGCAATGACATCGTCCCCAGAAGATTACATCTTTTTTTTTTTTTAGTTTTTAGTTTTGCTTGTTTTTTTGTTTGTTTGTTTTTCGTCATGCTGTTCGCCAACGGAAAGGTGGAGAATTTTTGCACTGCCTAAAGCCTTCTTCTCTTCTGAGAATGTCGTTGCTGGTGACACGGCCGAAGGAAAAGAGACGATGTGACGAAACTCAGGAAGCTGACAAAGTGACAAGCAGGCCACACCTCCTCCTCATCTTATTGCAACCGTGGTGCTTCCCCACACCCCTTCCACTTCCCGGGGGAATATGAGACTGATCGCCGTGTTTGGGGGGCATAAATGAGAGAACATTGACAGCATGTCAATTGGGATTTTGTTTTGTTTGTCCAGAGCAAGGGAGCGGGAGGGGGTCGATTGTGCTTCTGTGGGGGTTTCAAGGAGTAGCGGAAGCTTTTAGGGGATAATAATGTTTTGGAGAAAAGGGCTCATGAAAAGAAGAAGAAGAAGAAGAAGAAGAAGAAGAAGAAGAAGAAGAAGAAGAAGGTAGTAGTAGTAGGGTGGCGATTGTTTCTGAAGGAAAAACGACTTCGAAGAGGAAGAAATGGTAAAGAATGTGGGAAGTGAAAAATCAGAGGTAGAATGGTTTTTCAAAGACGTCATCAAAGATAGAAAATATTGTGAGAGAAAGGACGAAGAGGGTAATGGCAGACGACGACGACGGCGGCGGCGACGATGTGAAGATAATAAAAGAAAAGAAAATAAGGGCTCGTCACTTAAAAGCAGGCAGATAGATGATGAATATATGAGCAGACAGAAATAGATAGATTAGATAGATAGATAGATTGATAGGAGTAGACGAATATAGATAGATAGATAATAGAACAGACCAAGATAGATAGATAGATAGATAGATAGCACACTTCGATAGATTGATATATATGAATAGACTGAGATAGATAAGAACGAACTGGCATAGATAGATCGATAAGTATGATAGGAAAAAGACAATAGATAGATATAGATATATTTGATTTATTGATTGATAAGTATGTCAGGATTAAGATAAAGACAAGAGATTTGAAAACTCAAATAATAATAATAGATAGTATGGCATAGAGACTAAGAATAGATAGAGAGACAAATAGATATATAGATTGTAGATAAGTATGATATGACTAAAATTAATAAGATACCATGATATGAAGGCTAAAATGGTTAATATATAATATATATACTATATATATATATATATATCTCTTATTTATAATGAGACAATTGTCTGTTTTCCTGTCGTAACCGAAACTACTATTCACTATCAATCACAATTCCCTAGTTATTCTACGTCACATTCTACAGGATTTCTAATTTTTTATTTAAAACCTCAATTAATAATAAAAATAGTTTGTACCATTATAATACTGTTGACAATATAATAAGAATAACATCGCAATTGTACTTAATATCAACAAAATAGCGGTTTACAGTGTGAATGGAAGCTAATTTGCATATTATAGTAAAAAATCTGATTTAATAAAATAGTCTTCGTATTACTGATTTCTAATTCTTTTTTATTTAATGAATATTAGCAAAAATCTCTGTCGAATAAATCTTAACAAAGAAATCGACTTAACAAGAAATAAAAAACTAATTTTATTCTTACTTTCACTTTTAAACTAAATAGTAATTAGGATTATTAGCAAATTAAAGACGTGAGTGGGGAAAGTTAAGTTCATTGTTTTATTTTTTGATTATACACCCTCTCGCTTTCAAATCTTTTTCCCTTCTTATTTTAGTTTCATTAGCCTTTCTTAAAATCTAATCGAATATTTTATAACTATGAAAACTTAAATACTTGCACCTGTGAGGTTGCATACATTGCTTAGCGTATATATAAGACAGAAAGAGAGAGGAAGAGAAGAGAGAAGGGGGGGACTAAGATAGTAGCATACATGAGTCATGTAGGAGAAAGATAAATACATATATATATGATAGACAAGTACAGACCGATAGATTAAGATTGATATGTAGCTCGATAGATAGATAATAGATAGATAGATGAAAGAAAATTGTAGAAAAGTAAAGACCAAGGAACTTTATACGCTAGAAATTCATCATACAGGATGCAAATTGTTTTAAGAAGGATGGTAGAAGAAACAAGACAGAAAGGAAAAACAAACAATCAAGGACAATAAAATAAATAGAATTTGATAATAATTTATGATCAAAAATTCCTGGATGAGAAGAAATGAAAAAATGAATAAATATAAAGAAAACGCTGGAATGAAAGGAATGATATATGAAAAAGAAAAACTTAATAAGCATGAAAAGAGTATGTCATACTTATGCAGTTTGACGAAAATAAATGTTGTTTGTTTTAACCATATCCAACCTTTTCGGGATCATTTCCAAGCCGAATTTAAATCATTTTGATAAACTAAGACTAGTGGGTATTTTTACAGTTAAAACCGTTGTTGCTTAATATCACCCAACTTAAGTATCCATTAGCTGGTCGCTACCTAACTTGATGAATCTAGTGGATAACCGTAGCTTGTCAATGTGGCTTGTTATATCCCAGTCTTAATAATTGAATCTTATTAAAATGAGATTAAGCGTTTGTTCGTGTGTAACCGAAACTATAATACTACTCAAGCACAATTCGCTAGTATCTAGTCGTCACATTGCTTCATGATTTTGTATTGCTTAAAGTTTAAGTAGATAGAGAGAGTGATGGTATATTAAATTAGAAAGCTAATGATAACTAAGATAATAATGCACATAAAATGATTGAAACATTAGCGCTTATATAAAAAGAATAGAACAATGAAACTTACTTCCTTCCATCACTCCGCCTTCATGCTTAAATATGCCTAATATAATTATCTAGATAGAAAAAATAGGAAGTTTTGTTGTTTGTTTTACGATATCAACCTCAAGGCTCATTAATGTCGCAAAGTTTGAAATAATTCATTCTTAATGGATAATCAATTTTGTTATATAACCTCATGTGCTTCTATTTATAACTCTCATAGAGGACCCTAACTTGTACTACCACTCTCGGATGAGTGAGAGTGACCAGGGGACAATGATGAAGAGTGCTCCACATTCTCCATCAACCTCCAGAACCAGGAACCGTCACCCATCAGATAGATTAACATCACATTCCCAGGAAAAACGATACCCAGCTCACTGCCTCTAGCCACCCATATGGTTAAAAAGGTTGCGCCTTGACAATCAAGGCAATAAAAATTGAGCATCAGATAGGTCTAGCAGCCTTCATTACGTACCCACAAATGTCGTCCGATTGATCAGGGAGAGGATCTCCGACCGTCCGTACTAGCCTACATAATGTCCTAAAAGTGAAGTGATGCATTTAATGGAATTCTCATCCACCAGGATCCCTCCAAGCATCACGCGTCCCAACAACCGTCCAACAGTTTACCCATTGCAGAGTGCAGTCAGTTATATTCTTAACGGCCGCAGTCACAGGGTTCTGAAAATAGGAAGTACAATAAATAAATATTTATTTCGCTTCTCTTGTTAAGGGATTTCTTTTAAGATTATCTCCAATTTTTTTCAGATTCATTAGATAAAACCGAACAATTAGAAATCAATAATACTAAACAACAATTTCAGTAAAATAGTTTTTTTTAATCATCCAATATGCAAATTAGCTTTCCCGTCCAACATTGGGGCAAACGCTATTTGTTTAAATATGAATAGAATTGATGTTTATATTGTAATATGGTCAACAGTATTAAAAATGTAAAAAATTTATTAAAAAAAACGATAATATTGATATTTAGTTTCTGATAAGAATAAAATCATGTAGAATGTGACGCAAAATAACTAAGCAAATTGTCAGACTTCTGATTAGTCGGAAAATTAAACGGAAAGTTTTTTTGGTGATCCCCCATGACAGTTGATAATTAACATTGTTGCGAAATGGGGTCCACGTTTTAGGGATTAAGTTTGTTTTTGATTTACGTATTGCGCTAAAAATAAACAAAAGAAACCCAAAATTACTATACATTGTTAAATAACCATTTCGAAATTATATGAATTTTGTTTGCTGTTAATACTTGCAATGTTATAAGTTTTTTCTGTTAGTTATATTGCAATGTTATAATTTCAATTAAACTTAGTTCAAAAATTATATTTTTCAACATTAAAGTATACTAATTTGTTTTGTTTTTTGTTGTTATTTTTTAAAGCCCTAAACTAATAAAAAAACAAACCTATAATCCCCTAAAGCCGCGTGAACCAATACTCAAAAGTTACATTCATAGGAACTGTAGATTAAAACTCATTGGATCACCAAAAAACTTTCCTTTTCACATTTTTCCGACGCATAACCATCAAAGTCACATCAGAATTGTTGACCTGAGCAGTAGTTAATATAGTCGGTTCACAAACAGAACACATACAACATACACTCTCCATATAAGATCATTTATTTCTAGAAAATTATCCAATATATTAAAATTATCAACGACAAATCTCTCTAGTGGAATTATTTTGTAGGTTTTTGGCTGCTGTGTTGGATATTACATATGCCAACACTTGTTGGTTATTTTTTTGTCCCGAACGACATTTTTTTTAATTATTCATTGAGTGGGTACTTGAATTTAATAAAATGTATTCTTTTCTATCTAACCTTATAGATGGACCCTAACAATTACTACCACACCGTGTCCGTGTTGACCTAGGGTTAATGCCTGAAGACGCTCCACACTCCCCAGAGTCATCCTTTCTATTAGACCCCAAAAAGGCGATATTTACAGGACGCGAGGGTACATACCAACTGATACTCAACCGATTCTATTAATAAGTCAAATCTCATAGTGACAATTAAGTCCTCTTCTTTCATTTTAACTTACATTATGTTTACGTACTTGGGTTACGCAGTAACATGATTTTAACGATACATACTTCGCCAAGTTATATATTTATTATACTATGTAGCGTCACGCGTTACATTTATAACATAAAATGTTCGTATATGATATACTTTATCATATTATGTACATACTTGCATATTATTATAAACTAATCATATTATTTTCTTAAGAGTTTAACCAAATTGCCCCAGTGTTACATACTTTCGCTAGTATGTTACATATATATAAATATATATATATTATATATATATATGCTTCGTAATGATTCCAAATGGTATATAATAGAGGAATATTACAACTGTGATCAAAACTAATTAATAACTCTCTCATTGCTGACAATTAAGTTCTTTATTCATTTTTAGTGTTTACATACTTACATACTCTGTATATTAACATACTTACATACAATACTACGTAAAATATGTGTTATAAAATTTATATTATCATTATATTTAATATATTACACCACGTTACAATTTTTAAAGTGCCATTACTTACATCACTCCTATAACGATTATACATGACATGTTAGGCGTCTCACTTATTTTTCAAACAGTGCTGATTTGCAATAATTAATTTGATCGTTGGTATCGTATTTATAATTAGCCCCCCCCCCCCATTCCCCCACCCGCTGTTATACCCCTTTGGAATTATTATTAACTACACAAGCAAACCTTGTCCACCTTGCGCGCAAAATTTAAGCTTAATAAAAATATTAGTCTTAATTAATAATCAATATAATTATGTTGCATACGTTACATAGTGCAACCTTACATACGTTATATCCATTATACTAAAGTTCGTATCATAATATACGTATTATCATTATTTACTACAATACATTACATAAATATATTATTTATTAAAGACTCAATATTTTATTAAACTAAAATATTTTGATTAAGACTTAAATATTTATTAAGACTAAATATGCGCCCCCAGTGAATAATCCGTTTGCTTGTGTAGTTAACTTAATCCTAAAGGCGTATAACCCACGCGTCCGGATGGGTGAGCTCCCATAACTACGATACAACGATTCATAATTAATTTCAAAATCGCCACTGTGACAATTAAGTTTTTTTTTGTTTCATTTTCAAACTTCTATTATTTCTTCGCTCACTTGTTTTACGGTCATCTGTCTATACGGCCTTTTTACACCGTCTCGATGTGTATAATTATCCACATGATCACACCCCGAAACCCTGTTGTGTCATTCTTTAGGCAACCTACTAACATCTCGCTTCAACAACAACACAGAACCCAAAGGACCAGAGTGGTTATCCTGTAAAATATTAACCTAAGGTTTGTTCTTTCTTTCTGATATTGTATTATTTTTATTTTATATGTTATTCTCAGACATTTTTCCTTCTCTTCAAGCAGATACTTTGACGCCCCAGAAGTTAAGATCCTATAAATACAAATGTTCATGCAAATAAACTAATTAAGGGCGTCTGAAAATGACTAGACTCGGCAGGAAACAACAACAACAACAACAACAACAATAATAATAATAATAATAATAATAAATAATAATAAAATAATAATAAACCATATACGTTGCAATGTAACAAACTAGCACAACGAGAGTACAAACTAGACACGACTGGTGGGAAGTATCCACTGGGAATATGCAAAAAAAAAAATTGATTTTGACACACAACAAAAATCGTATATGCATAAAGCAGCAAATCCGTTCTTGCGACGAAAACACATAAAATTCTCTGGACTTTGCAAATAAAAATGATCACCTTATCCCCAGCAAGAAGACCAACCTAGTTTCATAAACAAAAAAAGAAAGAACTTGTCTTAACTGGTGATTTCAATCAAAGCAGATCACAGGGTGAAGCTTAAAGGCGAAATTAAAAAATCATGGACTAATATCTGGACCTTGCCAGAGAAACTGAAAAATTATGCGAATATGAAATTGAAAGTGATACCAATTTATTGTTGCCACTTGAACGTCCCAAAAGAATTGAAAAGGTTGGCAAAGCTTGAAATCAAAGAGCCAACGGTTGAAACACCATCAGAACACTCACCCACGCGCAATCTGCCATAATACTCCAGAAATCTGTAGACCCTGAGGAGACTTGCTGTCCACTCAGCTCCAGTCGAAAACCATCACGCTAATGCTTGATGTGTACGAAAACTCAAAGAGTAATAATAATAATAATAATAATAATAATAATAATAATAATCAATAATAAATTAACAAAAAAAATTTCAGCTGGTAGACTTGCCTTCCAGTAGATCACAGGGGAATTGTGAACGAAAACAAAACCTAACATAAAATACCTGGACCTTGCCAGCGAATTCTGACACACAAGCTGTGGAATCATCAGATATGCCCGTCACAAGTGACTTAACACATATGAGTTCCATGCCACTTGGAAGAGTTTGCGAACAATAACCTTGGAAACAAGACCCGGAGTACTAATTAATGAAAATAGAGAAAAATTGAGACCATCCCAGAACAACCTGCATTGCCTGCAATCGGATAGCAAAACCCAGAAAGTCTGCTGAGACCATGCAGCACATGACATCTTTAAGTGAAAGACCATCAACTAACGCTCCCAGCTGTTGAAAAACAATAATAATAATAATTATATAATAATAATAATACTAATAATTACATACATAATAATAAAAATAACGAACGAAGAAACAGCAAGAAGAACAGACAGAAGAAAAGAAGCAAGAAGCAAGAGCGATAGACTGATCATCAATAATTAATAATAAAATAATATAACAATAATAATAAAATAATAATCAATAACGTAAAATAATACCATAATAGTAGTAACTTCCAAGTGACAACTGAGTCAAATATCACATCAGAAATAGATATGACTACTCTCTAAAAGAGAAAAATCTCACGAGAAACTAACTCTCTTATAATCGCCCAAAGCACACAAATCAATAAGCCCTGTCCGAAGAAGAAATTATTAAAAGGACAAATCACGAGTAAGTTGAGCTGCACGCCTAATACCAAGTGCAAAAATCATTACACTCAGAGACAACTATAAGACTAAAATAATGTGCCCAAGAAGAAGCGAAGGCTCTCCCCACACACTTGAAAGAGATGTAGACGACAATCCTACACTGACGAACGTACACTATAAAATAAAGAAAGACTAATTGCAGCACAGGAAAATCTGCAACATATTACAAACAAAATACACAAAACTTAAAAAAATGTACCAAATGTGAAGGAAAAACAACAAAAGAGTACTTAACCAAACCGTTAAATCAAGAGATATCACATCAGAAGACTGTGACATGTCTAAGAAGAGGGAAACGTAAAAAGAGAAAACTGAATCTCTTATAAACACAAAGCACAAGACTCTAATACCATAAAACAAACCTATAATAAAAGCAAAAATAATAAGATGGCGCAGAATAGCATAGTGCAACACTTCTGTACCGATGATTAAAAACAAGTATGTTTTTTTTCGTTTTTCTTTAAAATTTATCAAGAACAACCCCCGCCAGGACAGGAGTGTGATAAGCCGACATCTCAAGGCGACGCGACCTCTAAATGCGCGCACACCGACTTTCTGTCTAAACTAACGAAAATTGTCACACGCTTCTACCTGCGACCGTTTTCCGTGGATGGTCAACGGTGTCATCGACTAGTAAATCATAACCATAACGTTAATTCAATTTCACTCAAACACCTCGTATTTTGAATCCAACAAACTGATCAAAAAAATATCTAGCTCCATACTACATAATTCATAAGCTACCTATGAATTAGTAACAATAAACAAGCAAAACTTCTTGAAACGAACCTCGTCGTAAAAATATCGTCAAGGGGAATATAAACACCTCTGAAAAACAGTCCCTTTTGTAATATATTTGGCCCATTCTTAAAAAGACAATGCGGAAACTCGGACAAATGGACAATGAAAAAATCGATAAACGTTGCCACAAGACATTAATCTCAGATGCTGACATAGAAAAATGAGGAAGATTACCATCATTTAGGAGCACGTATATGCGACAATTCGAATACCTCAAGACTGCCACTAAAAACTAGCTAGAAAAACTAATTACAGCACCAGTAAACAGCAATTGCAATTAATATATATATAATATATATATATAAGCCTAGAAAAAACATAGAAAAACTAGAAAAACAACAATGGGGAAAGAAAAAATAATATGTGATATTCAAGCGATCACAAAAGCGGAAATGACAACAAATGAAAAAAACATTGGACCATAAATGGACACTGCATACAATGTGCAGTTAGCTCTCCATAAAATCACCAATTCGGATAAGCAACTAGCAGAACTACAAATCATCAGAAAGGAATCGATACCATCTAGACAACCACATATTGTTGAAATCGGCAAGAATACTCAAGAAGAGTCCGGGACACTGATTCTTCGTTTTGTTTACGGATATCAACCCTTCAGAGTTATTCAAGCCGAATCACATCATGTTGATAAACCAAAGACTCAGGTGCTAACTGTTACATAATCATAGAACTTATGAAATTAGTACCTGCTGTATTACATATATTCTTGATTGGGGAATCCGTTTAGATTCAAAATCCAACGAATTAAGGTAGTAAATATTACCATTGACAATGATTGCAATTGTTCTTCGCTGACTTTTCGGGAAGAGCCGCGATTGGAGCGGTGAAACAACTTTGAAGTTTGTAGTTTGAGTCTGCAAACAGACACTCATGAAGAGAATGCCCTCAAGATTCCATCTCGACGTGAGCCATTTTTGACCTGCCAGGGCTGGTTTGTTAAAAAGTATATAGAAAAACAACAAGTCTTATCTAAAAAGATACCAACCCAACAATGAATCAAATCAAACCAGAAAGAAGAACCGTCTGAGAAATAGACCAACAAGCAACAATGCCAGGCACAAGACAAGAGTTTGCAGAGTAAGATTCCCTCAGCTCATCATCCGTCTCCTACTCTATCTCTCAATCGCCAATTATATAGCCATATATTAATCGTAATAGATAACTGCTGTTGCTTAAAGAAGAGTGAATACTAAAAAAAAAAATGTACGTCTTTCACGGGCCTCCAGTTAAATATATATGAAAAATACACGTAAAGTTGATATAATCTATTAATATAAGATATCGCTTTCCGGTTTTGTCTTGTAACAGCAATTACTCACCTGCTTACTCACAATTATCCCGAAATCTCATAACATACAAAAAAGAATACACGCAAAATTTGAACATGCAACATTAAACATCCTCATTTTTTTAAAACAAGTTTAATAAATACATGACTGGTATTAGATAAATCTATATATAGTTGTTTATTTTAATACAATTTAAAGTTTACATCTTCAAAATTGTTTTATTTTTTAATCCTTAATGAATTTGATGAATTTTACTACTGACGCAAACTCCTGACATGAATTTTTTACTCCCACCCCTCAGGCAATATGTTTCAAAAATCTATTTAACATCGCCCGGAGACTTTTTTTATTTGTACTAGTAAAATTATAATACCTATTACCGAGTTATTAGAAATTTATTTTCAATAAACTAATTAGATTAATAAACCCACACGGTAAAAGACACATCGTACATCTAATTGTCTTGGTGATGTTATATAAAAACCAAAAACGTTTCTACCATCAACTAAACTAACCACTCTACAAAAAAATCTATCCTTCGAGAAATTTTTCTTATAAACATTTTTTTATCATACCCACCGGATTATCCTTATTTTCCATTTACTGCGCTGGGACTGTAGAATACCTCGACCTACACCTCTTACAGAGGCAAACACTCGCCCCCAATAGGGTTACCTATTGCCGTGGGTTGCGACCTTTTATGCTTTCAAGGACAAATTCGGCGCGGAGCAGTCCATAACATGCAACATCCACTTTCTCCAATACATGCAACGCGCGTATACTATATTATATATATATTTTTTTATATATAATATATATAATATATATATGAGAGAAGGTGATACATATATAGTGTATCCATCGATATGCGCGTGCTATATTATACCATAAACACAATAAAACAACTCAACATCGTTATAGAGCATTATGTTTAAGTAAGTATGCATGGATATGGGATCAACGCGACCTGTTACGACGTTCTGATCAATCGGCTTATCAAGTCAAGCCTCACAAAATCTACTATGATTTCCCGACGCTGTATTCTCTCATGGCAAAACCCACAACCATTTTATTATATGTATATACGAAGGCCCCTGTCCTGTAGGTCTTAGTGTCCTGGCTATATATTAATTGCATCTAAGTGTAAGTTCCATCTGAATCAAGGAGTGGAATATCCTTTTTTTACTATTACTACCAAGGTCCTCTCTCCTTGTTTTGGGCCCATATCGAACAGAAAACAAAAAATGAATTTTTTTAAATGCGTCTTAAAAATAAGTTATAAAAAGAAATTTGAATATCCAAACAAGAATGTATAAAACAAAATTTCGGTATAAAATAACCCAAATAAGTATTGACATGCCGTAAAGACCAACCAAACAACCAGCCAACCTAAGAACAACCTAAAATGTTCCTACACCCTACATATTTTTTCCTTTCAAGAAAACGATGTAATATATGTCTAAAAAAAAATAAAATAAATAAAAACCAGAATTTATTGAATGCACCGAAAAAATAAGGGTTACTTATCAAATTTCAAGGCACATAGTTTAGTTTATAGCAAAATCATAATGAAAGGGAGTCATGATATAATAATAGAAATGCATGAAAAATCACGTTCACTACAGGAGTCCCATTGTAAAATAATTCTATTATTAAAATGCGTTAGAAAATCATGACTTACTTTCGTAATTTATTCGTAATCATATTACAGCAATATCGTTACCGGTAAGAACTTCCACAAACACAGCTATTTTAAACCATAAATACATATGAAATCCTGCTGCTTCTTCTTGCAATATAATACATACAAAAATATACAATATCACAATCGATAATAAATAACTGTAGAAAAACAAACACTTTTTTCAAACAAGATGAACTAAATCATCTACATAAGAATTTAGCCGAAAAACATAGAGGGCGCCTGTACGTAATAATCGACATAACTTGCTGACCAATAACATCGAAAAAAATATCCACGACTCTCAATAGTATCTAAAGTCTCCCCAGAAGAAAAGTCGCCTGAGCCAATGTTCGCTAAAAACCTACAGACCAACAATCAAGACACGAGGCTGAATACATTATACTCAAAAATTACAACAACATTTCCCGACAATTCCACAATTCAACCATATACAAATAAAACAACACAACTCATAACTTCTATACTCTTTAATCTTATCGCATCTATAACTTAGCATACGCTATTGTCGATAAATCGCTAGACAATCTTCAGAATGTTCATTATAAATTATGGGTGAACTAAAATGAAGCAACAAATAATTAATCCTGCACATTGCCTTTTTCGCATGGACATGATTTGTAAGAGCTCTCAATTATTCTTAAGCACACAGTGTTACAAATAATATAACACAATGCGAAATTAGGAACAAGCCTATTATAATCCATATTTACAAATCTTCATTAAAATACCACTTAAAATCCTGAATAACCCCTGATATACTAATATAACTAAATATCATATATAAGAGAAGAGAGAAGAGAAGAGAGAGAGAGAGAGAAATACATACATATTTGTTCTATCGATAATATGTATCTATATTATCCATACAACACTGCCAATATCGTTTAGAGCATCTCATGTTAAGTTAATGTAGCCGTGAACTCAACCACTACCTGAGATACTTATAATCTTTCCCCTATCGCAATCTCATACACATCCACCCACCACACACACACGATCATACCTATATATAATCACATAATTATATACTAATTACTATATATATAATATATAAAGATACTAATTATATACTAAATTAGAAATTGAGGAGAACTTTCTGACACGCTAGCGTTCGTTCATATGCGTCATATACCATCAAATACTCTCTAAGCAAAATCAACCTTTAATTAGTTATCCAAAATCTATACTATCTTCTTTCCAGCCCTAAACTTCATGTATCTTTTGTCTAACAATATCACAACATACATACACACAGACAATTCACACCAAACATTCACACACAATCAATATATATAAATCACTATCTATACATACAAAACGTACTACTATTACATATACTACCTAATCATATATAACAATATAGAACTATAAATAGCTCTCTCTCCCTCCTCTCTCTCTCTATACATATATATACATATATATATATACTACTATTAATAATAACAGTACCATATATCATCTCCACCTTTTCATACTCATATATATAAATACTAATATATATATATATCCACCTCATACCAATATATATATATCTCTCTCTG
>CM042169.1:41176917-41209417 GCA_023376005.1 Doryteuthis pealeii
AGAAGAGCCAAAGAATAAAAATAAAACAAATAACATTGTACCGTGTACGCGGGGGGTACTTACATCCCGTCGTGTAATATCATGATAGCCAGTCCGCAGATCATCAAAGGTAGATAAAACAATGATAAATGGTTTTAAATAAATGAGTTGAAAAAGAACTTTGAATACCTAAAAAACTTACAAAAGAAAAAAAGTATTCGGCATTAAATAACCAACACAGGTTGACATGTAAAATCAAACCAGCCAACCAACCAACCAAATGCACATAAATTCTGCATCATACCATATCATCTTCCGAGCGTTGCGTCCTCTTATAAAACCCTCTGCATTCTAATAGCACCAAAGGCCAGAAACTATTCCTGTAACACTGAAAATCATTCCATGTATTAATCAACGAATTTAATTAA
Organism: Doryteuthis pealeii; assembly: GCA_023376005.1. Lineage (NCBI taxonomy): Eukaryota > Metazoa > Mollusca > Cephalopoda > Myopsida > Loliginidae > Doryteuthis > Doryteuthis pealeii. Next base: position 41,177,325 of record CM042169.1, read on the forward strand.
TTAACTTTGTTGAATTGCATAAATTATTTAGCTAATTAACGAGTAATTAAAATGGAATTAGCTATTTATCTAAATCCAGAATTATAATAATACGAATATTACCTTTGCCAACATCCGTCCATGTTCGTTTCGATCCAACCATGAATATGTTAATCAATAGAGCCCAAAATTCAAAACATCCTCGAGATTGAAATATCAATTGACTGATATGGTCAGCGGAGTTCTGGGGAGTGGGAGTCACCCCCCTTAGTTACCATTACTCTGACTCATTCGTCCCAAAACGGCCGTATTAGAGTCCCATCGATACAAAAGGATCTATTTAATATCATCGGTATTGGATCAGAATGATTGAAACAATAAATATTGTATTAGACATGGCTAATTGATCCTATAATGTGTTGCAAAAAACCATCTTATATATAACAACAAAAATATGCGCCTTCCAGTACTAATTTCAACCCTTCTTTTATGGACCAAACATGATATCTGAAGAGGTTTGAGAGGCAAACATTATTCCAGTAACGAGTAGTGAAATCTATAGTGGCTTAACAGTCTATAGAATTTTACGGCAGGATACATGCTCTTATCCGAAGGTTGAACATTGTGATTTAGAAACGGTGACTATTTAAGATAGAGATGTGATCGAGAGTGGGCCAGCTTCATTTTGATGTATGATAGATGTTCCTGTGTTGTAATTATTACTAATCCTTAACAAAAAGCATTATTTTTAACTCATCCTCGTAAATGCTGCTGTTACTTATAGTGGCACTCAACTAAATATGCTGATTAACTATGGAGATCAAAGCGGGAGCAGGTGCTTCAGCATGACAAAACTGTAAAGTTATATAGATACATTGTTTCATATAACTTTGGGAAAAATACATTAAATGATTACGCAAGCACACTGAAAATATAAATAATTAACGATTATATATTTTGCTAAGTTTTAGCGAGATGTGGCGCAAGGTCAGATGTATGGGACGACTAGTGGAATTGTTATGATTATAGTTATTTAATAAGCACCTAGCTCAGATTTGGTCACAAGCCAGAGGTATAGAGCGACCACCTGAGAATCGTGAGGTGCCCAAATTGTTATAAATGTATATTTACTATAGCTTTAGGATAGATGTGGCACAAGGCCAGAAGTATGAACGACGCAGTGAGAATCGGAGGCCCAAATTTTAGATTATATTTATTTAAAAACCTAGCTCAGAGTTGCCAAGGCCAAGGTATGAGCGACCATGAGAATCGTGAGGTTGTCTAAAGTGTTATGATTTACATTATGTAACATATTTTTATTTATTTTGTATTTTTCAGTTCCGCGCAATAAAGGGATGCGTATTTACCCGAATCCTCCACACAGCAGACGTGATACAAGTCATTTCTAGTGAAGTTTAACAGGTTTGAATAAGAATTTTACTTCTCCTAGACCAGCTTCTAACCAAGTTTAAAGAACCAAGCATCCCTATATTCACCCATAGCTGTATGAAATAGTTAAATGCTACCGTCCAAGGGCATTAGCACAATATGAAATGCAACTAGCCTCGCCAGGATTAAAACTTGTGTCCCCCGTGTCCAATTTCTAGAGCGATAAACGGCTGAACTGGCAAATCGATGCAAAATCAAAATTGATATTCCACGGCGAGCCAAAAAACAGACCCCAAATATAATTATTTCCCCATTAAACAACCTTAACCCCAACCTAACCCTAAACAAACCTAACAATTAACCTAACCCCTAGTTAAAATTAAGTTTTATTACAAAATTTGTGGGTTCTGTTTTTTTTCTGAGTCACCCTGTATACATAATGTTGTACCGGCCGTTCCTACAGTGGAGAATATACACCGGTTCTCACTATAAATAGTGAGACACCGAGTGAAAAGGTTGTACTGTTACCGTTAACGGCAAGCTAGCCGTTCCTGTACCATTATTGTAAATACACTGTCTTATTTTACCCTACCTCGACTTGACTTCTTTTACTGTTGGATTAACATCACAACACATAATGACCCAGAAAATACAGAACACAAATTATTTATTTATTTTCCCATTAAACTAACCCTAAACCCAACCCTAACCCCAACCCTATCCCTAACCCTAACCCTAAACCTAGTTAAAAGTAACAGTTTATTACAAAATGTGTAGGTTCTTTTTCTGGTTCACCCTAATTTTCCGACCGATTTGCAAGTTTTGCCCGATAAGCATTACACAACGGTGCCACCATCGAGTGTCTTCAGTATGCCTCTAAAATTGAATCTTGGGCTGAGCCTCTATTTCAGGAGTTCTTAGTAATGTGAATTATCATTTTATTTTTATTATTCTCAGGTCCACTAGCTTTGTTTAGAACAAAACCTTTCGTACACGGCACCTTACGGGGATCGATCGAACTATAATTTGGGACCATTACACACCATGAGGCTAGGGCCTTATTTGTCTCAATTTTTGAGATGAGGCCTGATAGGTTGTATTATTTAAATGTTTCGGTCTGTTGTCCTCATCTTTACTGTTACATGCACAATGGTTACGACATGAATGTTCCTCAGTTTGAAAGGAAGATTACCAAGATCAATAAGAAACACCATAAGAAGGTCGGAGGTTACTTCGGTCGAAACATTTTGCACATAACTTAAAAGGTGAAGTTAGCATTCTGAAATATGTAAATGATACAAACAGTCTTAGGTCATTTTAATGTTGATGAAATTCAACACTTTTCTTTTTTATTACGGTCAGGTGATGCTAAAAGTACCGGTTTCCGATAGATCATCGAAGTTAAGCAGCAATGAGCCTGTTCAATACTTAGATAAGGGACCATTTAAACAATCGAACATAATGAAAAGATGAAAAGAAAAAAGAGCATGAGCGAGAGCGAGAGAGAATGTGTGTGTGTGTGTGTGTGTGTGTGTGTGTGTGTGTGTGTGTGAGAGAGAGAGAGAGAGAGAGAGAGAGAGAGAGTTAAATCAAGATTATTAAACTTTCTACATATTGAACTATTTCGCAATAGCTCTTAAATAATCATAGCAAACGTTGTAATAATTGAATTATCATACTGTGGTATATCCACTGGTCCAGCTTGTATCTATATATTAATACTGATAATATACTTTGCTGCATTTATAAGTAAGTAAGTCGTCAGGGTGGCCTAAATTTGGTATCAGCCAATCATCGAGGGAGTATATCCCCTTTTCACTAGCTGTTGATATGCCGTAAAGCAAACTGTTGTATATTGGTAGCTACCGTGACCTCGAACTGATCCGACTTTTTCCGGCAACGTAACCCGTGTGAACAGAAGTTGAGTTAGTTGAGTCAGTTAAGCCGGAGACGTCGTAACGTAAGCACGTTCCGGTTTCACTCCATCCATGGGGTTGAGGATCCTAGCTAGAGACTTCTGGTTCTGACTTAATAAAAACACGGGAGCTCAACATAGATGCCATGCTTAGGGAATTAATTGCGAAGTCAGACCAGCGTCTTGAAGAACCAGACTTATAGCAGAACCTGGCCAGTAAACAGAAGTTTGAAAAAATTCCCTTGGTTCATAAGAATAAGAAGTTAGAAGCTAAAAGAAATCAAGCCATGAGCCAGCTACTCAAGTAAGTAAAATAAAGATTTGAATATGAGGTCATAAACACGTATGCCCTCACAAAAAGAATAGAATGAACTCTCTCCATTTATATACCCACACAAGGGGTATACAAAACATCCAAAAATAACAACCATTCCTTTTTTTATATAAATGTTTTTTGTTTTTTTTTCATATATTTTCATAGTTCGCATAATCGAAATTACATTCGAATATTTGTAAAAGAAATGCCGGACCATATTACCTTTAGGCACCCATTTTTGATCTCGATTAAGAAAGATGTTTTTCATTTACACCGTCAATATCCGGTTGTTAGGGGTTAGGATTAGTGGTTAGTTTTATAATTTAAAAAAATCTAAAAATTGTCCGTTAAAACAACCGGATATTGACGGTGTAACTGAAAAACATGTCCTTTCTAAATCGAGATCAAAAAGGGGTGTCTAAATGGTATATGGTCCGAAATGCCTTTACCTTCTGTAATCTATTATTCTTTCTGCATTTTTAAGATGGGACTTGATAGTCTATATTATTTAGATTTTTGTAAGCATCACAGGTCACCATCCACGGTAAAAAGGTTGCCCCATTAAGGGTGGGGTCTCACCCCTCTGCAGAGGTGCAGTCAGTGTATTCTAAAGCCCCGACCAACAGGACTATCGAATGTTTGTAAAATTCCTTTCCATTTAGTGTGCCAACCAATGCCTTTACCTGCCGTATCATATTACGAAGAAGGTTTATGCACAAGACGTTCAGACATCTGCTATTGATTTGATGAATCGATATTATTAACACTTGCCGCCCTGACCGATTCTGGCAGAAGGGTGTAAAAGGTTTCACGCTGGATCGACACGGGCTTGAACCCGGGCCAGATAGTGCGCTCAGGCAAGCGTAAAAATTGTGTTCAAATGAACACACAGTGTCTGCGTTAAAGCCAACTTCACTAGGTTAGCCTTTTACTGGATCTACACTTGCCGAATGGTATCAGCTAATGCAAATACCAATGTTTCAAAATAATAATGTCGGTAAATAAGTTTAGAGTTACAATTCTCCCTGAATAGAAACCAAATGTATTGTTTTTGACCGATTGTTTTGTGATATACAGTGGTATCTTGACTTACGAATATCCCATAACCGAAACTATATTACTACTCAAGTCACAAGTCCCTTAGTTATTTACATCACATTCTCCATGATTTTATTCAAATCTCAATTACTAATAAATTCACTTTACATTATCAATACTGTTGACCATATATCTACAGGTATTTGCCTCTCATCCCACTTATGAGGGCGTGACACAAGGACATTTTTATGTGGGACCACCCACAAGCCGAGACTTATGGGTGGTAGGTGGAAAAAAATTGCGTCGATCCCGTTGGCATTCCCCCTCAAGGGGGCGCCTCAGGCGCTGGGCAATAAACCCAGCCCTGCTGCTTTAAATCAAGGGGGCAGGTATTGCCTGGGGGATATCCCCCTGGGATCGACGCTGTTAACTTGGGCGGGTCTACATGGTATTTTCCTCGTACCCCACTTGTACAAGGTCATGCACAAAGGCTCTATTTACGTGGGACCACCCACAAGCCGAGACTCATGGGTGGCAGGTGGAAAAATTGCGTCGATCTCGTCGCATTCCTCTCAAGGGGACACCTCAGACGCTGGGCAATAAACCCAGCCCTGTCCCTTTAAATCGAGGGGGCAGGTATTGCCTGGGGGATAGCCCTTGGATCGACGCTATTAACTTGGGCGGTCTACATGGTATTTTCCTCGTACCCACTTGTACAAGGTCATGCACAAAGGCTCTATTTACGTGGGACCACCCACAAGCCGAGACTCATGGGTGGCAGGTGGAAAATTGCGTCGATCTCGTCGCATTCCTCTCAAGGGGACACCTCAGACGCTGGGCAATAAACCCAGCCCTGCCGCTTTACATCGAGGGGGCAGGTATTGCCTGGGGGATATCCCCCTGGGATCGACGCTATTAACTTGGGCGGGTCTACATGGTATTTTCCTGGTACCACACTTGTACAAGGTCGTGCACAAAGGCTCTATTTACGTGGGACCCCCCACAAGCCGAGACTCATGGGTGGCAGGTGGAAAAATTGCGTCGATCTCGTTGCATTCCTCTCAAGGGGACACCTCAGACGCTGGGCAATAAACCCAGCCCTGCCCCTTTAAATCGAGGGGGCAGGTATTGCCCTGGGGGGATGGCCCCCTGGGATCGACGCCGTTAATTATAGCACTCCCCACCCGTTGGGCGGGACTGCATACTGATAACATGTAATTGTATTTATATGTACAACAATATAGCTTAACAATAACAATAGTTTGCAGTATGAAGGCTAATTTGCATATTGATTTTAAAGATTTGATTTTAAAAATTATGTGTTCCAAGTTATGTGCTGTTACTCGGGCAATTATTTGCTCTATGTTGAGATATGAAATTTGAGGAACGACCGAGCTTCAGATACGCTTATGTTAATGAGTTCCAAAAAAAAAACATTTAAGTTCCCAATTGTATGACACCTAAGAAAAATACCTTGAGTGTCCCAACTTACGAGTGTTCGGGGTTACGATCTGTCATTCAATCGATAATTTAATTTGTGTTGGGTGATAAAATGTGCGGTGCTAGCGAGCTTCAGATACACGTATGTTAATGAGTTCCAAAAAAAACATTTAAGTTCCCAATTATATTACACCAAAGAAAAATACTCTGACTGACGAGTGTCCAAAATTAAGAGTGTTCTGAGTGATACCTTGAATTACGAGTGCTTCAAATTACAAACTGTTAGACGGTTGATTATTTGATTTGTGATGCGAGTGAATATTTGAGGAACTGGCGAGCTTCAGACACGCTTATATTATTGAGTTCACAAAAACATTCAAGTTCCCAATTGTATTACGTCAAAAAAACCCAAAAAAAACCCCAGATATCTTGACTTACAAGTGCCCCAAATTACGAGGGTTCTGGGGTTACCTGCTGTCACTCGGACAATTATATATATATATATATATATATATATATATTATAGATAGATAGATAGATAGATAGATAGATAGATATAAGTTTGTTAAAGAAAAAGGATTAAAATTCGTCAATTATAGATTTATTTTTATCCATATATTTATGTACATACATGTGAATTTTATCAGACAGTTAAATGCTATTGAAATGGTTAAATTAACTCTCAATTTAAACCGTTTTTAAAATAGTACTACATTGAGAATCACCCTAACTTCAACTAACCTGCTGATTTACCTGTATGTATGTATATATATATATATATATATATAATATATATTATATATATTATATATATATATATATATATTATGCATGTTATGTTCTTGTGAACGTTGTTTGTTTGGTCTTTTGAACCATTGGAAAAAGAACAAAAACAAGCAAAACAGAACAAAAATCAACCGTTGCTCTGTTCCTGGTTTAATCTATTCCAATATTTCGGGTGAAACTTCACCTTTTTTCAAGGTATATCAGACGGTCTGGAGAAAAAAGATAAAATGTTGCATATGAGGGCAAAAAAGTAATTAAATGAAGTGAACGGTATTGCGTTTTTTAGCCGTTCATTTTCTTTTGAAATTGTGTGACGTAACTCATCCGAAATACGATCATGGTAATCGTTTCGAAATTCGGCATGACTTTGATCGTGAAAGTCATGTTCAACTTAAAGAAAAATTATATATATATATATATATATATATATATATATATATATATATATATATATATATAGTTTTGTTAACTGTACAGACAATTCTTGGTTGATCCTTTCTAATGTTCGTGCCATCTTTTTGGTGTCGGGGTGTAACTGGTGTAACAGTCCACCAACACCTTAAAACACATTCATGCCCCCTCTCTACCTACCGCAAAATTCTAACCGAAAATACACGCACACTACATGAAGAAAAAAACAAACAAAAACTTCAAATAATCGAAGCTTTATATATCAAACAAAAAAAAACCCTACCTTAAACAACATAAACTTTGAATGAAGTCAACATGTTCTCAAATACTTATAATTTTCCGCCTATCCTCCTTCCACTATACCCCTCCCCTTCTCACAACTTGGGCCCCACTCCCACAAAAAATCACTACTATTCGCTCGGACCACTACCATTCCTACAACCTCCCACTACCAAGTGTTATTACCTCCCACTAATTCCTTGCTACTACTCGTTCTCCTTGAAAACGAGACACCAAACGAGATACCATCGTTTCCTACCTGATGATGGCAAACTGTATTGCCAAAATTGCTCGTAATATCGAAACCTTTGGTGGACTGTTACACCAGTTCCATCCCAACACCAAAAAGATGGCCCGAAAATTAGAAAGGATCAACCAAAAACTTGTCCGGCAAGAATTGTCTGTACAGTTCAACAAAACTTGTATAAAGAAAAAATGCTGCCAAAATACACTTATTTTAAATATATATATATATATATATATATATATATATATAATATATACATATATATATATATAGATAATATCCAGTTGCCGCTAAAATGAGAATTGAATTTTTAACTGTTAATAGCAATACAGAAATGAGAACTAAGAAATAAGTAAACGAATAGAATAAGCCGCATGCGGTAAATGGAAAAATATTATTTTACATAGTGTTCAACCGAATAGGGTTGGGTCCTGATGAAATCATTTGGATTGAGACATGGTAGGTCCTTAATTCTTTTTCCTTTGCTACTTTTACTAACATATTATATATATATATATAATATATATATATATATATATAATATATATATATATATATATATATAAAGTCTTATGGGTCCAACGGAGAGAATTTGATATTCTATAAAAAGAAGGTTCGAGTTTCGCAAAAAATAACTTTTTTTTAAATGTGTTATTATCTTACATATGCGACACGAGTTTCAGATCTTCTATTATCTTCTTCAGGCATTAATTAACCATATTTATGAAGAATATGAATATGTAGATTGTGATTTCTGATATTGATAGGTTGTGCGTGTTTGTATATATATATATATTATATATATAATATTATATATATATATATATATATATATATATATTATATATATATATACCAGATTCTTGCCATGATGAGCTACTAAGTGAAACTATTTGTAAGTATATCTGAATCATTAGGTTTATATATATATATATATATTATATATATATGTGTGTGTGTGTGTGTGTGTGTGTGTGTGTGTGTAGATATGAATATATATATAAGTGACTCATCAGAGAAAGAAAGAGAAAAAAGACATATAGATGTACATATAGATATATACGCCGACACCGACACACACACACACACACACACACACACACACACACACACAACACACACACCATATATATATATATGTGTGTATATATATAGCAATGTACACATACGCACACATATGTATATATACATATACGTATGCACACATAATACATATAGACACACACAAATATATTATATATATGTGTTTTATATATAATATATATATATATATATATATATATATATATAGAGAGAGAGGAAGAGAGAGAGAGAGAGAGAGAGAAATATATAGATAGATAGATACACCGACACAGAAACATACAGAGATACAAAGAGACACACAGAGAGACACATAGACACACAGGCATATATATATATATATATATATATATATATATATATATATGTGTGTGTGTATGTGTGTGTGTGTGTGTGTGTGTGTGGAATTAGTATGGAATTAGGGATAATTTGTCAGCAGCATTTCAGTGTATATGCTAGAAGCAAACTATATATCCGCAAACGTTTACTGCATAATTATGTAACTGCATGAAGGTGGCTTAAAGGGTGTGTCTGCACGTGTCTGTGCATAAGTAAATACAATTCAGTCTTCACTTGGATCTTTCCAGGCGTTTCATTTCAATTCCTGCCACCAAGTGTTTGTTATCTAACCAGGATCATCTACTTAACTTTCTCCTTCTCTCACACACTTCCTAACACGCACAATATATATATATATATATATATATATATATATATATATATATTATATATAATATATATTATATATATATATATATATATATATATATAATATATGAGGAAAAATGAGTAAAGAAAAGAAATGTAAATTTCTTTACTCATTTTTCCTCATATTGTCGGATCAATTCCTTTTCCATTTTTACACACACACACACACACACACACACACACACATATATATATATATATATATATATATATATATATATATTATATATAATATATATTATAAAATATATAATATAATTTTTGAATTCAAGATAGTTACAATGCAGCAATATTCACCGGAAGTTAACCAGACAAGATTTTATATATAATATATATATATTCAAATTCATTCTGAACAGATATTACAAAGGTAAGAGACGGATTTTATTCTCTCATAACTATGGAATAATTATATTAACTTTATGGTTCAAAGGAGTCTAATAATAGATGAGAAAAACATTCTATTAGGGACCCCACTCTCAAAAAGTGTTTTAATACTTTTGAGAGGGTCCCTTGGAAAGGATTTTTCATTTATCCCCTTCATTTCATTCATTTTTATTATATCCATTCATTCATTTTTACCATTAATATATATATATATATATATGTGTGTGTGTGTGTGTGTGTGTGTGTGCGTGCGTGTGTGTGTGTGTGTGTGTGTGTTGTCTATGTAGGTTTTGTTAAAGACCACGGAATAATTTGCGGCCAAAATATACAATATATATCTATCTATCTATCTATCTATCTATATATATATATATATATATATATATATTATATATATTATATATATGTAATATATATCAACACCACGTAAATAACGGTAAATAACCTTTTATCGCACATTCAACATACACTGAACATCTTTCAGCTTCTACTCATAGAAATTTTCAATGTCCTGAAGAAGCTTTTATTCTTAAAAATCCGAAATACTTTAGTATCCACATAAAGAGTTTCCATCGTTCATGACATCCTGTGTTTGTTTTCTTTAATATGTATATATATATATATATATATATATATATATTATATATATATATATATATAGTTGAATTAATAAGAGATTTTTTTTTCAAAAAAGCAAATATATATATACATACCTACACACAATCTCATATATATATATATATATATATATATATTTATATATATATGTGTGTGTGTGTGTGTGTGTGTGTGTATATATATAGTTGAATTAATAAGAGATTTTTTTTCAAAAAAGCAAATATATATATATACATACCTACACACAATCTCATATATATATAATATATATATATATATATATATATATATAATATATATATATATATATATATATTGATATCGCTATTGATTAAAAAAATATGCTATATTAATAAGAAAAATGATAGCACGTTATATATATTTACAAATTTTGAATTGAATTCTACAAAATAAACAGATAGCATTATATATCTTCACCTTAGTGACAAAAACAAAACAATAATTTAGACAAATAATAACATGATTAAGAAAAACCTTGATAATGGTTCAGAAGAAACCTTATTGTTCTTCGTTGACAAACATATTTTGGACTATTCATTATTTCCTTTCAATGCGATAACATTAAAAGAATATGAAAAACGGTCCGAAAATTAGGGTCACCAAAAAAAAAATAAAAGAACCCAAATTATTTATTTTTCCATTAAACTAACTCTAAACTCCAACCCTAACCCTAACCCCTAAACACCCCTAGTTAAAATTAAGTTTTATTACAAAATTTGTGGGTTCTGTTTTTTCTGGGTCACCCTGTATATAGGTGACCCAGAAAAAAGAGAACCCAAATTATTTATCTATTTTCCCATTAAACTAACCCTAAACCCCAGCCCTAACCTAAAAACCCCTGGTTAAAATTAACAGTTTTATTAAAAATTTTGTGGGTTCTGTTTTTTTCTGGGTCACCCTAATTTTCCGACCATTTTCTAGTTCAGCCGAGTTCGAAAGATCATTTTTGACGGTTTTTAGTAAAAAAAAAAAGAAAGAAAGAAAAAAGTGGGGACTTATTTTTATAAAATCTGCCTATTTATTTATCATTAGAATTATGATAAATTAAATAACAAATTTTATCATTCAAGTTACGTACATTAGAATCATTTTTATTTAATGTTTAAGGTTAGCTTACTTTAACATTTCAAATACTGTTTTGTTTATTATACGAAATGTTAACTACATCATATTTTTATTATAATTTTTGTTTGTTTTTATTACAATACAACTATATGTTTACTTAGTTACGAAATAAGTAGTTATATAATTTAACTACCTATTTTTGTAAAAGGCTTTTTTTTGTAAAACTCTTTTGTATATATATTTTGTTTATTGTTATTTACTTCGCATATTATTTATTTCTCTTATTATTTTCATTTACTTCGCTCTTTCTTACCAAATAAATATTTGTAAGATAGATTATTTCATTTTATTTCTAATTAAATTAATATTTTAAAGACAGGAATAAAATATTGCGATATGAATAAGATTTGATTTTTCGTTAAAACATACTTTTGCTGTCCGAAGCAAAATATTTTTTTCTAACTCGCTATAAAAAATAATTCAATGGATAAAGACTCATACAAATTATATATTGAGGAAGATTATTTTCTCTTCTTTTCAACCATATGGATATTTTTTAAGATTGGACAACAATTAGGCGATACATTCCGAGCTGAACGGCTTAAGACTGCGAAATTTATTCATTAAAATTGAAATCACTTCTGATATTCACTGATCATAGCTTTAACAAAAAGTCAGGCAGAGGACAATATCTTATCATCAGCAGGAGTTGGTATACGGACAGTTTTGCAAATTGGGTGATTTTGGCTTAATTAATTAATTATATCCCTTAATCAGTAAAATTCAATAACCAAATGTGGCGTGTTTCTTAGTTAGAAGGATATTAATATGTATGAGAGATTTCGAATCAGAGTAACCTCCCGTTTTAAACTTATACGTCGACACGTACATACCAAAAACTTAGTCTTATATATATATATATATATAATAATATATATATATATATATATATATTGATCACAAACATACATATCCATACATAAATCCAAACACAAGTTTACATAGGAAACATGTCTACCTTCAACTATTCCACTGCATACCTTTTTTATCTATCTTTATAATGTACAAAAAAGAAAGATAAACATATTCTCCTTCATCGCATACGCGCGCATGCGCTTACAAGCACATAGACACAATTTATTTGATGGAGCAAGACGCACAACTTTTTGTCCATCTTGCAGTCAACCATCATTACCTACACCACCACCATCACCGCTTCTCCATAACTCCTACCCCTACAGTTACTCTCTCTCTCTCTCTCTCTCTCTCTCTCTCTCTCTCTCTCTCTCTCTCTCTCTCTCTCTTACCGCCCATGGATCCCCCCCTCATTCAGATTACGTAATGTCAAAAGGAAAGACGCCATCAGCTAGTTACGTGAGCTGCTTAGGCAACTGGAAGAACCGCAGAGACCTGACGAATTCTATCGAGGCAACGAACGACATTCTTTCACGTCTTGGTGCTTAAGGTCTTTAGAAATAATAAGGGGGCCTCAATAAAGTGAAGAAGGGGTCGGATGAAGGCGAAGGGAGTGGAGATTGTTGATGAAGATGGACCGGATGGTTGCTAGAGAGGGGGAGATCTACTGCAGCTGAGGGTGACACAGATGATCCCTCAGATAACTGGAACGACCATGATGATAACGTGCAGCAACGATTGACGGCCAGAAGAAGCTCGAGCCTAATTGTGAAGAAAGTAGTGAACACGGCAAAGTTTTGTTTATTATTATTATTATTATTATTATTATTATTATTATTATTCACTCCTTTTTGAGTTTTCACACCAGTGTTAGCCGATGGTATTTCACTGGAGTCTGAGTGACAGCAAGTCTCCTCAGGTCTCCAGGACTTTTCTGAGTATTCTGGCAGATTGCAGCAGTGCAGTGTTCTGAATGGTTTCAATCCTTCCTCTGATATCCAAACTTTCAAAACCCTCTTCCCTTTTCCTTTTCCCTTTTCCTTTTCCCTTTTCTAATCGTTTTGGGACTGTTCCAAGTGCACCAACTTTCACTTTCATATTCACTTCACTTTCATATTCATATCACTTTCACTTTCATATTCCATAACTTTTTCAGTTCTCTGGCAAGGTCCAGATATTTGTCCATTTTTTCTCCCTTTTCCCCCCTTTTTTTTTCTTCCCTTTTTTTCTTCCCTTCTTTTCTTTTTTTTTCTTTTTTTTTCCTTTTTTTCCCTTTTTCTTTTTTTTTTTTACTTGCAAAACATAACCCCATCCGGGCGGTGTGAAAATAAATTTTTGAAAGATATTGCCTGGAGGGTGGGACAATTAAATGAATAAAATAAAACGTTTGATAATTTTTTAAAAATCAATTACTTACTTAAAAAAACGTCTTATTCACTCCACTGAGATATTTTGATTTGTTTCAGGACAGTAGAGATTTCTGATTTAATTATTCACACACTTATCTTTAGAGAAAAGTTTAAATATCGTTCGAGTAATATATATTTCGTCCGAATTTCACAAAAGGAAATAAGGAGGGGGGTGCCAAGTAAAAAAAAAGACATTTCCCCTAATATATTTAAGGAAAAAACTGTTTAGAGTATATATTATATTTTTGCTTTAAGGCAATTACAATACATGTATCGCATAAAATTCGATACTTTTTTTTTTTAATAGAAAATGAACTTGACAAGTGTAATTCCGGCAAAGGATCGCTCGGTGAGTAGAACATCGTACAGACTGTTTCGACTTTATTAAGTCTCATCAGCGATGAATACTAACGATGTATACTAAATGCAAGTTTAAATGAATTCATCTAAAGGTGTATACTAGGTATACCCAAAATGGTCATCAAATGCGTTTTTGACAAAATGACTTTAGAAAATAATTTATCAAAAATCAGGGAATTATCGGATTTTAATGAAATTTTCAATGTTGATTTATCAATGAATGCTCTTTATAATGTTTTATTTATTTTATTTCAAAACTTTCTCATTTCTTTCAAGTCACTTAATTTTGACCACCCCCTTATGTTGGAGGCGTAACATTTTTTCGAGTTGGTCTTATAGTTTTCTAATTACAGTATGAATAAAGAGATAAAAGACCGAATTTATGAATAGCAAACAATTTTTACGGTGGCTTTTCTATGAGAAAATAAGTACCGAAAATCGAAAAATAAAATGTAAAAACGTAATAAATAATTAATTTTTGGGAGATTTCTTTTTTACTCATTTCGATAATTATTTAATTGGCTATTATAAAAGAAAAAATTATACATCGAGATTTTTTCTGCTTAAAAAGTGGGCGTATATTTTCAATAGAGTGTTTCTTCAAAAAGTATACTTTAATGTAATACAATAAGATTTGCATTAAATAGATATTTATTCCTACAATCCAAAAATATAACGTTTTAAACTTAACATCAGGCTTTTCGTATTTTAAATGAATTTTATATATTAATTTTTCATAGCAAAAATACTAAATTAAAGTTTTGAAATAAAATAACTAATGCCTTATAAAATTCATTAATTGATAAATCAATACTGAAAATTTCATTAAAATAGGATAATTACCTGATTTTTGGTAATTTTTTTTTTTTTGCAATCGCGAATGTTACATTAATATTGTAAATAAGCGCTTAAAACCATTGAAAAAGAGACAGAACTGCGGATCGCGTCGAAATTGACCAAAACTAATCCCTTTAAATGAATTAAAAATAAACTGCATATGTAATTATATTTTTCTTTTTTTAAGTTTGACCTTAAATAATAGTTTTAATTAATTTTAATTGTTTTTAGAATTTGTAGCAGACGACAAATAGGGTATACCTAGTGTACACGTATCGAATATTTGGTGAAAATTTGACAATTATTTGATTTTTCATAGAATTCTATTTTTATGAAGTAATGAGACAGACTATAAATTGAATACTCATTGATAAACCTACTTAATTCTTGAAGTGACTGTGACGTAAGCAGTGACGTAGTTTCGGTTACAGACGAATAGAGATCGAATTTTTTTTATTAATATATATTACTAAGCGCGTTCCTTAATTATACGACCCTTATCATCTTACAACACCCTTTGGTTAAAAATGAGACCTTCCAAATCGTTCAACATGATATTCAAAAATCTAAATCCTGATTATCTGGTATTGCTTATCCGCCAAAATCTTATTTCTTATGAGTGTCGTCTCCTCATCTAAAAACTGGACCATTCATATATTATTATAGAGAAAAAGGAAAGAAAAGGGACATGCTACTCAGAAAAAATATAATAATAAAGAAATATCCATACCTACACAGCTTCGTTACTCAGCGCATGAGTAGCACAGCTCTGTGGAATATAACATTAAACAAGGAAACCGATTCCTTCTCTTTGATCTTGAAACCGGATAATTTCTTCAGATACTTTGGTCTTTTCGATTTTGGGCTGGAGGACTTACCTTGGCGTAGTGGCTAACGAGCTGGACTGTGACATCTAAGTAAGCAACATTTCACATCAGTTTCGCTATTACGTTCATTTTTGAACTAACAATCTTCGGAAAGATTGTTTTGAATTCCCATCTTTGAACTAAAAGAAGAAAATAAGAAGAAATAAAGAAAGAAAAGCAAACTACACGTTTTTTTTTAGTATTATTTGTATTATTCGGACTATTGTCCTCATCTTCATTTTTATCTGTACAACGTTTCGGTTGATGTGCCGGCCTTCTTCAGGTATTTCTCGTCGTACTCGGTAACCTTCTTGTAATCGGGAATCTTCTTGTCGTAATCGGGAGCCATCCCGGAACTTTGAACCTAACCCTTTATTCAGTCCACGGGTTATCCTGTTCTCATTCCACTAACCATAGCTGGGGTACAGGCCGTAGGGCATATCGACCGAAACGTTGTACAGATAACAATGAAGATGAGGACGAGGAAGATGAGGACAATACAAATAATACTAATTATCTAGTCTCATCTCAAAAATTCAGAGAGATAACAGGTTTTTTAGTCTTTTTTTGCGAATTAATAGTGAATGATCTACAAACAGTTCCCCCTTTTTTCTTTTTTTTCATTTTTTCCCTCCATTTTTTGAATCATTATAAAAAGAAGTCAACAACCACTTGAAGCAAACATGTTATCCTGTTTGTTTGTTTGTTTTGTGGGGTTTTTTGGGGTTTTTTTTTTTTGCTTTAAATAAGTTATTTCATTTTCATGACATAAGTTGTCACTATTGCTACGTTTATTTGTTTCTGAAAATGAATTTCTCTTGCAGTTTGAAAAAAAATAGTATTATATATATTATATATCTACCAACCCCCCAGCACGAGCAGGATGCGACACAGATCAATTTATTAAGCGGAGTTCAGCAGGTTTGGAATTCAGAGTTTTCCTTCTCCTATACCAGTTGCCTAACTAAGGTTAAATAGCCCAGTCTGCCCTGCTATTTACCCATAGCTGGAAGGAGAGTAGGATTCATACCTTTCCCAAGGATATTAACGCTAAGTGAAATGCAATTACCACGTCCAGGATTTGAACTCGGGGCGACGAGTCCATTTCCCATGACTTTAACCATTCCACCACACGCTTATCATTACTATCATTATTCATGCCATTATTTTTTTTTAATTACTCACGATTTAATTTTCAAATATGCTAAGAAGAAATTTAAAAAAGGTAAAAAAATAGAAATGAAATATTTTGTAAGGGCCAAGTTAGCTCAGTCGGTACAGCGTTCGGCTAGGAACCAATAAGGTTCCTAGTTCGCCAACTCAGCGTGTGAGTAGCACAGGGATCTGTGCTGCAAAGTAAGGAGCTGATGGTAGGTGTGGTGCTCCACCTCAAACGCTAAAATAATCTCCTTGGTCTAGCGCTAGTGACAAAAGGGGATAGACTCCCTCGCTGATTAGCTGATACCGACGACTTTACTTTACTTTATGGTAAAGCAGTTCTCGTTAGCAAATCATTTTCAAAACATTTTAAAAAACACCACTGAATTATCTCCCTTAGATTTGTTAAAAGTTTTCTATAATTTGTGATTTTTTAATGTTACCCAGTTATGGCTTAAATGTTACCACTTACCGGTGTTTTAAAAAAATGGCTTGGACATTAAATAATAGCAAAGTTTGAAATGCGATTGAACAGAGAAACCAGACGAAAGTAACTTAAATTAACAATTTGGTATTATTATAGATACTAGTATAAAATAAGAAACACCCTCCGGTCGATGTAAAAATAGATTTTTGAAACATATTGCCTGAGGGGTGGAAGTAAAAAATTCAATGTCAGTGAGTTTGTACCGTAAGTAAGTAAAATCATCAAATTCATTAAAGGATTAAAAAATAAAACAATTTGAAATGTAAACTTTAAATATGTATTAAAATAAAACAAACTATATATAGATATATTATACCAGTCATGTATTTATTAAAACTTGTTTTAAAAAGCAATGAGGACTGTCTAATGTTGCATGTTCAAATTTTGAGTGTATTTATTTTATGACGATTTTGGATAATGTGACGTAAACAGTGACGTAATTTTTGTTACAGACACAGACCGGAAGCAAATCTTCATTATCAATAGAATTATGTATATTCTATATAGAATATCTGCCTGGAAATCGCAAGTTTCTGGGTTCGATACCGGTCTTTGCCAATTCAGGGCAGGAGTTGCAGAATTCGTTATAATATACCATTAAACAAAGCTTGATTGATATGCCATTCATCAAGGCAGCCAAATTGGTCTTGAAACCATATAATTGCTTTCAATAATTTGGTCATTTCGATTATGGGTTGGAGGAGTCGCCTTGGCGTAGTGGCTAACGTGTTGGACTTTGACATCTAAGTAAACAACTTTTAACTTTTCATTTACGAACTAACATCCTTCGTAAAGGTATGTACCGCCTCATCACTCCAGTGATGGATTAAATAGCTACCTATGATCATTAATGGGTATATCCCAATCCTCATATATACGGAATTATAGTACAGAGTGGGTAGTCTTATACCACTAGTAGTGGTTTACCCTTCTTCACCCCGCTGGCGCCTATTGTATTTTGTTAATGTAATAAAGATTCCATTTAATTGCCAGCCTCCGTTTGGTTATTTCTCACTTAGAAACCTTTGTTAAGTTACAAAAATATAGACCAACAACTATTGTTTTACAAGACTGGCTTTGGTTGGTTGGTTGGTTGGTTGGTTAGTTGGTTGGTTGGTTTTTCGTCATGTCAAACCTTGCTGGGTTATTTCATGCCAAAGATATTTTGTTTTATTCATTCTTCATAAACCCAACGTTTTAAACATTCTTTAAACTCATTTTTTAAATATTTTACACATAGATGGAATCTAGCAGGTACTACTACTCCGAGAATCGCCTTTGCTTTAAATAATCCACAAAGGTTGATATGCCATTAAACAGAGAAAGCAAACCAAATAACATGTAACAATTTGGTATTATTATAGATATTATGTCTATTCTAATATTATTATAGATACTAGCAAATATATGCACCCTCCGGGTGCAAGTATTTAAGTTTTAATGTAATGAAATATGGTATTAAATTAGAGGCAGACAAAAAGATATGTAACAGAGTGGGGGTATAATAGAAAAATAAAAATGAAACTTACTCTTCCATCACTCCCGTCTTTCATTGCTGAATTTTACGTATTTAACAATTTAATTAAATTAGGAAATAAAGAATAAAATGACAGTTATTTTTTCTTGTTAATGGATTTCATTTAAGATTCATTGAAGAGATTTTTGCTTATATTCATTAAAATAAAACCAAACAGTTAGAAATCAATAATACTAAGCACATATTTAATAAAATCACATTTTAATATCAATAGGCAAATTAGCCTTCCATTCACACTAACCGCTAATTTTTGTATATATAAAATCAATTGCATGTTATTTGTATGTAGATATGGACAACACTAATAAAAAGGTGAAGAAATTTTATTAATAATTGAGGTTTAAATATAAATAAAATCATGAAGAATGTGATGTAAATAACTATGTTAATTGTGACTCAATTAGTAATATAGTTTCGGTTACAGACAGAAAAACACACAATCTCCATTATAATAAGATTATGTCTATTCTATATTATTATGGATATTATGACTATTCTGATATTATCATAGATAGCATGTCTAATCTATATTATGGATACTAGCAAATATATGCACCCTCCGGGTGCAAGTATTTAAGTTTTAATGTAATAAAATATTATATTAAATTAGAAAGTCTAACGGAACTAAATAAGATTACAGATAAAAAGATTTGAAACAGAGGGAGTATAATAAAAGATTTGAAACAGAGGGAGTATAATAAAAAATGGAACAACTGAAACTTACTCTTCCATCACTCTCGTCTTTCATTGTTATTTTTTCTAATTTAAGTATTTAGTTATAAGAGGAAGTAAAGAATAAAATGACAGTTATTTTATCTTATAATGGATTTCATTTAAGATTCATTGAAGAGATTTTTGCTTATATTCATTAAAATAAAACCAAACAGTTAGAAATCATAATACTAAGCACATATTTAAATAAATACATTTTTAATATCAATATGCAAATTAGCCTTCCCGTTCACACTGTAAACCGCTATTTTGTTGTATATATAAATATAATTGCATGTTGTCAGTATGTAGACATAGTTAACAGTATTAATAATGTAAGACAATTTTATTAATAATTGAGGTTTAGATAAAAATAAAATCATGGAGAATGTGATGTCAATAACTAAGATAATTGTGACTTGAGTAGGAATATAGTTTTAGTTACAGACAGAAAAACACACAATCTCCATTATAATAAGATATATCAATTCTAATATTATTATAGATATCATATATATTTTATGATAGATATTATGTCGATTGTATATCATGAATAGCATATATATTCAAATCGTATTATTTATATCATGTCTATTCTATAATAAATATGTTTATTCTATATTATGGATATTATCACTATTCTAATATTATTATAGATTTTATGTGTATTCTATAATATAAATATTCTGTCTATTCAAATGTTATTATAGATATTATGTCTATTCTATAATAGATACTATGTCCATTCTATATCATGGATATAATATCTATTCTAATATTATTATAGATATTATGTCTATTCTTTCACAAGTTTCCGGATTTCATATCGGCCCTCGCAACCTCCTGCCATTAAACAAAGAAAACAAACCATTCTCTTTGGTCTCAGCGCCAGACGATGAACTTCACTAAATAATATAGTCAGAATTAAATACGTATCTTTGGAATGTCTTTGAAATGCAGACAGAGTTTATTATTGCCCGTTCTTCTGACGATCTAATAAACTAGATTTAATTCATAAAAAAGTAGACGACAAAAACAACTACAAGCGACAATGAGAGAGAGAGGGGGGAGAGACAGAGATAGAGACAGACAGACATACAGACAGAGACAGAGACAGTGTAGAAACAGAGAAAGATTGAGTGTGAGAGAGATGAGAACACCGACATTGTTATCAGTGAAATTATTTTTAAAACTCTTGTCCTCCGGCCTATCTTACTAACAAAAGGATTCCTGTAGATATCAAATAATGAACATAATAAAATGATTAGCCAAAGACAAGAATATTACTACGACAACAATCGTCTCTGCAATATATTCTCGGTTTTTCAGTTTTTACTTATATTAGATAATTTCGATGGGTCCTTGGTTTCTCGGATTTTACAAAATGGGTAGAAGTCCACAAGATAATGTCACTTATGGGTTCGTCCTTGCTCCTCCAGCAGTGTCCAACTCATTTGTTTGTCTTACTTCGATAGTCTGTGAATTAGAAGGTAAGGGGCTGTACACCAGTTGTTTTGTTGCTTATTTGCTTGATTTTTACGGAATGCGTAGGAGTCCACAAGAGAATGTCGCTTATGGTTTCGTCCTTGCTCCTGCAGCAGTGTCCAGTTTAATTGTTTGTCTTAGTTGCATAGTCTGTGAATTGGAAGGTAAGGGGTTGTATACCTGGTGTTTTGTTGCTTGCTTCCTTGCTTGACTTATACGGAATGCGTAGGAGTACACAAGAGAATGTCGCTTATGGTTTCGTCCTTGCTCCTGCAGCAGTGTCCAGTTTGATTGTTTGTCTTAGTTGCATAGTCTGTGAATTGGAAGGTAAGTGGTTGTACACCTGTTTCGTTACTGGCTTCCTTGCTTGACTTATACGGAATGCGTAGGAGTCCACAAGAGAATGTCGCTTATGGGTTCGTCCTTGCTCCTGCAGCAGTGTCCAGTTTAATTGTTTGTCTTAGTTGCATAGTCTGTGAATTGGAAGGTAAGTGGTTGTGCACCTGTTTCGTTACTTGCTTCCTTGCTTGACTTATACGGATTGCGTAGGAGTACACAAGAGAATGTCGCTTATTGTTTCGTCCTTGCTCCTGCAGTAGTGTCCAGCTTATTTTCCTATCTTACTTGGATGGTCTGTGAATTGGAAGGTAAGTGGCGGTACACTTGATGGTTATTTGGTTGTTTGATTGGATATTACGGCATATCAACCTTTGGGTTATTTTATGCAGACACTAGCAATATAAAGATCTGCAAAAGATATCAGAGAAGAGTTTGTGAGTTAAGTAAGCTTGTTGTCACTTTGTCTCCAGTGAGAAACCACCAGTTATATAACCGGTGTAGAAGAACTCGCAAAGTGCAAAAATGATAATAATGACGGAACAACTAATCCAGACGGCAATGACATCGTCCCAGAAGATTACATCTTTTTTTTTTTTTTTTTTTTAGTTTTGGTTTTGCTTGTTTTTTTGTTTGTTTGTTTTTCGTCATGGCTGTTCGCCAACGGGAAAGGTGGGAGATTTTTGCACTGCGAATGAAGCCTTCTTCTCTTCTGAGAATGTCGTTTGCTGGTGACACGGCCGAAGGAGAAGAGACGATGTTGACGAAACTCAGGAAGCTGACAAAGTGACAAGCAGGCCACACCTCCTCCTCATCTTATTGCAACCGTGGTGCTTCCCCACACCCCCTTCCACTTCCCGGGGGAATATGAGACTGATCGCCGTGTTTGGGGGGCATAAATGAGAGAACATTGACAGCATGTCAATTGGGATTTTGTTTTGTTTGTCCAGAGCAAGGGAGCGGGAGGGGGTCGATTGTGGGCTTCTGTGGGGGTTTCAAGGAGTAGCGGAAGCTTTTAGGGGATAATAATGTTTTGGAGAAAAGGGCTCAGAAGAAGAAGAAGAAGAAGAAGAAGAAGAAGAAGAAGAAGAAGAAGAAGAAGGTAGTAGTAGTAGGGTGGCGATTGTTTCTGAAGGGAAAAACGACTTCGAAGAGGAAGAAATGGTAAAGAATGTGGGAAGTGAAAAATCAGAGGTAGAATGGTTTTTCAAAACGTCATCAAAGATAGAAAATATTGGAGAGAAAGGACGAAGAGGGGTAATGGCAGACGACGACGACGGCGGCGGCGACGATGTGAAGATAATAAAAGAAAAAGAAAATAAGGGGCTCGTCACTTTAAAAGCAGGCAGATAGATTGATGAATATGAGCAGACAGAAAATAGATAGTTAGATAGATAGATAGATTGATAGGAGTAGACGAATATAGATAGATAGATAGATAGGAACAGACCAAGATAGATAGATAGATAGATAGATAGATAGCAAACTTCGATAGATTGATATATATGAATAGACTGAGATAGATAAGAACGAACTGGCATAGATAGATCGATAAGTATGATAGGAAAAAGACAGATAGATAGATAGATATATTGATTGATTGATTGATAAGTATGTCAGGATTAAGATAAATAGACAAGAATTGTAGAACTAATATAGATAGATAGATAGATAGATGAGTATGGTAGGACTAAGATAGATAGATAGACAAATAGATATATAGATTGATAGATAAGTATGATATGACTAAAATTAATAGATACATGAGTATGAAGGGCTAAAATGGTTAATAGGTATATATATATATATATATATATATATATATATCTCTTATTATAATGGAGATTGTCTGTTTTTCTGTCTGTAACCGAAACTATATTACTATTCAAGTCACAATTCCCTAAGTTATTTACGTCACATTCTACAGGATTTTATTTTTATTTAAACCTCAATTATTAATAAAAATAGTTTTACATTATTAATACTGTTGACAATATCTACATAAGAATAACATGCAATTGTATTTATATATACAACAAAATAGCGGTTTACAGTGTGAATGGGAAGGCTAATTTGCATATTGATAGTAAAAATCTGATTTTATAAATATGTGCTTCGTATTACTGATTTCTAATTCTTTGGTAATGAATATTAGCAAAAATCTCGTGGATAAATCTTAAAAGAAATCGATTAACAAGAAGAAATAACTGTAATTTTATTCTTTACTTTCTACTTTAACTAAATAGTTAAATTAGGATTATTAGCAATGAAAGATAAGTTTCAGTTGTTTTATTTTTTGATTATCCTCTCTGTTTCAAATCTTTTTATCTGCCTTCTTATTTAGTTTCATTAGCCTTTCTAAATTATCTAATATTTTATTACATGAAAACTTAAATACTTGACCTGGAGGGTGCATACATTTGCTAGTATATATAAGAGAGAGAGAGAGAGAGAGAGAGAGAGAGAGGACTAAGATAGTTAGATACATGAGTATGGTAGGAGAAAGATAAATAAATATATATATGGATCGACTAAGGTACAGACGGATAGATAGATTGATAGGTAGGTCGATAGATAGATAGATAGATAGATAGATAAAGAAAAGTTGTAGAAAATAAAGGACCAAGGACTTATACGTAGAAATGATCAAAGGATGCAAATTGTGTTAAGAGGAGGTAGAAGAAACAAGAAGAAAGGAAAACAAACAATCAAGGGACAATAAAATAAATAGAAATTGATAATTAATTTATGATGCAAAATTCGCTGATGAGAAGAAATTGAAAAAATGAATAAGATAGAAAGAAACGCGTGGAATGAAAGGAATGATATATGAAAAAAGAAGAAAACAATAAGATGAAAGAGTATGTCATTTACTTATGGAGTTTGAGAAAAATAAATGTTGTTTTGTTTTACGGCATTCCAACCCTTTTCGGATCATTCAATGCCGAATTAAATCATTTTGATAAACTAAGGACTGAGGTTGTTTACAGTAACCGTTGTTGCTTAAGTGATCACCCAATTAAGTATCGATAAGGCTGGTCGCTACTAACAGTGATGATCTAGTGGGAACCGGTACTTTCAGGGTGGCTTGCTTATAATCAGTCTTAAAATTAATCTTATTATAATGGAGATTAAGTGTTTGTCCGTGTGTAACCGAAACTATAATACTACTCAAATCACAATTCCTTTAGTTATTTACGTCACATTTCTTCATGATTTTATTGTACTCAAGTTTTAATGTAATAAATATTATATTGAATTAGAAAGGCTAATGAAACTAAACAAGAAAGCAGATAAAATGATTTGAAACAGAGCGGGCTATGATAAAAAGAATAGAACAATTGAAACTTACTCTTCCATCACTCCCGCCTTTCATTGCTAAATTATCCTAATATAATTATTAGATAAAATAGGAAGTTTGGTTTGTTTGGTTTTACGGCATATCAACCTCAATGGGCCATTTAATGTCGGCAAAGTTTGAAATAAATTCATTCTTAATGGATAATCAATTTTGTTTATAAACTCATGTGTTTCTATTTAACTCATAGATGGGACCCTAGCTGGTATACCACTCCGGGTGAGAGTGGACCAGGGAGCAATAGTGATGAAGAGGTGCTCCACATTCTCCAAACCTCCAGAACAGGAACCTCACCATCAGATAGAGTTTAACATCATTCCCAGGAAAAGATAACCCTCAGTCACTGCCTGCTAGCACCCATATGGTAAAAAGGGTTGGGGCTTGCCATAAGGGCAATAAGATTGGAGCAGTCATATAGGTGCTAGGGCTTGATGTGACCAGCCGATTGATCAGGGAGAGGATCTCCGACCGTCCGTCTAGCCTAAGTAATGGCCTAAGTGAAGTGATGCATGTCATGGAATTCTCATCCACCAGGATTCCCTCCAAGCATCACGCGTCTCCACACGCGGCCAACAGGTGACCCCATTGAAGAGGTGCAGTCGGTATATTCTAACGCCGCAGTGGACAGGGTGGAAAATAGGAAGTAAAAAAAAATATTTATTTCTTCTTGTTAATGGGTTTCTTTTAAGATTATCCCCGAGATTTTTGCTCATATTCATTAAGATAAAACCGAACAATTAGAAATCAATAATACTAAACACATATTTAGTAAAATAGTTTTTTTTTTAATATCAATATGCAAATTAGCTTTCCCGTTCACATTGCAAACTGCTATTTCGTTGTAAATATGAATAGAATTGGATGTTATTATTGTGTAGATATGGTCAACAGTATTAAAAATGTAAAACAATTTTATTAATAAAAAAGATAATATTGATATTTGAGGTTTGAATAAGAATAAAATCATGGAGAATGTGACGCAAATAACTAAGAGAATTGTCTGACTTCTGATTTAGGTCGGAAAATTAAAACGGAAAGTTTTTTGGTGATCCCCCATGACAGTTTATGAATTAACATTTTGCGAAATGGGTTATGGTTTTAGGGGATTAAGTTTGTTTTTGATTACGTATTGCTTAAAAAGATAAACAAAAGAAACCCAAATTACTATACATTTAATTAACCATTGAAATTTATTATTGAATTTTTTGTTTGTGTTATTGAATTTTTTGTTTGTGTTAATATTGCAATGTATAATTTCAATTAAACTTAGTTTAAAAATATTTTTTTCAACATTAAATGTATAGTAATTTTTTTTTGTTGTTTATTTTTTTAAGCCCTACGTAATTAAAAACAACCTTAATCCCCTAAAGCCGTAACCCAATACTCAAAATGTTAATTCATAGACTGTAGTTAAACTGTCATGGGGGATCACCAAAAAACTTTCCGTTTTAATTTTCCGACCTAAATCAGAAGTCAGCCGAGAATTGTGACTTGAGTAGTAATATAGTTTCGGTTACAAACAGAAAAAACATACACTCTCCATTATAAGATTCATTTTATTTCAGGAAAATTATCAAATATTAAAAATTGTCAACGACAAATCTTCTCTAGTGGAATATTTTAGGTTGGTTGGTCGGCTGGTTGGTTGGATATTACGATATGCCAACACTTGTTGGGTTATTTTTTGCCGAAGACATTTTGTTTTATTTATTCTTGATGGGTACTGAATTTTAAAAAATGTTATTTCTTTTCTAGTTAACCTATAGATGGGACCCTAACAATTACTACCACACCATGTCCGTGTTGACCTAGGTGTAATGGCCTTGAAGAAGCGCTCCACACTCCCCAGAGTCATCCTTGCTAGTATACCCCAAAAAGGGGATATTACAGGGACGGAGGTATAACAACTGGGATACCAACGATCTATTAATTAAGTCCAAATCTCATTAGTGACAATTAAGTTCTCTTTTTTCATTTAACGTTATATATGTTACGTACTTGGGTTACGAATGTATACATGATTTGTAACGATACATACTTTGCAATGTTATATATGTTATATACTTGTAGCGTCACATGCGTTACATTTATTATACATAAAATGTTCGTATAATATTATACGTTATCATTATCATGTAATACGTTGCATTTATTATAAATAATCATATTATTTTTTAAGAGTTAAAATATTTGCGCATAGGTGTTACATACTTTTGCTAGTATGTTACATATATATATATATATATATATATATATATATATATGTTATGCTTGGTTAATGATTCCAAATGGGGTATATAATAGGGGAATATTACAACTGTGATACAAACTAATTAAGTTTAACTCTCATTGCTGACAATTAAGTTCTTTATTTCATTTAGCGTTACATACGTTACATACTTGTAATATTACATACGTTACATTTAATACACGTAAAATATGTGTATAAAAATTTATATTATCATTATTATTTAATATATTACACACGTTACAGATTTGTAAAGTTGCATACGTTACATACTTATAACGTATGTATACATGACATGTAGCGTCTCATATTTTTCAACAGTGCGATTTGAAATTAATTAATGAATTGTTGGTATCGTAGTTATAATAGCCCCCCCCCCCATCCCCACCCGCTGTTATAGCCCCTTTGGAATTATTAACTACACAAGCAAACGTATGTGCCACCTGGGCGCAAATATTTAAGTCTTAATAAAATATTTAAGTCTTAATAAAATAATATAATTATGTTGCATACGTTACATAGTTGCAACCTTACATACGTTATATCCATTATACGTAACATGTTCGTATCATAATATACGTTATTATCATTATTTATTACAATACATTACATGATTTTATTATTATTTTATTAAGACTTAAATATTTGCGCCCAGGTGGCACATACGTTTGCTTGTGTAGTTAATAATTCCAAAGGGGCTATAACAGCGGGTGGGGATGGGGGGCTATTATAACTACGATACCAACGATTCATTAATTAATTTCAAATCGCACTGTTGACAATTAAGTTTTTTTTTGTTTCATTTTCAAACTTCTATTGATTTCTTTCGGTCACTTGTTTTTCGGTCATGTGTTATACGGTCCTTTTTTACATCCTTCTCGAGTGTTATAATTAGTCAACATGATGACACCCCCGAAACCTTGTTGTGTCTTCCTTTAGGCAACCTACTAACATCTTGCTTCACAACAAGCAATGAGACCCAAAGGACCAGAGTGTTTATCCTTGTAAAATATTAACCTAATGTTTGTTTCTTTCTTTCTGATATATTTGTTTTTATTTTATTTTATATGTTTATTTCTCAGTACATTTTTCCTTCTCTTCAAGCAGATAATTTGACGCCCCCAGGAAGAAGACCTATAAAGTACAAAGTGTCATTGCAAATAAAACTAATAAGGCGTCTGAAAATGATAGACTCGGAGGAAACAACAAAACAACAACAACAACAACAATAATAATAATAATAATAATAATAATAATAATAATAATAATAATAAACCATATACTTTGCGAATGTAACAAACTAGCACAACGAGATACAAAACTAGACACGACTGGGTTGGGAAGGTGATCCACTGGGAATTATGCAAAAAAATTGATTTTGACCATACAACAAAATGGTATATGCATAAAGCAGAATCTGTTCTTGAGAACGAAACACATAAAATTCTCTGGGACTTTGAAATAAAAATAGATCACCTTATCCCAGCAAGAAGACCAGACCTAGTGTTGATAAACAAAAAAGAAAGAACTTGTTAACTGGTGGATTTTGCAGTTCCAGCAGATCACAGGGTGAATCTAAAGGAAAATGAAAAAATGGACTAATATCTGGACCTTGCCAGAGAACTGAAAAAGTTATGGAATATGAAATTGAAAGTGATACCAATTGTAGTTGGTGCACTTGGAACGGTCCCAAAAGGTTTAGAAAAGGGTTTGGAAAGCTTGGATATCAGAGGAAGGATTGAAACCATTCAGAACACTGCACTGCTGCAATCTGCCATAATACTAGAAGAGTCCTGGAGACCTGAGGAGACTTGCTGTCACTCAGACTCCAGTGAAAGACCATCAGCTAATGCTGATGTGAAAACTCAAAAGGAGTAAATAATAATAATAATAATAATAATAATAATAATAATAATAATAATAATTAACAAAAATAGAACTTGTCAGCTGGTAGACTTTGCCGTTCCAGTAGATCACAGGGTGAATGTGAACGAAAACGAAAACCTAAATAAATACCTGGACCTTGCCAGAGAATTGAAAAAGCTGTGGAATATGAGGGTCAAAGTGATAACAGATGTAGTTGGTGCACTTGGAAGAGTTTGAAATAGCTTGGAAAAAAACCGGAGTAACTGGAAATCAGAGAAAGAATTGAGACCATCCAGACACCTGCATTGCTGCAATCGGATAGAAAACCCAGAAGAGTCCTGGAGACCAGTGGAGACATGACATCTTTAAGTGAAAGACCATCAACTAACGCTGGTGTGAAAAACTAATAATATAATAATAATAATATAATAATAATAATAATAATAATAATAATAATAAGAAGAAGAAGAAGAAGAAGAAGAAGAAGAAGAAGAAGAAGAATAATAATAATAATAATAATAATAATAATAATAATAATAATAATAATAATAATAATAATAATAATAGGGTACTTCAAGTGACAAACTGAGTAAATATCACATCAGAAGATATGGACACGTCTAAGAAGAGGAAACTCGAGAGAAACTGAATCTCTTATAATCGCAGCACAAGATAATGTCGGAAGAAGAAATTATATAAAGGCGAACTAGGTAAGTTGCTGCAGAATAGCAAGTGCAAAAATCATTACACTCGAGAGACAACATAGACAAAATATATGTGCCAAGAAATGGAAGGGGGAAGGGTCTCGCCAACATTGAAGAGAGTGTAGATACGACAATCCGTACACTTGACGAATACACTAATAAAAGTAAGGAAAGACTAATTGCAGCAGCCAGGAAAATTGCAACATATTGACAAACAGAAATACAACAAAAACTTTAAAAAAATGAAATGTGAAGAAAAACAACCACATGGTACTTCAAACGTTAAATTCAAGAGATATCACATCAGAAGACGTGATCATGTCTAAGAAGAGGAAACGTAAAAAGAGAAACTGAATCTCTTATAACCAAAGCACAAGACAATACCATAAGAACAAACTATATAAAAGCAAAAATAGATAAGATGGCGCAGAATAGCAAGTGCAAACTTGTGATTGATTAATAAAGCAAGTAGTTTTTTTTTGTTTTTCTTTAAATATTTATCAAGAACAACCCTCGCCCAGGACATGGAGGTGAGAAGCGACATCTCAGAGCGAGCGGACCTCTAAATGCGCTCACACCGACTTTCTGGTCGCAACTAAACGAAAAATTGTCACACGCTTCTACTGGACCGTTTTCGGTGGATGGTCAAGCGAGTGTCATCACTAGTAAATCATAACCATAACGGTTAATGTAATTTTCAACTCAACCCTCGTTATTTTGAATCCAACAAACTGATTAAAAAATATCTAGCTCCAGTACTTACATAATTCATAAGCTACCTATGAATTATGTAACAATAACAAGCAAACTTCTTGAAACGAACCTCTGTCGTAAAAATATCGTCAAGGGAATAAACACCTGAACAGTCCCTTTGTAATATATTTGGCCCATTCTTAAAATAGACAATGGGGGAACTCGGACAAATGGACAATGGAAAATCGATAACGTTGCACAAGACATTATTCTCAGGATGTGACATAGAAGAAATGATGAAGAGGATTTACCATCATTTAGGAGCACGTATATGCGACAATTCGAATACTCTAAGACTGCACTAAAAATAGCTAGGAAAAACTAATTACAGCACTCAGTAACAGCAATTGCAATATATATATATATATATTTATATATAAGTAGAAAAACAATAAAAACTAGAAAACAACAATGGGAAGAAAAATAATTATGTGGATATTTCAAGCGACAAAAAGGAGAAATGACAACAAATTGAAAAAAATGTGGACCATGAAGTTGACACTGATACCAATTGCAGTTGGTGCTCCATGAAAATTCACCAAGAGTTGGGAAAGCAGACTAGAGGAACTAGAAATCATAGAAAGAATCGATACCATCTAGACAACACTATTGTTAAGATCGGCAAGAATACTCAGAAGAGTCCCGGGGACCTGATTCGTTCGTTTTGTTTTACGGAATATCAACCCTTCAGGAGTTATTCAATGCCGAATCACATCATGTTGATAAACAAAGAACTCAGATTGCTAACTGTTACATAATTCATAGGAAACTTATGAATTATGTACGTGCTGTAGTTAGATATATTTTGATTGGGAGTCCGTTAGATTCAAAATAACGGGAATTAGGTAGAAAATTACCATTGACAATGATTGGCAATTGGTATCATTCACTTGACTTTTCGGAAGAGCGCGATTGGAAGCGTGAAACAACTTTAAGTTTGTAGTTTAAGTTTGCAACCAGACACTCGATGAGAGAGAATGTCCCTCAAGAGTCGCATCTCGACGTGCGGATTTGTGGGCTGGGTTTGTTTAATGAAAGTATATAGAAAAACAACAAGTCTTATTAAGACAAGAGATGACCAACCCAACAATGAATAGAATCAACCAAGAAAGAAGAACCATCCTGAAAAATAGTCCAACAAGAAGATGCCAGGCACAAGCAAAAGAGTTTGCAAGTAAGAATCCCTCATCTCATCATCCTGTCTCCTACTCTATCTTCACTCGCCAATTATATAGCCGATATATTAAGGGTATATAAGATAACTGCTGTTGCTTAAAGAGTGAAGTACTAAAAAAAATTACTGTCTTTCACGCTCCAGTTAAATATATATGAAAAATTCGTAAAGTGTGATATAATCTATTAATAATGGAGATTCGCTTCCGGT
>CM042169.1:41214417-41224417 GCA_023376005.1 Doryteuthis pealeii
AAAAAAAGAAAGAAGAAATAAATAAATAGAAAAGAAAGAAAGAAAGAATGAAGAAAAATGAAAAGGTTAAAATGAAGAAAAATTATAGAAAGCCATAGAATGAAAAATGATCGAAAATGCATACAGATAAAAAGAAAAGAAGAAATGAAAAAATGATAAAAAGAAGAATTTTAAAATACAAAGAAGAAAAAAGACACAAATAAAGATGTAGTCATGTTGAAACGAGAAAGATAAAAAGAAAGAAAAAAGAAAGATATAAGAATTTATATGAAGAAAAGAAACAAAGAAAAATAAGAACAAGAAAACAACATGGAAATAAATATGAACACAAAGAACTAATGAAATCAAAGAAAAAGTAAAGAAGAAAAGGGAGAAAAACGAAAAAGTAATGAAAACTACAAACAAACCAAAGAAAAACAATTAAGAAAGAAAATGCGTAAAAATAAAGAAAATAAAGAATAAGAAAACAAAGCATAAAAAGAAAAATTTACATAGCAAAGAAGAAAGAAAGAAGACATAAATGAAGATGAATGAAATTTAAAAGAGATTGATAAAAAAGAAAGAAGGAAAGAAGTTATTAGAATATATGTGAAAAAAAAAGAAAGACAGAAAAATAAGAATAGGGAAGAAAAATATGAAAAAATTAATAAACAGAAGAAGATAAAAAAGAAAAGAAAATAAATAAAAAAGACAAAAGGAAAGAAAATGTTAAAAGAAAGAAAATTGAATGCAAACAAAAGAAGGAAATCTAAGAAAGAAAATGAATAAGAATAAAAGTTATCAAGACAGAAGAAAGAAAAGCATTAAATGCGTACCTAAAAAGCAAAGAAGAAAGAAAGAAGACAAAAATGAGGGCGAAGGAAATTTAAAGAAAGAAAGACAAGTAAAGTAAAGAAAGAAAAATAAGAAAAAAATAAAAAGGAATGGAACATGCTAAAACCAAAAAAAAAATAAAGAAGGAAAAAGGAAAAAAATGAAATTTAAAAAAAATGAAAACAAACCAAAGAAGGAAGTAGGAAAGAAAATTTATTAAAAAGAAATACAGGAAGAATGAAAAACGAACGAAAAGCATAAAAAAAGAATTTGAAAAAAAAAAAGATGAAAGAAAGAAGACACAAAGGAAGATGAAAGAAATTTAAAAAAGAAAAAGAAAAGAAAGACAGAAAAGTTAAGAAGAGAATAATGTTAAAATTATATGAAGAAAACAAAGAAAGGAAAATAAGAACAAATAAAAATAGAAATGAACCGAAAATGCTTAAAAAACAAAAAAAAGAATAAATAAATAAAATAAAGAAGTGAAGAGGAAAAGTATAAATGTTGAAAGCAAACCAAACTGTTTCTAATCTTTTTTCATATTTCATAAAATAAAATAGGGGGGAGTAACCTCGTAAAAAATATTTCCCCTAATATATTTTAGACAAAAACTGTTTCGGACATATTTTCATCCAAAGGTAAGTAATTATGGAAATTCTCGTAAAAATCGCACCATTAATTTATTATTCATATAATTTTTTTAAAACCTCTAGTTATAACTTGATTTTTTTTTCAATTAATTTAACGGTGCAAAAATGTAAACATTGTTATTGTTTATAATTTTCATTATTTTCGTAAGCTGAAAAAAATGTTGAAACATCATTAGGGATTTGTTTAATGCTTCTTCTTTCGAATGGACAAAAAAAATTAGTTTGTGCGTCGAAATGTATCAGAAAGAGAATTTTTTAAAATATACCGATAAAGGTCTGTCTCGTGTTGTGAATACAAGTAACCGAGTGGGATGATCAGCACAGAGAACCCCTAAGTGCGAAACTGATTCAACCCAGATAAATGTCGAATGAACGTCGAGACGAAGAATATTATGGGATACATATTCAGATACAGCGCCCTGATTTACTCCTATATCAAGAAAATGACAATACAAAATATCACGAGGTAGTACGATCTATGCGACACAGGAAATAACTGTTGCATAATTGATAGGTTAATCTATCAATTGCGTACGGTAGTGTAGTTGAATTAAATAAAACAGTTATGTGGAAAAATAAAGGGCATTGATTGACAGATTTTAATTCTGTATTTGACCCCTCTTCTCTGATTGGACGGTCAAACTTGGGAAAGTTAGTTTAGGGAAATCTGTTTTGGCTGAGCGGTGAGCGAGACGGATTTCAATGGCGGTCTGTCCATACGCAGCCAAAATCTGCGTGAGTTTTTCTTAACATTTAAATAAAAAAGATTTCTATTATATAAATAAAGTCTTGTTTTCGTTAATTAAGACTAAGCAACGGACACAGAACAAGAAATCCCCAAGATTAAGTTAGGGTAAAAAAAAAAACAAAGAAATCAACAAGAAACCGAAGCCAGTCCCTGAGCCCAAGCTAGATAGAATATTTTGTATAGCCTTTACTCGGGTATATATATATATATATATATATATATATATATATACCAACCCCTCCGTACGAACAGGATGTGACACAGGGTCAATTTATTAAGCGGAGTTTAACGGGTTTGAATTCATAGTTTTCCTTCTCTAGACTGGTTACCTAGCCATGGTTAAACAGCACAGTCTGCCCTGCTATTTGCCCAATGCTGGAGGGTTCATACCTTTCCCAAGGGCATTAGCGACATGTGAAATGCAATCAGCTCCGCACAGGAATTGAACTCGGGTCGATGAGTTCATTTCCTACCACTCTAACCATTAGTCCAAGCTCCTCCATTACTCGGATGTATATATGGTGAGAGAGAGAGACAGACGAGGGTATAGGATGAGGATATCTTCCTTGTTAACCCTTCTTATATTTCCTCTTGCAAATTCGTCTACATTGCCGGCCATTTTCCTAGGGGCTGATTCTGTGGCTTGTTTCTCCGTGCTGATTTCTACTTCTTGTTTCGTTTTAATAATTAACAAGAATTTGAGGTTTTTCATTTAAGCTTTTATTAACAACAACCCCAACCCAGGATTCAACCGCACGGTAAAAAAGCGACACCTTAGAGCAAGACAGACTTGCATCCGCCCTCGACTAATAACTGGTCGCAACTAAAACTAGACTTAAAATTTTCGCACGCTCTAATAGCGCGTTTCTGGAAAGGTTAAGTCTTCATTACCCGTCAATAACCATCGAAGTAATTTTCCAATGGGCCCTCGTTATTTTGAATCTAACGAACTCTGATTCAAAAAGATATCTAACTGTAGTACGTACTTATTTCATAAGCTATCTATGAATTATGTAACAAATAAACCGGAATATTAGAACCAGCAGCTTAATACCAGAACCAGCTAAGAAGAAGAAACAGAAGCCAAGTATACAATATAAGTATATAAGTATAAGCCCACAGGTATACTAATGCCTAGATACGTCTAATTTAAAGAATGACTATGCTATGTAACAATTTGCAGCCTAATTTGCAAATGAATTATAATTTTTTGTGGTTTGCAATCTTATATAATATCGTGTGGTGTAATGGTTAAAGTCATGGGAAATGGACTCGTCGCCACGAGTTCAAATCCTGGACGCGGTAACTGCATTTTCACTTAGCGCTAATACCCTTGGGAAAGGTATGGATCCAATTCTCCCTCCAGACCGGCAGACCGGGCTCTTTAACCTTGGTTAGGCAACCGGTCTAGGAGAAGGTAAACTCTGAATTCAAACCCGTTGAACTCCGCTTAAGAAATTGACCTTGTGTCACATCCTGCTCGTGCGGAGGGTTGGTAAATATATATATATATATATATATATATATATATATATATATCGTTTTTAATATGATGTGTTAACAGGTCAATTTTGACGTTCTTTCAATCGATTTAGACGTAAAAAATGTATCAAATTTAACCAGAATTTTCAATGTTGCCACCAATCAGGCATTATTGGATCCGTTGGAGGTTTGATAAGAATAAAAAGTTCAATTTTATGTTACTAGTTTTAAATGTTGCTACACAAGTTTTGTTTTTGTTTGTTTGTAATTAAGAAATAAATTATTAAAGAAATCATATATATATGATTTGGCATTGCCCCTTCCAGCTGTGAAAATTTGGCTCAGGACCGCTCTTGGTGGCAAAGACTCTTCGTAGAGGACTGTTCATGTCAGGAGTCATCCCGAGGCAACACTATGAAGCTAAGAGGTCCAGAAGAAAGCAGTGGCAACAAAGCACCGACAAATCAATATCTTTAGGGACAGCCTTCAAATGCGAAATCTGTAGTCGAGAACATCGGACTTCACAGTCACAGGAAGAGCTGTAACTTCAGGGGCACAAAAACTATATTATAACCTTCCGAGACTGAAATGTCAATATAATATAATATAATATAATATATATAAATATATATATATATATATATATATATATAATATACTAGCAAAATATATGCACCCCCGGGTGCAAGTATTTGAGTTTAATGTAATAAAATATTGTATCAAATTAGAAATGCTAATGAAACTAAATAAGAATGCAATTTAACTATTTAGTTAAAATAGGAAGTAAGATAAAATTACAGTTATTTTTTCTTGTTAATGGATTTCTTTTAAGATTTATCCACGAGATTTTAGATAATATTCATTAAGATAAAACCAAACAATTAGAAATCAATAATACTAAGCACATATTTATTAAAATCAATTTTTTTAAGATCAATATGCAAATTAGCCTTCCCATTCACACTGTAAACCGCTATTTTGTTGTATATATAAATACAACTGCATGTTATTAGAACGGAGATATGGTCAACAGTCTTAATGATGTAAAACAATTTTATTAATAATTGAGGTTTAAATAAAAATAAAATCATGGAGAATGGGATGCAGATAACAAAGGGAATTTTGATTTGTATAGTAATATAGTTTCGGTTGCAGACAGAAAAACATACAATCTCCATTATAATAAGATATATATATATATATATATGAGGAAATAAAGTCTAGCGTTGGACGAGAAATTTGGAATAGAGAGTTTTGTAAAATTTTCCTAAAGGTTTCGAACTTACCAACATTGAACATTGCTAGAAACAACAGTTGGAACGTTAGTTTATTAGTTTTAAGGCTTTCTACAACAGTTTTTTTAAACTTTTATATTAGGCTGGCTATTAAGAAACACTCGCACCATTTGAAATGAAAACAAAAGTATCATGATAGCCCAGTTTTAATACGGTAATGCAATGGTCCGCAGTTCGTCTATTACGTAGTAGAGTAGTAGATACTAACTGGTTTAATGTAATCTTTTCGGTTGGAACACCATTTAAGTCAAATGTCTCGAGTAATAATGACATAACTGAGTAGTATTCTAAGTATTACCTCAGGAAAGAGATAATCTGGCATTTGATCGGCTTAGATTAAGCAGGTACAACGCCACAAAAGTGTGACCCCCACGGATGATAGAAATCCTCACCGTATATTGCTAACCAATATGGAAGCGCGTGGTGTAATGGTTAAAGTCATGGGAAATAGACTCGTCGCCCGAGTTCAAATCCTGGACATGGTAATTGCATTTCACTTAGTGCTAATACCCTTGGGAAAGGTATGAATCTTACTCTCCCTCCAGCTATGGGTGAATAGTAGGGAAGACTGGGCTCTTTAACCTTGGTTAGGCATCCGGTCTAGGAGAAGGAAAACTCTGAATTCAAACCTGTTGAACTCCGCTTAAGAAATTGACCTTGTGTCGTATCCTGCTCGTACGGAGGGGTTGGTAAAATATATATATATATATATTGCTAACCAGTGTT
The DNA here is from genome assembly GCA_023376005.1 of Doryteuthis pealeii. Classification (NCBI taxonomy): domain Eukaryota; kingdom Metazoa; phylum Mollusca; class Cephalopoda; order Myopsida; family Loliginidae; genus Doryteuthis; species Doryteuthis pealeii. The sequence goes on from CM042169.1 coordinate 41,220,132, forward strand.
GGAGAATTGGTTGATTCGGCAATAAATGACCTGAAAAGGGTTGATATACGGTATGAAACCAACCAACCAGCCAACCAACCAACCAATCAAAGCTACCTACACATGATCGGTCGTTGCATACTGATCCTAAAAGGCAGAGAAACAATCATCTTATTATAAAGAAGATTCGGTGTCTGTTAGTCTGTAACCGAAACTACGTCACTACTTACTTCATAATACCCTCATGAATTGCATACGTTTATCAATTTATATAGAAACCAATTAGAATAAGTGTATTCTTTTTGTGTGTATTCTTATTCAATTCCGTTAGTCTTTCTAATCTAGTATATGTCATTACATCAAAACTTAAATACTTAAGCTCGGAGGGTGTATATTCTTGCTAGTCTGAATAATGTTAACGTCAATTCTTTTTATTAATTGAATGTAGTTATGTTCAAAGCACCACTTCCTATCAGTTTCCCAAAGGTAAGCAGCAATGAGCATGTTCAATACTTAAATGGGTGACTATTTAAGCAACAGCTGGTACTGTAATATAATTTGATATAATTGTATCAAAATGACTTTATTTGGCGTTAAATGAATTTGTTATATACCCCAACATGATTTGAGTATATAAAGGAGAGAGACAGGGAGATACTAGTTCTTACTTGATTACACTGCTGCTTCTATTTCTATCGCCATCTTCTTTGGGCTGACTTCTATCTGCTGGGTGTTGATTTTCTTGTTATTTCTTCTTTTGGGCTGGGCTTTGTTAATAATATCCATTTAACAACAACAATACTTGATTGTTTTATGGTAATTCCATATTATTTATTTCCCCAGCCCATGTTGATTCCACCGTGGGTGAATATGGACCTCGGGAGCTGACAAAAACATCTACGCTCCTTGAAAGCTGACTAACTAAACTACACTTATTTTCATAGTGCCCAATTACGCGCATTCAAAGGATCACGGTTATTAAGCGTCACCGGGTAGTTTTCCATGGGACCCCGTTATTTAAAAATTAATAGACCTTATTTAATGTTCTAACTACAGGTATGCTCATAATTTATGACAGATCATAAATTATGTAACAACCCGAAAGGTGTTGATATACTGTAAAACAACTAACAAATTGGCTGAATCCAAATTAATTCAAGTGTACCTGGTTTGGACTTGAAGCGTGAGATACACCCGGGGAGTGTACTATATCTGTTACGCCAGGTATATAATGGCGCGAGAGGAGATGGGATTAGGGTTTTTGAATTATTCATACTGGTTCTTGGCATTTTCCTTTGTTGGGCTTCACCTTTGGATTATTTCTCCGGGTTGATTCTACTTCTTGTTTGGGGCTGGGTGTCTGTGTATATCTGTTTGTCAATTTATAAAACAAAGACTTTGTTATTTTTCTATATAGCTTTTATTTAAAAAACCCCAACCTCCAAAAAACCGCGCGGATTGAGGAGCGACATCTCGAAAGAACGTCTTATCTGGATGAGAAAATGGTCGCAACTAAACTAGAAACTTATAATTGTCACACGCTTCTAATCGCGCGTTTCCGAAAGTGGTTAAGCAAAGGTCATTACCTGTTATTAAAGGTCGACAGTAATTTTCCACTTAAATCCCTCCGATTTTGAATTTTCTAACGAACTCTGATTCAAAATTCATCCAGCTACAGTACTTTCATGATTCATTGGCTATCCATGTACTATGTACAAGGGAGGAGAAGAAAACAAGCCGACCGAAAAGAGGAATACGAACCCCCAAAAATGAGGTGGATAAAGAAAAAAAGAATTGAATTGGAGAAAGAAAGAAACAAAGGGAAGCGAAGATATACAGAGAAAAATATTTTGATCGGAGAAAGAAAGAAGGAAAGAAAGAAAAGAAAGAAAATTTGGTTGGCTGATTGGTTGTTTTTTACTGTTTGTTTTATTTTACAGCATATCAACCTAGGTGGGTCATTTAATGCCGAGAAAGTTTTGAAATAAATTCATTCTTAATGGATACTCTTTTTTGTTATAAAAATATTTTTCTATTCAACCCATAGATGGAACCATAACAGATACTACCAATCCGGGTCAGAGTGAACGAGGGAGCAATGGTGATAAAGGGATAATCCACATTCCAGATCTGGAACCTTACCATCAGATATAGTTTAACATCCTTTCCAGAACAATAAGACCCTCAGTCACTTCCTTCTAGCACATATATGATAAAAAGGGTTGGGCCTTGCCATAAAGGCTATAGGATTTGGGGCTAGGACTTGACACGACCAGCCGATTGATCGACCACCTGTCTATCCTAAGTAAGGGTCTGAGTGGAGTATTGCATGTCCTGGACTGCTCTCCCAACAGGATACAGTCCTTAAGCATCACAGGTCGCCACCCACGACCAACAATTCACCTCAATGGATGGCCCTTACCCCTCTGCAGAGGTGCAGTCGGTGTATTCTAAAGTCCCAGCTTGATTTTTACGGTATGTCTTTCCTGGTGTTATTCTATGCCGAAGATGTTATTGTTTTATTTATTCTTATCGGGTATTCAATTTTTCCTTTTTGATCTATTTAACCTATAGATAGAATCCTAACAGGTACTACAACTTTTATATTCTTGTAGACATTATTACATTTTATCATTGAAAAGAAAACAATAGCAGCAGGAGTAAACCTTTTAGGATGGTTGGTTGGTTGGTTGGTTGGTTGGTTTGTTTGTAATGTGGTTGGTTGTTTTTTACGGCATGCCAAGCCATGGGTTATTTTATACCGAAGAGGTTTGTTTTATTTATTCTTGATGGGTAATTAATTTTTTTAATTATTTTTCTTAAAGCATTTTAAAAACTCATTTTTATCTATTAAACCCATAGATGGGACTGTACAGGTATTATAAATTTGGGACAGAGTGGATCTGGGAATCATGGCAATGGAGGTATGCGCCATACTCTCCAGAGCTCCGGAATTGGAACCAATCAACTAGATGCAGATACACGTCATAGCCGGGATAACATCAGCCACCGCCTTCTAGTACATAAATACTCAAAAAGGTTGAAAGATTTCCAAGTCTGACAATTGACGGAAAGAAAGAAAGAAAGTGTTGTGATGTTAATCCAACAGTAAGAAAGAAGTCAAGTCGAGGTAGGGTAAAATAAGACAAGTGTATTTACAATAATGGTAATGGAACGGCTAGCTTGCCGTTAAACGGTAACAGTACAACCTTTTCACTCGGTGTCTCACTATTTATAGTGAGAACCGGTGTATATTCTCCACTGTAGGAACGGCCGGTACAACAAAAAGAAAGACGAAAGAAAGAAAATAAAATAGCAACAGAAGGAAAACGGAAGAAACGAAGAAAGAAAGAAAGGACGAAAGAAAGGACGAAAAAAAGAAAGAAAGAAAGAAAGAATACGAGAAGAAAGAAAGAAAGACGAGAAGAAAGAAAAATAAAATAACAACAGAAAAAAACTGAAGAACGAAGAAAGAAAGAAAGGACGAAAAAAGGACGAAAAAAAAAGAAAGAAAAAAGAAAGAAAGAAAAAGAAAAGAAAGAAAGAAAAAAATAACAACAGAAGGAAACTGAAGAACGAAGAAAGAAAGAAAGGACGAAGAAAGGACGAAAAAAAGAAAGAAAGAAAGAAACGAAAGAAAGAAAGACGAGAAGAAAGAAGAAAGACGAGAAGAAGAAAAGAAAATAGCAAACAGAAGGAAAATGGAAGAATGAAGAGAAAGAAAGAAAGAAGAAGAAGAAAGAAAGAAAGAAAAAAGAAAGAAAGAAGGATAAACAGAGTGAACACTTGAAGAAATAATACAAAGAGATATTTATAGAAGATCTAAAAATGGAAGAAAGAAAGAAAAAAAAAGCAAACAGAAGAACGATGAAAGAAGGAAAAAAAAAAAAAGAAAAACCAGTCAGTGTGAGAACTCGAAGAAATAAAAAATCTTATAGAAAGTCTGAAAAGTAACAGAAAGAAGGAACAAAAATAGAAAGAAAGATAGAAATATCAAATAGTAACAGAGAGAAAGAAAAAAAGAAAGAAAGAAAGAAAGAAAAAATGAATGAAAGGAAAAAAGGATGAAAGAAAGCATTAATATGTCAAATAGTTTTCAAGTCATGTTTTTGGACCAAAAACTAATTTGACAACATTTTTTCATTAATATGATTAAAATGAAGAAACATGCCAAATATGGAAATAAAAAAAGATGCTTAAACATGGACTTTAAAATTAAAGCGGGAAAAAGTGAGAAAATTTTCAAAATAACAGAAGAAAAAAAATCGGAAGAGACGAAAAAAATCAATTTCTTTTTCTTTTCTACC
>CM042169.1:41229417-41236917 GCA_023376005.1 Doryteuthis pealeii
ACTACTCCAACTCCAGCTATGAGTAAATAACAGGGAAAAATGGGGTCTTCAACCTTTGGCTATGCAACCAGTCAAGGAGAAGGAAATATCTGAATTCAAACCTGTTAAAACTCCGCTTAAACATTTAACCCTGTGTCACATCCTGCTCGTATGGAGGGGTTTGTTATATATATATATATATATATATATATATATATTATTATTATTATTATTACTATAATGGAGAATCGGTGTTAATTTCATTTCTTTTCAGAATGAAAGGATTCTGTAGAAGGAAGGAAAGTAGACGTGAATGTTGAATGTTGTAATGGTTACTGTCGTAGGAAATGGACTCGTTGACTCGAGTTCAAATCCTGGACAAAGTTGTTTGCATTTCACAATGCGTTAATAACATTGGGAAAGGTATAAATCAAACTACATTTCGTTCAGTAAGGCAGAATAGGCTCTAACAGTGGCTAGGTAATCAGTCTAGGCGAAGGAAAAATCTGAATTCAAACCTGTTAAAACTCCGCTTAAGACACACACACACACATATACACATACATACGCACTCACACTCACACACATGTATATATATATATACATATATTTTTAAAATATATAAATATATATATACATGTATGGATAATTGATAATTGAATCATATTACCACGACCAGACAACTCGGCAAACACCATTTGCAACATCCGGAGCACTGGACAGCTGTTTCGACCTCCTTTGGTCTCATCAGCAGTGCATACCACAATCTCCGCCACTAGAGATTGAACCAGCGGACCACAGCGTGAAGAGCAGGGACTCAAAACACTGGGCCACCAGCCCATGCCACAAATGGAGAATGCCAAATCATCTAGTCAATGGTAATATTAATTCAAACTGCGCAGCCACCTAACCTGTATTCCGTGTATCCCATCGCAGGATTACAGAGGGCAAGGTCACCCCCAGGACAACGACTTCCTAATGTTATCAAATTTAATATGTATGTATATATATGTATATATATATATCATACATATATATGCATATATACGTGTATATACAAGATAATATCATACATACTAGCAGAAAGCCGCTCTCGGTGGGGTGTAAAATTAATTTTTGCCACACTTATTCGTAAAAAAATTACAAACAGATCTTTGTAATCTTATATTTCTTAAAAGTACACATACAGATTTTTTGCTGCCAAAATTCAAATAAATATGTTTTCTTCCTAATAAAACGAAGTTTCTAACATTAACAAAGTTTGTTGAACATTAAGTGACTATTTCTTGTTTGTAAATAATTTCTTCGTAAAACTTTATATGTTAGATAACTTTAAATATATATTAGAATAAAACATTATATATATATATAAATCATTAATACCAGGCATGTATTTAGTAAAACTTTTTTAAAAAATAATGGGGTCTATTTAATGTTGCATATTTATTTTCTAAATATATACAAGGTGTGTCATAAAAGTATCGAGATTGAAGCTGTATTTACCAAGATTAAAAGGAATAATAAATGGAGCATTCATTTTTTTTCCCAGAATAATGGATGTGTCTTAAGAGTGCTGCGCTTGAAACTGTATTTACCAAGATAGAAATGAACAATGAAGGGAACATTCATTTTTTTTTCAAAATAGGTGTGTCATAAAAATTCTGAGTTTGAAGTTGAATGGAATGTTATTTTTTTTTCAGAATACAAGGTGTGTCATAAAAATGTGGAGTTTTCAGAATACTAGGTGTATCAAAAAGTACTAAAAATATCGATACTTTTTTACACACCTTCTATAATACAGGGTTGTTTTTTATTCTATGTATTAATGATTTTGACTACGGATTGGTACGTTTACGTCTTAAAAGCATTGGCTATCTTTTATTTATTTATTTTAGGAAATATGCATTTTATAGGTGTGGGTAGTTTATTAAGTTTCTTGTCATTTTGGACAAACTTTATGGATGTTTGTGTAGAATGGTATTTAATTGAACGAAATCAACGCCCAGCGGAAGCTTCAAGTGTCATTATGAAGTTAGAGTCACGCTTAACTACGAAATTTCTGTAATGTATATTTTCGTTTTATTTCCGAAAGGAAATGTCCACAATTCGACTTTCCTTTCAACTGCAGCTGTTCTTAATAAAAACAAGGATCTTTTTCACCAAATCGCTTGCTTATGATTTGCCTGTCATATTCGCGTATACAAATCTCTTTTGGAAGATGATGAACATTTACATAAACAAAAAAAGAAGAAAATTTCAAATTCCTTTCCTAGATTTTTCCTTTTGCTGATTCTTTATTAATGCTAATACTTCAATTGCGGCTGTAGATTTCGTTTTAATACAGATATGCACAGTTATCTATTTAGGAATATATTTAAAATCGGATAGAACTTTTATTCATTTTGTTATTCATTTATTCTCAGATTTATCTATATGTGTTCAGTGTTGTATTAGCATATCTTACCTTGGATTAAACTGCATCTAGTGGTGAGGTTTAAATTGTGAAGCTCTGTGGAGTATGGAGTACCCTATACTCATGTGCTGAAGTCACAATCAGAACACATTAAATATGCACCTTCTTCCTACTGAAATCCGCTCTTTTATAGACTAGCAGGAGGAACCGGAATCTGCATACGCCGCTTTCATTTGCGGCTGCAGATTTAATTTTAATACGGATATGCACAGGAATATATTTTAAATCAAATAGAATTTTATTTATGTTCTTATTTGTTCTCATATTTATCTCTATATATTTGCCAACCCCTCTGCACGAGCAGGATGTGACACAAGGTCAATTTCTTAAGCGGAGTTTAACAGGTTTGAATTCAGAATTTTCCTTCTCCTAGACTGGTTACCTAGCCATGGTTAAAGAGTCCAGTCTGCCCTGCTATTTGGCCATAACTGGAGGGAGAATAGAATTCATACCTTTCCCAAGGGTATTAGCACCATTTGAAATTCAAACACCTTCGTACAGAAATTGAACTCGGGTCGATGAGTCCATTTCCCACGACTCTAACCATTAGACAACGCGCCTCCATATTTATGTTCAGTTTGGCATTAGCATATCATACCATGTATTAAACTGAATCTTCGATTCAGATTCCAATTCTGAAGTTCTGTGGAGTAGGGAGTAGACGTTTATCAGCATTAGTCCCAGGTTCACTCGTACCCGGAGTTGAAGTACCTGTTCATTTCTCTCTTAATGCAATCTCCTGTACTCATGCGCTGAAGTCATCATTAGAGCACACAAAATAAGCACGTTCTTCCCTCAGTAATCCGCTCTTTCATAGACTAGCAAGAGGAGCCGAAATCATACGCTACATTCATGTGTGGCTTCAGATTAGTTTTAATACAGATACGCACCACTATCTATTTAGGAATATATCTAAAAACGGATAGAACTTTTATTTATTTATTTATTTATTTATTTTATTTATCTATATATTTATTTATTTGTGTTCAGGTTTTCATTAGCAAATATTACCTTGTATTAAACTGCATCTCGTAGTTAATTTACAATTCTGAAGCTCTGTGGATTAGAGAGTACATATTCATCGCCATTACTCCCAGGTACACTTTTTACCCGGAGTTGTAGTACCTGATCTTTTCTCTCTTAATGCAATCCCCAGTACTCATGTGCTGAATTCATGATTAGAGCACGCAAAAGATGCACATTCTTCCCTCTTGTTTTTAAAGACAATTTTTCATTATTATGTTACATACGATATAAAGCAACCCATTTACAAACTTACATTTACAAAAAGATAAAAAAACATAATTCATTTTGCCGATATATATATATATATATATATATATATATATATATATATATAGAGAGAGAGAGAGAGAGGGGGGGAGAGGGAGAGTGAGTGAGTAAGAAAGAGAGAATTGCTATATATACATATATATATAGAGAGAAAGAGAAATCGAGAGGACAGGGAGAATAGGGATATATACAGATAGAGAGAGACAGAGAGAGAGAGAGAGAGAGAGAGTCAGACAGACAGGGACAGAGAAGAAAGAAGGAGGTTGTGAGAGAGAAGAAATGTTATAAAGACAGATAGAAAAAAAGAGGGAGGGATACATATATAGTGAGAGTAGAGGAAAACAGAGAGTGTGAGAGAGAGAGAGAAAGCGAGAAAGAGACATAGAGAGAGAGAGAGGGGGAGGGGGAGAGGGAGAGAGAAAGCAAAAGAGTGAGTGAGAGAAAGCGATATATAGATGGAATAGAAAAAGTAAGATAAATATAAGAGAAAGCAAGATAGGTAGACACATGGATAGATATGAAAAAATATATATAATATATTATATATATATATATATATATATATAGAGAGAGAGAGAGAGAGAGAGAGAGAGAGAGAGAGAGAGAGAGATTTTATCAGCGACTGGAATTGTACATGGATTTCAAGCTGAATAGAAAGAAATCGACAAAGATTTATAAAAACAAACAAAATAACTTTACATTTCTCTTCGTGAGGTTGGACATATCTATTAACGATTTATTGGAACTTAAAGTACTTGAGTTTGGGAAAAAGTTCTTTTTTTTTTTTTTTACTAAAATAAAAAAAAAGACAACAATAATTATTTCACCTGATGAGCCACCACTGCTCCCGCATTTCTACCCGGACATTGTCTAACGGACAATAAAGTAATAACAGTTCGTATTTTCAGATTTCTCTACACCGAGATAAAACTACGTAATTACACGTCTTTAACTGTTACCTAACTATACGGAATCGAATGCCGAGTTTCTCTCTTTCAACGACACTAGACAAAAAACCAAAAACAAAAAAGACAATTGGGTTCAATCGCTAAGCAGAGCACTGGCCGTGAGGTTTACCTTTGAAGTCGAAAGACAGTTGATAATCAAACAGCGATTACTGGACAAATTACAGGAAGTTCCTCGGAGCTATCGAAAATCAACATTCAGTTAATTTTCGGTTAGTACGGCACCGGGAGCAAAATGCCATGATCTGAAGAAATCGTAAAGAGATCTCTACAAACCAATCTGCTTCCTGCTTCTGTCTGTCTTCAATGTTTCATTGAGGTATCGGATCGTGACCTGTGTCTCCGCCTCCTTCTCCTCATCCTTCTCTCTACCTGGTGCTTATCTTTAAGTTCATTGCAATCTAAGTTGAGCAAATATATTATCCAGTTTTCGTCGATCTATTATCAACTCGCGCAGAGGTGTTTAATGTTCGTTTAAGTGATCTATAGACCAATATATTTCCTGTAATTTTAAACAGGATTATGAACATAGGGATTAGAGTGTAGTAACAGTAAATATTATCTACTCGCACAGAGGTGTTTAATGTTCGTTTAAATGTTTTGAGGACAATATATTTCCTGTATTTTTAACGGGATTATGAACATAGAGATTAGAGTGTAGTAACAGTTATCGCCCCTGCTTCATCATTTCTACTTTACCATTATTGAAAATACAATATCATCAACTCGCACTGATGTTTACTGTTCGTTTAAGTGATCTATAGACCAATATATTTCCTGTAATTTTAAACAGGATTATGAACATAGTGATCAAAGTGTAGTAAGAGTTATCGCCCCTGCTTTCTCATTTCTACACGGTCATTATTGAAAATACAATATTATCAACTCGAACAGTGGTGTTAAATGTTATTTTAAGAGTTTTATAGACCAGTATATTTCCAGTAATTTTAATAAGATTATGATCGAAGCGCTGAGAGTGTATAACAGTTACCCGGAAAATTAAATTAATAAAAAATGAATAAAATACCCAGTTTTTAAAAAAATGAACTGATGAAAAATATATTTCCTGTAATTTTTAACAGGAATATGAACATAGGGATTAGAGTGTAGTAACAGTTATCAGGAAAACACAATATCATCAACTCGAACAGAGGTGTTTAATGTTCTTGTAATTATTTTAAAGAGCAATATATTTCCTGTATCTCTAGCAGGATTATGAACATAGGGATCAGAGTGTAGTAATCGTTACTACAAAAATAAAATACGATCAACTCAACTCGAACAGAGATGTGAAATATTCTTTTAAGTACTTTAAAGACTAATATATTTCCTGTTATCTTAAAATAATTATTAACATAAGGATCAGAGTGTAGTAACAGTTACCTTGAAAATACAATATTATCAACTCGAAGTGGGTGTTTAATGTTCCTTTTAGTGTTTTATAGAACAATATATGCCCTAATCGGGAACCTTCTTGTCGTAATCGGGAGCAATCATGGAACTTTGAACCTAACCCTTTATTCAATCCACGGGGGTGTCCTGTTCTTATTCCGCTAACCATAGCTGGGGTAGGGACGTTCTCGAGTTCGAAAAGAAGGTTCCCGAATCCGAGAAGGTTCCCGAGTCCGACAAGAAATACCTGAAGAAGGCCGGAGGGCATATCGGCCGAAACGTTATACAGATAACAATGAAGATGAGGACAATAGTCCGAATAACGCAGATAATACCAATCATCAAGTCCCATCTCAAACATTCAGAGAAAAAAATATATGTCCTGTAATTTTTAACAAGATTATAAACATAGGGATCAGAGTGTATTAACAGTTACCTTGAAAATACAATATCATCAAATCGATCAGAGGTGTTTAATGTTCTTTTAAGTGTTTTATAGACGGGGCCGGTTTAGCTCAGTCGGTAGAGTACCCACATCGGAATCCAAGGTTCTGAGTTCGATACCGGTCCACGCCAACTGAGCGTATGAGTAGCACAGATTGTATAATTTGATATGTGCGGTAAAGTGGGAAGCTGACGGTAGGTGTGGCGCTTCACCTCAGCAAAAATACTTCCTGTGGTCTTGTGCTAGCAAAAAGTGGATAGACTCTCTTGCTGTCCGGCTGATACCGACAATTTTTTTAAACTTATATTTCCTGTAATTTTTAATAGCATAATGAACATAGGGATTAGGGTGTATCAGCAGCTATCTGGAAAATCCTAAATTATCAGCTCGAACAGAGATGTTAATGTTCATTTAAGTATTTTAAAGACCAATATCCTGTATTTTTAACAAGATTATGAACATAGGATCAGAGTGTAGTAACATTAAAATATCATCTACTCGAACAGAGGTGTTTAATGTTCCTTTAAGTGTTTTATAGACAAAAATATTTCCTGTAATTTCTAACATAATTATAAACATAGGGATCAGAGTGTAATAACAGTTACCAGCTAAATACAATATAAACACATCGAATAGAGGTGTTAACGTTCTATTAAGTGTTTTATAGACCAACCTATTTCCTATAATTTTTAACAGGATTATGAACGTAGAGCTCAGAGTGTAGTAACAGTTACCTGGAAAACATTTTTTTGAATGAATAGGATACACATAATTTTTTAAAGTGGACTGAAGAAAAATTGTACATTATAAATTGCGAAAATTAAAATAACTAACGTAATCATGTTCTTTGAAACTGAGGAAATTATAAGTTACTGTTACCATGGCAACGATATTTCTCAACGAGAACAGATCGCTATTGCAATAAAGTAATAAAGTTTAAATAGGCAGAAATG
>CM042169.1:41239417-41256917 GCA_023376005.1 Doryteuthis pealeii
GAAGCACGCGTATCTAAAGATCGCTTGTATCTCAAATTTTAGGCCACAACAGGAAGTAAAATATCGATCAATTGACAGCTCGTAACTTCGAAAACTCGTAAATTGTGGTCCTCGCAAGTCAAGGTACCACAGTATAGACGATGAAATGAATAAAGAAAAATGACGAAGAGAAATGTTTGGTTTGGTTTGTTTTACAGTATATCAACAACGATGGTTTATTTAATGCCAACAAAGTTTTGAAAGATTCGTAGCAATAATTTGGAAGAACATTTTTTAAACTCGATCTTTTTCGTAAGCAAATTTTCTTCTTAACCCATAGATGGTACCCTAACAGTTACTACCACTCCGGTTCAAAGTGAACCAGGGAACAATGGTGATGAAGGTGTGCTCCACTTTCCCAAGACCTCCAGAACTGGGACTTCACCATCAGTTTGAGTTTAATGTCATACTTAGGACTTGAAGACCTTCAACCACTGTCTTCTAGCACATATATGATAAAACGTGTTGGGGCTTGCCATAAGGTCAATAGGGTTGGGGTAATCATATAGGTGCTAGGGCTTAACGTTACCAACCTATTTATCGTAGGGGCCCCCACTGTCCGACGGTCTAGTCTAAGTTAGTGTCTATGTGGAGAGTTGAAATTTTAAAAGATTATATATATTATATATATATATATATATTATATTTTATATATATATATTATATATATAATATATATATATAATATAATATATATATATATATATATATATATATATATATAAATTTAACAACCCCTCTACACGAGTAGGATGCGGCAAAAGGTCAATTTCTTAAGCGTAGTTTAACAGGTTTGAATTCAGAGTCTTCCTTCTCCTAGACCCGTTGCCTAACCAAGGTTAAATAGCCTAGTCTACTCTACTATATACCCATAGCTGGAGGGAGTATAGTTGGATTCATACTTTTCCCAAGGATATTAGAGCAATGTGAAATTCAAACAGCCATGTCCAGGATTTGAACTCGAGTCGACGTGTCCATTTCCTAAGATTCTAACCACGTGTCTCCATATAAAATGAGTTTCATAGTGTACATACATGTTAGAAAAAAACTGACAAATAAAAAATAGACCGAAAAATAGGATGAAAGTCACGGGATATAATAAATAAAGGAAAAGTCTGTGAGTGCAAAAAAAAAACAACAAAAAAAGAACCCAAGGAAAATGGAAAGGAAGAAAACAGTTGAATAAACTAAGATAATTGAAAGGGATAGGCTTAAGACGAAGAAAAAAGTGCGGGAAAATGACAGTGAAAAGGAAGAAAGAAATGAGCGAATGAAGAAAGACAATTGAAGGAAAGAATTTACCTTAGGTATGAATAAAAAGAAGAAAAGATCTAAATCCATTTTTTAAGAAAGAAATGAATGAAAAATATACAAGAATGAAATATGAGTATGCATGAAGTTAAATAGAGGAAGAGTGTCTGAATTAAAATAAATAAATAAATAAAAAATAAATAAATAAATAAATAAAAAGAAAGAAAGAAAGAAAGAAAGAAAGAAAGAAATGTACATATATAAAAAATAGACCGACAAGAAAAATCGGCTTATGCACGAATATAATGAACTGAAAGCTTTTTGAATGTAAACTGAAAAAAAAAGGCAGAAAGTGAAAGAATATAAGAAAAAATAAATTCTACGAGACCGAAACAGTTTCAAATACGAATAAGAAGAATTAAATGAAAGAAGGGAAAGAGAGAAAAAACAATGGAAAGAAGAAAGAAAGAAAGAAAGAAAGAAAGAAAGAAAGAAAGAAGAATCAAGAGAAAGTGAGAAATAAATAAATAAATACTCTTAAATACGAACATAAGGAATTGAAATGTATTTGAATGAAAAAATGAAAAGAAAGAAAGAAGGAGAGAAATTAATAAAAGAAAAAGATAAACTCAAATTAGGAAAACAGAAAGCAAAAACAAAAAAGAAGAAAAAATGATAGAATTTAGTTAGTTTCATCCACACCGCATATTGTCTTCGTGACGATTTCACTGGCTTAGCAATGAAAGCCTCTCGTATCCGCCTGAATACATTACATGTAATGAAGATGAAATCCGGGTAGAAACGGACACGTAGCTTACATCCTCTAGTGACAGTCGAGTTGATAGAGTATAGTTTTAAAAAAATGATGATGGCATATAAAGGGTAAGGACCTTTGCTCAAATGGTGTAAATAGAATTTCTTAAATTCAATGACCAAACGGATCTATAACATACGGTAAAGGTACGAGAGCATCGGTTCCCACTAGATCACCTAAGGTATGTAGAAAATTATGTGCAATTTGTATACCCCTAAGGTTAGGAGGAGAATAATTTTTTCTATTTAACCCATAGATGGGACCCTAACAGGTACTACCACTCCGGGTCAGAGTGGACCAGGGAGCAATGGTGATGAAGGGGTGCTCCACATTCCCCAAACCTCCAAATCTGGAACCTCGCCATCAGATAGATTTAACTTCATTCCCAGGACATGTAGACCCGCAGCCACCGCCTTCTAGCACCCATATGATAAAAAGGGGTTGGGGCTTGCCATAAGGGCAATAGGGTTGGGAAAAATCATATAGGTGCTAGGGCTTGACGTGACCAGCCGATTGATCGGAGGGGGCCTCTCCGGCCGCTAACGCAGTATAGATTATAGTTTTTGTTAAATGATGATGGCATATAAAGGTTAAGGACCTTTGCTCGAATGGTGTTCAGAGAATTTCTTAAATTCAATGACCAAGCGCATATATAACATACGGTAAAGTTACGCCGAAAAACATCGGTTCTTTTTTTAAAAAATAGGATTAGTAAAATTTAAGTGTAGAAGTAATAGTATTTTTGGTCTACTACAATTTACAATTGTTTCATTGAGAAATTTTAAAATTTATAGTAACTTTATATTCCTGAATGAAATGTTTTAATATTTCTGAATGGAATCACCCACCTTATATCAGAAAGGGGGCGTGTTGACTTTTCTGGATATAGTTATTTACTAAGCTTAGCTTACATGTGGCACAAAGCCAGATGTATGGGGTGCCCAATGAGAATTGAACTCACTAACAATAGTCTGCGAAGTGAGTTCTCTAACCATTACACCACGTGGGTACTTTTCTGGATATAAGGTGTGTGCTAGACGCCCACTCTTATTTATAGACTGGGCGATAGTCATGTGACCATATTCTTGTCCAATCACTGGCAGTGCTCTGCTGTTGATATTATTATTTATACTGGCTGATTCTAATCTTAGCTCACTACTACTTTGATCTTCTTGGACGACGGACCTAAAGGATTCTATACCACAGGACTTATTGACTTACCAAAGTATTCTATATCACAGGACTTATTCACTTACCAAATGATTCTATATCACAGGACTTATTCACTTACCAAAGAATTCTATATCACAGGAATTATTCACTTACCAAAGGATTCTATAACTCGGGACTTACTTACTTGTTTACTTTAAGTTCTTTACAACTGGCCAAGGATGGCGGCCAGATACTTAACAACTAGATCACCTAAGGTATGTAGAAAATAAAGTGTAATAAATACAAATAACGCAGTATAGAGTATATGTTTTTAATGATGATAGCATATAAAGGTTAAGCACCTTTGCTCAAATGGTGTAAAAATAATTTCTTAAATTCAATAACTAAACGGATCAATAACAATAAATTATGTTATGCTGAAAGCATCGGTTCCTACTACATGACCTACGATATGTGGAAAATAAGGTGCAAATTGTATACCCCAAAGGTGTGTAGGAGAATAAGTACAAATACAAATACGGGGAGAGAAGATGGGTGCAGTATTTGAAGACTGAAAAAAAAAACTTTTGCTTCTACAAAAAGAATTTAATGGACATATTTACCAACCCCTCCGCACAAGCAGTGTGTGACACACGGATTCAGTTTTTTTAGGCAGAGTTTGACAAGTTTTAATTCAGAGTTCTTCTTCTCCTAGAATTAGTTCCTAAACAAAGTTAAAGAGACCAGTCTGTCCTGCTATTTACCCATAGCTAGAGGAAGAGCAAGTGGATTTATACATTTCCCAATGGCATTAGCGCTATGTGAAATGTAGGCAGTCATGTCTGCGATTTGAATTCGGGTTGACGAGGTCATTTCGTACGGCTTTAACCATTACACCACGCGCCTCCATACATTTAATGTACAAAACATAAGAATGCACAATAGTTACAGACAATTATAAAAGAGATTGACAGTAATTCAGTTCACTGTTCAAGGTTTAGTTTAGTTAGATTGGATTTAGTTCAGGAGGGATTGAGGGGTTGCCGATAATATGCCTGCTGAAGCTGGTAACTGGTTTGGTTCCCTGGATGAAATGTAGTAGCCACCGTTAGGTTGTGGCTCTTTGTCCTCTGGAGTGGTGGGAGAAGAGACTACTATGATATGACCTTCATAACATCTTTCGAAATCAGTCGGCTATCAGCTTCAATAGACAAACGTCTGTTTGGTATCATTTTTAAACATGGAACATATGTAGACAAACGAAGTATATCACCGGCGATCAAATTGTGATTTTTCTGAAAATTTTGATTTCATTCTTTAGTCATATGCTTCCTTATTACAAAATATTTTGTATATAAAGATCATAGCTTTCTTCATGACCATAAATTGACATTTTTTTACACCTGTAATAAAGCTTGACACAGGTAAAAAAAAAAACTTTAAAATACATAATTTGACATAACATTTTATGTAGATTATTAATACGACTGAAACCTTTACTTACCTACTTAGTATCTTTCAGTGTATTAAGTTTTATTTATATACTCTATTTAATATTCAAAAGATCAATTAAATGTGACATGCAATAAAGTGCAAAACGCAATATATATATATATATATATATATTATATATATATATATATATTGTGTGTGTGTGTGTGTGTGTGTGTGTGTGTGTGCATTTAAAGAAAGTCCTGCTTCGACGTTTCACGTCTCTTCCGTGCGCTAGACTTAGGAGGCACACACACACACACACACACACACACAAACACCACACACACACACACACACACACACACACACATATATATATATATATATATATATATATATATATATATATACCAACTCCTCCGCATGAGCAGTATGTGATACAAGGTCAATTTCTTAAGCGGAGTTTAACAGGTTTGAATTCAGAGATTTCCTTCTCCCATACTAATTGCCATGCCAAGTTTAAAGAACTCAATCTGCCCTGCTATTTACCCATAGCTGAAAGTAGAGCCGACGGATGTATACCATTCATAAGAGTATTAGCGCTATGGGAAATGTAGACGGCCTCGTCCAGGATTTGAACTCAGGTCGACAACTCCATTTTCTCCGACTCTAACCATTACACCATGCGTCAGATTTTACGGTCATGCCTGTGTGCATCGTCAGCATAAAGCTGCAAGATACCAGACGTTGAATTTGTATCTGTGCTAATGTGGTAAAAAAAGAACATGCACGCCTAGCATCACATTAACATACGTGTGTAAAACTCGACCAGGTCACGCACGAAATTTTTCTCTTGTTGTCATATTTTTTTTTTAAAGAACTGAAAAGTATATACGTTGAGAATACCTACATATTTAGTTGAGGTACATTTCGGTATCCGTTTTTCTCTTGATAATATTTAGTAAAAAAGGACGGAATTTTTTCTTAACTAATTTTTATTTCTCAAATCATCTTATTAGATACTAGCAGTACCCTAAATAATAATACATGTTGCAAATTAACAGGCTTTTGAATTTAATATTTCTAGCGGGAATTGTGAATATACGAGGGTGAGTAAAAAAGTAATACCATTTTGTTTAGGACAGGTATAACTACGAACACAGGAACATGTATCATACATCAAAATGGAACTGATCATATTCCTACTTCTCCACATAATCACCGTTTCTCTCAATAGTAATGTTCCACCTTCGAATGAGAGCGTGGTGTAATGACTAGAATCGGGGTAAATGGAGTCGTCGACCCGAGTTCAAATCCTGGACGAGGCTGCCTACATTTCACATAGCGCTAATACACTTGGGAAAGGTATGCAACGCCTGCTCTCCCTCTCTATTTTTACCCTACTCTCCTTCGTTCGTTTCTTTTCTGTGTAATGTGTCCTTTTCATCCTCGTTCTTTCGTTCTTTATAATAAAAACTGAAAAATAAGAATTCCGCGGATAAGCAATATCAGTATTGACATTTTTTTTAATTTCATCTTTGACGATTTGGACGGTCTCATTTTTAACTATAGGTGTTGCAGGATGCTAACGGACGGAAGATCTAATTCCTATCACGCGTATTAATAGGTATTCAATTCAATGATATTACACACTATATTACCATGAATTCCATCCCTCCTTAACATAGATACTTCTCTGTTTTTCTGTCTGTCTGTCTGTCTGTCTCTCTCTCTCTCTCTAATATATATATATATATATATATATATATATATTATAATAGTATACACAGGAATAACCTATTATAATAATAATTTGCTCTACTAACGTATTGAGCACTTTATATTTGTTATATCGCTGTCTTATCATTGTGAAACTTGTATCAACTAACCATTGTGTCCAGTTTCACCAATAAGTCAACATTTTCATATATAAAATCATATATATATATATATATATATATATATATATATATATATGTGTGTGGGGGGGTGTATATGTGCGTGTGTATGTGCGTGTGTATGTGTGTTTGTGTGGGCATGCGTGCGCCGTGTGTTTGTGTGTGTGAGTGTAAAAGTAATGCATAGATATGAAAAACGAGAGTTCCGAGGAAACTATTTTAAAATTATTTTTGTAGTTTTCAAATTATGCACTGCGTCCGAAGTAAATGAAATTTTAAACACATTGTTCCAATGTGTTTGTTTTTTCGTTTTTTAAACAGGAACTCTTCTTTTTGTCTTTGTTCTTCTTTTTGTTTTTCTTCTTCTTTTTGCTATTATGACGAAATTCAAATATATCAATGTTCTCTTCCGTCGAATAACTTGATAAACCCAACACGGCAGCATCATCAGCCAATATTTTAATATCATGATCAAGATTATATATATATATATATATATATATATATATATATATATATATATATATATATAAAATATATAATAATAATAATAATAATAATAATAATAATAATAATAAAAACATTTTAAACGTCGACGGTAATTTTTAAATATTAATAAATCATTCTCACGACTCATATTTTTTTATTCTCACAACACTTATTACTTTTCCACATATTGTCGGGTTCATTTCCATTTCTTTATAACTCTCTCGCACACGCACACACACACACACACACACACACACATTCTTAATACAAATAATTTACTGTTATATTATCTATATATATATATATATATATATATAGATATAAGATTTATCCAAAACTTGGTAGTAAGGGATGATTCTGTATGTGATTTCTAAGATCCACTGTACTAATATTGATGATCCAGTATGTATAAATACAGCGAATCTTTAAATCACTGAAGAGAGCTCAATGTATAATAACCTTTTAGATTATATACAGAGCAATATTCATCAATAAAGGAAGAAAGAACTCAACACCGTAATCCCATAATACATTTATTTCGACGAAAATTTTCGTCGAAATAAATTTATTATGGGATTACAGTGTTGAGTTCTTCCTTCCTTTATTGATATATATATATATATATATATATATATATATATATATATATATATATATATATACCGTCTGGTGAGGGGGTGGCTAGACACCCTTCAAAACGAAATCAAGACATGTAAAAGGACAGAAGAAGATCTTTGCTAAACGGCCATCTATCTCATTATTTCTAAAGTTCAACCGCTCCTCGTTATATCACGGTCGTGTAACCTTAGTAGTGTTAGAACCATGTCGTCGGGAAGTTAAGTCCCTGGTAGAGTCACCCAAGGCGGATTGGTCTGGTACACAGTGGTATTAGGGCCACAACCCGGCCAAAGGGTCAGATAAGTTGGATGGAGCCGGCTCAATCGACCCAGGGTGAATGCCCCCACAGAAACAGACACAGAAACAGAAGGACTGTTGTATAGCCGTATATACCCTTCTGCCATACTCGGGTATATGATAGAGAGATATAAAGACATATTAGATTAGCGATGAGAGATCTTACTTGGTATTTCTACTGTGGTTGGCTCTTGCTGACTGGTTCTTTTCTAGTTCGTCGGCCGCCATTTTATGTTTACTTTATGGTTGACTTATCTGCTGGTTTTTCTTCTTTTCTTCTTTGTTGGGCTGGGCTGGGCCTTGTTTGTTTCTTCATTTAATTTATTACAACAAGACTTAAGTTTGCTTGATCAATCTTTATTTTCTTCTAGCCCATATTGGCTCCGCCGCGGGGATGAGAATGGATCCCAGGAGAGACGACAATCACGTATCTTTCCTTCAAAATCGGATCGAATCTAAATAACTAACTAAAATATATCACGTGTGTGTTAAAAAGCGCACCTCTAAGGGGTCAAGGGTTACTAACAGTCACCGGTAATTCTTTGGGACTCTTTGATTCTAAAGTTAACGACCCTTGATTTAAATATTTCTAACTTACAGGTACGTTCACTATTCATTACTTCTCATGAATTTTAACTGGACTAAATGAAAAATGAATGTCTTTTCTTCAGATTTATTTTTGGAGGAACGACCAATTTTTCAATATGTAGAGTATTCATTTCCTAAACTTCTTTTCTGTATTTTTCAATATGTAGAGTATTCATTTCCTAAACTTCTTTTCTGTATTTTTCAATATGTAGAGTATTCATTTCCTAAACTTCTTTTCTGTATTTTTCAATATGTAGAGTATTCATTTCCTAAACTTCTTTTCTGTATTTTTCAATATGTAGAGTATTCATTTCCTAAACTTTTTTCTGTATTTTTTCAATATGTAGAGTATTCATTTCCTAAACTTCTTTTCTGTATTTTTCAATATGTAGAGTATTCATTTCCTAAACTTCTTTTCTGTATTTTTCAATATGTAGAGTATTCATTTCCTAAACTTCTTTTCTGTATTTTTCAATATGTAGAGTATTCATTTCCTAAACTTCTTTTCTGTATTTTTTTAGATATTTAATTAACCCCTTCCCTTCATATATTGACACCTTCTAATTATCACTTTATTATTAATCGAAAAATATCTTTACTTGGAAAAATATCTTTTAAAAAAAAAAAAAGACTGCGTTAATTTTGTTTCATTCTTAAATGCACTCTGTTATCTCACAGTTGGCAGCGGGTCGTGTGAAGACAAAGCTCCCTGGAGTGTTGCCGGCTTTTACGACGTGACGTTGTACGGGTCGCTGACAGTTGAGATCGACCAGGCTTGGATCAGTGGGAGTTGATCAAGGGTTACCGCGCTTCGACCTGTCACGTTACAATAAACGAGCGTTAAAAGACTCATTGGTTTTGATCTTCGTTACATGTCGTTACATTTGGCACGTGTCTACTGGTTCCTTTCGCTGCAGCACGGCACACCCGAAAGCTTGCCCGTATTCTCAGTCAACAACAGAAACGGATAACTGTGATACATAAGTGTAAGTTTAATTCGTTTCATACTTTAAACCACTCACTGCGGCTCTCCAACCATATCGATCCTTCTGTAAACCGCTGGCTGCGGGTCACGCACGTGTCACTGAGATTACAATGACAGCACTTTATTTGAATAGAATGAGTTCTGAGGTTGAATAGATATTGAAAAATACCAAAAAGATTTGATACAGCCATGGGACAAATTTGTTAGGCAAAGAGTTAAGCTGCATGTCTGCCGCATATTAACTCCGAATCAAACCAGGATGGGGTTCAACGTCTAGGCACCAGATCTGGATACCGAAAAGGGTGGGGTTCAAAAAGGAAACAAATTTGTGATGTTATAAAAAATAATCTGACACCGCTAAGAGAAGGGGTCACACCTAAAATGAGGTAATTAAGTGAGTATCCGGTACTATTATTATTTCTGTTACATAATCCATGTAGTTCTAGCTGTGGCCAAGCTGTAATTAGTATCATTTGGATTATTCGGACTATTGCCCTCATCTTCATAGTTATCTATACAACGTTCCGGCCTTCTTCAGGTATTTCTTGTCGGACTAGGGAATATTCTCGGACTCGGGAAACTTCTTTTTGAACTGGGGGCCATCACGGAACTTTGAACCTTACCCATTATTTAGTCCACGGGTGTATCCTGTTCTCATTCCGCTAACCATAGTTGGGGTAGGGGCGTTAAGCTGAGTCAATTATTAGTTATGTTACCCCTATCCTGACCAGGATTGAACCTGTCACTTAGAACTGTTTAACCTAACTCCTTTAACGACTAGGCTATGTGTCCGCTTGGACAATCCAGTGTCCATTTTGGGAACTTATAAACCTAATGTCTTATTTTGCCAAGAATATCTTCCTATTCACTTATATATGATTTTTACCTAGACTCATATTGGGGGCTTTTTGGTTTTTGTGGCATTTAAACATTTTATTGTTGATTAACTGATTAATTAATTGAGTGTTTTTTAACGGCACGTCAATCCTGTTGTGGTTATTTTCTGCATAGCGGTAAATTGTGAGGGATTGTAAGATTTATTGTTTTGTTTTGTTTTTTTCCAAGGATATTTTCTTGATTTTGAGTTTAAGTTGTATTCAGTGGTTTGTTGCTAAATGGATTGGGAACTTCTTTCAGGGATAAGTTTATAGAATGAATTTCAAGTTATATTGTGATATTTTGTATGCTTTTATTTCTTTAGGAAAGAAAAATGCTATTTACATATCGTCAAAGGAAATAGACTCGGCAAGCTGAATTTAAATCATGGACGAGGCTGTTTCTATTTCATATGACACTGATACCCTTAGGAAAAATATGAAACCCAACAATTCTCCTTCCAGCTATGGCTAAATAGTGGGGGCTACTAGGCTCTTTAACTATGGTTAGGCAACGAATTTCGATGAACACAAACTCTGAATTCAAATTAACATGTTGAAGCCTACTCGTGTGTAGTTGGTTGATATATATATATATATATATATATATATATATATATATTATATATATATATATATATATATAATGTTGTTCTGATTCCTACGGGGGGAAATTTAATATTTTATAAAAAAGAAGGACCGCAAAATCTATTATGTTCTCAGAAAAAATTTTTTTTAAATTATTTTTATCTTACATATCCTTACATTTTACCTTACATATGCTTTTATATATATATATATATATATATATATATATATATATATATATATATATATACGTTAGGGTAGCATGGACATGTAGTCAAAGGTGACAGGTAACTAGTAGTTTCTCACCTATGTGATCTTCAGAACAAGTAAAATACACATATACACGTCTTCCCCTCTTCCCATATCTGTCTATATATATATATATATATATATATATATATATATATATATATATATATATATATATATTTAGGCTATCTTTGAATTAACACACATATACACCTATAATTATGTGACTATTGCAGTTTACTTGTAACTATAGCTAACTATATTATTAATATATATATATATGTATATATATATATATATATATATATACACACACACACACACACACACACACACATATATATATATATGGGTGGGTGTGTTTCTGTATTTGTGTGTCTGTGTGTGAAGTGATGATTTTTATATAAGCGTACATTTATCATTGCAATTATAAATGCTTAAATATATCTATATATATATATATATATTCCTCTGTTATATAAATGACATGTATATGTGTGTTTCTGTGAGTATGCGTGTGGTGTGAGAGAGTGTTTGTGTATGTGTGCATTTGAGTGTGCGTGTGTGTGTGTGTGTGTGTGTGTGTGTGTGTGTATGTGTCATTGAATCAAAATTCTTGAAATATTTGTATAAGTAGTCCTTCAATTTTTTATCTACCTTTCCTAAATATTTCAAAATCATTTCAGTTACCTCTTTCGTACAATTTTTATTTCATTCTTAAATTATATTATTTCATATATGTATATAAAACGATCTCTCTTTTAATTATTTTCATTTTGTTCTTTATTCCTTTTTACTCAGCCTTGTCATTTTCCTCCTTTTTTTCATGCCCTCGAGGAATACGAACCATTCCATTCCACTCCTTCTAATAATTAAGAAAAAATGTTTGAGAAACTAAAAACCAGTAGACAAAAATAAAACCAAAAACAATATTAAAGCCTTTGCTATTAGATTCTCACTATCTCTGTCTCTCCCGTGCCAAGTGTAGTGCTTCCTTCTCCCACCATCCCGGTCGCCTTGTTTCTCTCCCTCCTCGATCTGTCTCACTTGGGGGAAATATCGGAGTAATCGTGACGCGGGTCACCCTATACATTTTGGCCTCAGGCTACTATAAATGTTTCAACTGTCTGTTTGTCTAAAACCTAAGTGACAGCCATTAACTTGCTGGTGTGTATTTAATGGGAGGAGCTTTCATCAGTTTCATTGTGGTCAGAAAGAGATCGATTGGCAATAGCATGAGGGGTTTTGTCATTAAATATTGAAGTGTGGGCCATCCAGGCAAGTCAACCAGGTCAGTTCAGGAGATTCCATCTTTCCCCCACAACTTCGAGGGTAACACACACACACACACACACACACACACACACACACACACACACATATGCGGGCTCAGAACAAATACATATCCGACGGACGCAGGAAACTTTTTGTGCGGGTGTGGGCAACAATATTGTGTTGTTATACATTCGCCTGCGCCTGCGCCTACCCTGCACATCTCGCCGCCACACTCAGTCTTGGCTTGACAGTCGTTTTGTGATGGACCTCCCGATTGATACTACCGCCAAGTATGAACTTTCGCAGTTATTCAGTTTTTGAAAGCAAAAGGCATTGAACCGATTGAAATTAATCGACAATTAACAAGAGTATATAGGGAGTCGTGCATGGATGTCAAAAACATCCGCAAGTGATGTAGTGAGTTTGCAAGGATTACTGGGTTCAATAATTCATCAACGAAATGCTGGCGAGCTGTCATGAGATATACCTACAAAACTGATTTAGATTTTTGCATTTCATCCTGGAAGATTTGGACAGTCTCATTTTTAACCAGAGAGTATTGCAAGAGAATAACGGTCATAGAATTAAGGAACATGGGGATTGGTATATAGATTAAAAAACAACTCTACTGTGATTTGGCATATCAACCATCGTGGGTTATTTAAGGCCAAAAAGATTCTTGTAGAATAATAGTTGTGATACTTGTTGATAATGAGTTATCTCCTTTGGATTGTTTCAGTTGAAGGAACTCTTTAGCAAAAGAGTTAGAAGGTTGGTTGGCAACTGACTATATATATGATGGTTGTCCACCACTAGAGTGACTGGCATTAGACAGCCTATTGAGAGTATTGCATGTGGCATAGCTCGTGGGATGAGGGGATCCATACCTTTTGCATGGGTATCAGTCCGAAAGTGAACGTAATAGTGCAACTCCTGTTTGAAAACCGCTTACTATGGTACCGCAGTTCAGCAGGTTAACCACTACACCACGTGAACCCCTTTCTTTCCTAGTATGACTCACTTGGTAACCTGATGCAAGAAATAATTAGGAGTATTCTTTTAACAAACTGACGCAACAACTAAAATGGAAAAGATTTGTTAGTTGCTGTTCTTTTGCTATGCGGTTAATGAATATGTTGATGTTTGTGGTGATGGTGATGATATTAGTATCCAATTACTTTATTTATTTGGAAAAAGTAAATATTTTGAGATAGATAGTGAAAGATGGATAGTGAAAGGTAGAGAGAGAGAGAGAGAGAAAGAGAGAGAGAGAGAGAGAGATAGAGAGAGAAAGACAGGGAGAGAGAATGAGTTTTATTAGTTTTCTTTATTTAATGACATATCAATCTTCGTAGTAGCGGTACTATTTAACTATTTAACACATATCAAACGGGGATTGTTACCTTTACCAAGTCTGTTAGTCCGAGAGTGAGTATGATCGCACGACTGGAGTACAAACTCGCTTACTATGAAGTCGCAGTCTAGTACGTTAACCACTACGTTACATTTTGGGTTCTCCTTCCGACTCTAATCTAAAGGTACTTATTTATTAGTACTTATTTTCAAATAAACTCGATATATGGATATATATATATTCTTGCCCTGATGAGCTACTATGTGAAACTGTTTGTAGGTATATCTGACTCATTAGGTTTAGCTTTATTATTTGCTCTACTTAGGTATTGAGCACTTTTTACTTTTTAGATTTTGATAATCATAGCGGTTTATATATATATATATATATATATATATATATATATATATATATATATATATATATATAATTCTTTTCCTTTGGCCAAGGGTTAGCGTATTAACCAATTATTTTCAGTTGGTACGACCCTCTTGGTGTTTTCTTTTTTTTCATTTTTCCCCTGATAAAGTATGGTAGTATATTTTTTAGGGCTTACCAATAAGTCTTATATATATATATATATATATATATATATATATATATATATATATATATATATATATATATTAAACCTAATGAGTCAGAGAATATCTACCGAAGTTTCAGAGAATATCTACCGTATCATCAGGATAATTCTGATGATCCGTTAGGAAAGACTTCGTTTGATATTGTTACGTTTTTAAGGGCCATTCCTTGGCCTTATAGCAGAAGCGCTTATCTGGTGGAATTGGATCCTTGATAATGAGTCCCTTTGATAATATGAATCCTTTGGTTACTAAAGTGTTGTCAGTTACTGGTATAAAGTCCTTCGAGAGTATTGGTACAGATCCGGCAATCCAATGTGTGTCCATCCTCAAAGAGTGCAGTTTTAATTATGACGAATGTAGGGGGGGTGGTTAAGTATTCTATCAGGCCAGTAGTATTACTAGTGATTGGTTACAAGAGTCAATCACGTGACCTTGGATAGTCTATAAATCTAGGTGGGTAATTAGAGCACATCAAATAATCCCAACAGATATTATCTGACTAATTAGGATTACTTTATTATTTATTGACTCAACTTGTTGTATTGAGCACTTTTGTATATTTAACTTAAGTAACTCTAACAGTATTTCTCTTCTTTTGGCCATTCTAATAGTACCATATGATTATTTTCAGGGGGTGCATATGATTTGGTCTTTTCTTGTAGTAATATATTAGTTCGAACTCCAGTCACAGTATTAAGATCCATTTTAGACTCTTGGGAAAAGTATTCAACACTTTCATCACACCAGCTATGGATTGAATAGAACCACTACTGTTCGTCTGCAAGGATGGCGTAGCCTTAAGTAACACACGAAGGTTGATATGCAATTAAACACACAAACCAAAGCAAGGGATATGTTGTTAACAACCTAGAATATTGGAAAGACTATAAAACCGGAACTTACATGGAATTTACGAATTATTAGCTCTAGATGGAAATGCTTGATACGCTTTAACTGTGGGTACATTATTTGTATTAAGAAGTTTAACATGTATTACTAATAGTTATCAATATTTCGAAATGAACTATATATTTTAAGCTAACACCTACCAATGCCATGCACTGACATCGCCTCAGATAAATAATGGACCATATCGTTGAAATTTCAAGGAAGGAAAAAGGAAAGCAAATATAGAAATGTTGAATATTGAAAATATAACTGATTGATAACTTTTCAAAATATTTTGGTAGTAGAACGTCTTACATTTTGAAATATAAATCTCGGAAATAAGAAAAAAATTAATCTTTTTCCAGTTGTTCCAGTTGTCTATTTTTTATTTTTTAATTTTTTTTTTTTAGTTCCAGCTGTCTATTTTTTCTTTTTCTTTTGTTTTTTAGGGATTTTTTTTTTAATTTATAAGATGTAAAATAAATACTCGCATTCATTTTCAGGCAAAAGCGTATTTATTCAATTAAAGAAAATATTGTATTAAAGATATGTAGCTAAAAATAATGAGATTCCATTGAATAGTCTTTATAAAAAATATTGAAAATTTCAAGGGGGAAAAAGGAAAGCAAATATAGAAAGAAAGAAAAAAATGTGAGAAATAGGAAGCGAGAGCCCTTATCTTCTGTTTCAATGAAAATAGCAAAAAAAAAAAAAAAACAGACAAGAAAGTTGGAAAAGAAGGTTCCCGAGTTCGACAAGAAATACCCGAAGAAGACCGGAGGGCCCATCGACCGAAATGTGGTACATATTAGTACAATAGTTCGAATAATCTAAATAATACTAATTATCAAGTCTCATCAAAAATATTCAGAGAAATATTTTAATATAACTCTTAAATAAATATGTTTTAATAGCCAAATTATGAAACCATGGTATACCCATTATTTCCGGTAGTTAGATATTAGTTGATAAAAATGCTAAATTGAAATACTTCTTGTGCTTGGTGTTGTTGTTGTTGTTGTTGTTGTTGATGATGTTGCTTTTGTTGTTCTTCTTCATCAGACATTATCCTCTTCTTGTTCTTGTTCTTGTTCTTGTTCTTTTTCTTTTTCTTTTTCTTGTTCTTTTTCTTTTTCTTCTTCTCTAAAAAATCAAAATATACATGAGAGACCCACTATCAAAAATGCGGACCCTAAAGTTAAAAAATTAGAAAAATGAATTAAATTATGAACCACTTATGAAACAGTTCGCTCAAGGCGACACATGCCTTTTCCTTTATTTTCAATAGTATTTAGGCTATATATATATATATATATATATATATAATATATATATATATATATGTATATATATATATATATATATATATACATATACATATGTATATATATACATATATATACATATATAAACATATATACACACATATATATATATGTGTATATACATACACACACATATGTATCAGATGAGTCTACTTTTCAGTGAATATATATAATATAATATATATATATATATATATGTGGTGTGTGTGTGTGTGTTTGTGTGTTTGTGTGTGTGTGCTATACACACACACATATATTTATATATATATATATATATAATATATATATGTGTGTGTGTGTGTGTGTGTGTGTGTGTGTCTATAATATATATCAATGGTAAAATAATTTTGGGGTTTTAAAACGAATCATGATCGCAATGTGTAAATGAATGAGAAACTAGTTTGGATATTATGCATGTTCCATTTGTTATTCCAATATTAAGAAAGATACAATATTTCTTTTATTAGGGTTTTTGTTAGATATCTTACACATTTCCCGCACATCTAGTAGTCACGTTTTAATTCCCAAGCTGGTGGAAGAGTATTCCATTATTGCCATTAATCCAAGGTTTATTCTGACCTTGAGAGATAGTACCTGTTATGGTACCATATATGGCTTAAATAGATTTTAAAAGATGAGTTTAAAAAATATGTTTCTAAAAAGAATTGAGTTTGAAAAACAGATTGAATACCCAGCAAGAATGAATAAACTAAAATGTTTTCGGCATAAAATAAATCAATGTTTGACATGCTGTAAAATCCAACCAACCAACCAACCATCAACATCCCGATTTT
>CM042169.1:41261917-41268426 GCA_023376005.1 Doryteuthis pealeii
ACAGGTATACATATTAACTGTCATTTGGGTTAACCCCTCCCCCTGTCCAAAGGGACGGAGACATAACTTGTGTCTACTTCCTAGCTGGAGATTCCAGAAGAAATAGGATTTGACTTTCACGGGACTGTCTTTAAATATCCATTTGGCAACGCCACCTAACGGCAAACCGTAGCAGCAAGGGAAATTAATCTAATGCCAACAAGGGAATATAATCGCCACAATACAGTTCTCCAAATTATTTGATTGTAAATAAACAGGCGCTTGAATCTAATATTACAATAGGTATATAGATTGATTGATAGATACATATGTCTGGTTGTTTGTATGTATGTATGAATGTATGTATGTTTGCTGTGAGAAAATGTTTTCAGTGGCATTTTAATACGTAAGGGCGTGACATGGTTGTCTCTCTTGTAAGTTTTTAATGGTTCCGATGACATCAAATGAATCAGATACTTGAGTTATCTCAAGTACATTACAATCGGGAGAAAGAAAAAAAGAAAGAAGGAAAGAAAGAAAGAATAGAAAAAAAGAAGGATATAAATTAGGAAAAGAAAATATGAGAAAAGTTAACAAAGGAAAAAGGGGAAGAGAAATAAAGAAAAATAGAAAAAAAGAAATAAATAAAACGAACGAATAAAGAACAGAAACAAACGAAAATAAAGCAAATAATCAAATAATAAAAGAGAATAAAGAAAGACACAAAGAAAGATAGAAAGAAAAGTAAAGAAGAAAAAAAAGAAAAGAGACAAAACAACAAGAACGAATAAAGAAAGGAAGACGGAAATAACAGACAATGAAATAAAATGAATAAAAGAAATAAAGAAATAAAGAACACACGAGAAAAGAAGAATGACAGTAAATAAAAAATAAAATGGAATGAAGAAAAACAGATTAGAAGCAAACAAAAGAAAGGATAAAAGAAAAAGAGACATGAAAGAAATTATACATGAAGTAATAGTGAAAGAGAGAAGTGGAAAACAAGAAAAAAAGACAGAAAATAAATAAAAAGAAAGAAAGAAAAAAGAAGGAAAAGAAAGAAAGAAAGAAAGAAAGAAAGAAAGAAAGAAAGAAAAAAAAAAGGAAGAAAAGAACAGATAAAAAAGAACGAAATCAAAGAAAGGAAAAAAGAAAAAGATTCACGAAAGAAAAAAAATTACACGTGAAGTAATAGCGAAAGAGAGAAGTGGAGAACAAGAAAGAAAGACAGAAAATAAATAAAAAGAACGAAAGAAAAACGAAGGAAAAGAAAGGAAGAAAGAAAGAAAGAAAGAAAGAAAGAAAGAAAAAAGGAAGAAAAAAACTGACAAAAAAAGAACGAAATCAAAGAAAGGAAAAAAGAAAAGGAAGAAAAGGAAGAAATTAAACAACGAAAGAAAGTAAACATAGAAATAAAGGGTTAAAGAAAGAAAGAACAGACAAGAAACAAACAACAAAAGAAAGCAAAAAAAAAGAAAGAATGAAAAGGAAGAAAGAACATATGGCGTAAAAGGAAAGATAGAGAGAGATAAAGAAATGAAGAACTTTCTCTTAGAAACAATAGATCTAGAGAAATGACAAAGAAAGAAGGGATAAAGAAGAACAATAATGAATAAGAGACAGATTAAAATCGTAGCTGAGCAATCCATGACATGCAACACTCTACTTTGTTAATTAATTACTTGCTCACAGTGCGCCCTTTGCTTCCCAAACGACTGGTCTCATCAAGCCCTAACACCTAGATGATTGTCCCAGCGCTATTGCTCTTATGCTAAGCCCCGACTCTTTTTATTATATATATGCTAGAAGGCGGTAACTGAGGGACTTAATGACTTGCATATGAAGTTAGACTTTTCATCTAGTGGTGAAGTTCCAATTCTGGAGCACAATTACACCATTACTTAAATAGAATAAATGAGTTTTAAAAATATGAATTAAAACGAATCGAGTACCTATCAAGAATGAATTATTTCGATTATTTGTATTATCCGGACTATTGTCCTCATCTTTATAATATTTTGACGCTAAAAGAGATAACTGATGTGTAAATCTTCACGTGATGTCTTCTAACATTTGAGATGCAGGGGTTTGATCTCATTACATGTTTGAAAGGAATAATACAACTAATGCAAATTACCAAGCCTCATCTCAAAAATTCAGAGAAATAAGAATGAATTATACAAAACATCTTCGGTATAACATGGCCCAATGGGTTTACATGCCGTAAAAGCCAACCAATCAACCAACAAATTGGTTTGGTTTGGTTTGGTTTGGGTTGGGTTGGGTTGGTTTGGTTTGTTTTATGTCATATCAACCTCAATGTGTCATTTAATACCGACAAAATTTTGAAATAAAGTCATTCTTAATGGATAATCAAGTTTGTTTATAAACTCATGTTTTTCTATTTAACCCATAGATGGGACCCTAACAGGTACTACCACTCCGGTTCAGATTGGACCAGGGAGCAATGGTGATCCACAAACTCCAAACCTCCAGAATTAGAACCTCGCCATCAGATAGAGTTTAACGTCATTCACAGGACATTTAGACCCTCAGAGACCGCCTTCTAGCACCCATATGATAAAAAGAGTTGGAGCTTGGCATAACGGCAATATGATTGGGCAATCATATAGTTGCTAGGTCTTGACGTGGAGTATTGCAAGTCATTGACTGCTCAAACACCTGGGTTCTATCCTTAAGCATCGCGGGTCGCCACCCCACGCCCAACATGAGGCCCCATTTGAAGGAGTCTTACTCCTCTGCAGAGGTGCAGTCGTTGCATTCTAACGTCCCAACTAACAAATTAAAATAAAATGTTGTAGGAAACAATAGATAAATAGAAATGATAAAGAAAGATGAAGTGACAATAAGAATTAGGGGATGAGAGACGGATTCAAATAAACATTAACAGATAAAAATAAATGTGAATAGATAAGAATACAGAAAAAAACATGAAAAAACTGTGAAATCGGTAAACATGAAAGCGTTAATGAACAAAAGGTATTGAAAGAAACCTAGACTATTTATCGTCTGAACAATTTTAAGAAGTGAAAAAAAGAAAAATGCCGTCCGAAATAAAGAAAATATTTTTGTATTTATTTTTTTAAAGAAAAAAAAAGGCAGGATAAAATAAATAAAAAAAATACGTCTTCTTCAGCGCTACCCTCACGGTAACATTAATGCATATATATTATATATATATATATATATATTATATATATATATGTGTGTGTGTGTGTGTGTTGTGTGTGTGTGTGTGTGTGTGGAATTTGGAAGTGGCGGAAAAAAAAAAAGACGCGCTTATATTTGCCAACACAGGTCGGCATCTTGACGGCAAACAAGCCAGCCGACATGTTCGGTTTGGATTGGGGGTCTGGAGAAGCGCAATATGGAAGCAGGAGTGGCTTGGTTAGCGCCGGAAATTTCGATGCTAAAAGAAATAATTGATGTGTAAATCCACACGCGATGTCTTCCGACATTTTGTGATGCAGGGGTTTGATCTTATTGCAGGTATGTTTGAAAGGCAAATTCATCCGGCGAACGATTTGCTAAATGGCAGACGACCGTTACGTCAGTTTGGCGCCAAATCTTCCGGAATTCATTTTCGCTTTTTGTTCGTTTTGTTTTATTTTGTTTCGTTTATTGCTTGTTTTTTTATTTTTTTTATTTTTTTAGTTATTATTATTTTTTTACCTTATTCATTTTTTTGAATCTCAATCATTTAATTGTTCAAAAAGAAAATTGAATGGCATAGAATATGTCGCCTTTTAAAACTACTCGTAAGTCTACGAAGTCTTCTTTCTCTCTTTTCTCTCTCTCTCTCTCTCTCTCTCTCTCTCTCTCTCTCTAAATCTGTCTCTATCTCATTCTCCCTCCCTATACCTGTCTTTGTCTCTCTCATAAACACATAAGCATATATATATATATATATATATATATATATATATATATATTTGTGTGTATATATATATATATATATATATATATATATATATATATATATATTCGTCTGTCTGTCTGTCTGTCTGAGTCTGTGTCTCTCTGTGTGAACCATCATATATTTCAATTGTTAAAATACATGATTGTAAAACATATATATATATATATATATATATATATATATATATATAATTCAACGCTAAAATGATTAGAGTCGTGGGGAAATTGATTTGTCGACCCGAGTTCAATTCATGGACGAAGATGCTTGAATTTCCTTGGGAAACGTATCAATCCAATTCTCCTTCCAGCTAAGGGTAAATAGTGGGGTAACCTGGTTAGTTGGTTGGTTGGTTGGTTGGTTGGTTGGTTGGGTTTTACGGCATATCAACCCTTGGGGTATTCTATGCCGAAAACGTTAAGTTTTATTCATTCTTGTTGGCTGTTCAATTTTTATCACACTTAATATCAAACACATTTTGTTAGCTCATTTTTTATTTATTTAACTTATAGATGACCCTAACAAACCTTACTACTCTAGCTTAGAGTGGACCTGGGAGCAATGGCATTGGAGGGGTACTCCACTTTCCCCAAGCTACACATTGGAACTTCACCATTAGCTGCGGTTTTAACGTCATACACCTGAAGACTAAGACCCCCAAAGACTGCCGTCTAGCACATATATGAGTGTTTGGCGGTTTGCCATAAGGGCAATAGGGCCCGGACAATCATACAGTGCTAGGTCAGGCAATAGGATTTCTTCCTTAAGCGAGTCGGTACAGTCGGTGGGGTACGTTTAGATCCAATCCCTGGTGCCTGATACGCCCTAAAAAGGGAAAATACAGGAAAGCTTGAGTGTTGAGATTTTTTGTCATATAATGTGTGTATATGGATCCCCGCTTCTACTTATAGACTAGGCCGGAATTATGTGATCTAACTCTTGGCCAATCACTGGCAGTACTCTGATATTGATACAATTCTTAACCGACCATACAGGTCATAATTACGCAGAAATTCTTTGGCGACGGAAATAGGATTTAAACACTGAACCTTTACCAATACGCAGGATAGGACCTATATGCTTACCAAAGAATTCCATAACAAGTTGACTTTCTTTAAGCCCTTTTCAACTGGCCAAGGGTGGCATTTTAAAACTTTTAACCGAGTAACCCTGTTTTAGATTTTAAAAACAAATTCGAGCGCAAGTCAATTTGTTTCGTTGTCAATGTTATTTCATCGTTCGATCGTCTCGTAGTAGTAACCGACATATAAGCAGTTGTTTTACTACCAGAATTGTCACACCAGGGCACACAAGAACATCAGGTTCGGTCGGTGAGCCATATTGTGAAAATGAGAGAAGAAAGAAAGAAAGGTCGTTTGTTAACAGACGATTTTTAGAGTTTTTTTTAAAGAATTATAACCCCCAACCCTAATACTAACCCTAACCTTAGCCGCGAACCCTAACCCGTAATAAACAACCGGATTTTGACAGGAAAATAAAAAAAGGGTCCTCATGAAATCGAGATCACAAAAGGGGTGCCTTAAGGTCATATGGTCCAAGACTTTTGACTAAGCTCATTGATGTCGTATTGTTCTTCCTCAAACTTTTCCCACTCTCATCCCGAATCCCCCATTTCCCCGATTTTATGATTACCATTAATCCCCTGATTCTTTTTCTTAACGTTCATTCACGGATTGTGTATTTCCCTACATTTTTCAAAAATCAGAATTTTATCTGATTGGAATTCAAAAAATCAAAATGCATTCCAAACAAATTTTTCCTTTCAAAATATTTTTCCAAATTATTACTTTCTCTCTTCTTCATCTGTATTCACTTTACTAAAATTAATTGTTTTTTTACTCCCTAAATACGTTCGAGACCCCTGAATTATATTACGACCTGTACGTAGGAATAACCGTGTGTTAAAAAACTAAAACATTTATATTGCATCTGTAATGTGAGGTATAATGATAATTTGAAGAAGTTATCAGCGTCTGATTGGTTTTGACCGTGACTAGTAAGTTTTGTTTGTCTCCAAGGGGATGACTGGACCACCCAGACTGTGGGATTATTAACGGTTGGTTAGTTTATTTTGCGATCTGGTGGTGCCACCTGTGTCAGGATTAACTACGGCAGATGTCCCCGCATGTGGGTTGAATTTATTGGCAGTGCCCTTGCGTGGGCCAGCCGAAGAAAAAAAACGCAAACTAGCACTGGAATGCGCTTATAAGCTCACAACTAGTTACAGGTTGGGCAAGCACAAAGTTCGAGAAAATCTGTTTCACCTTGTAAAACAAACAGAAACCGACAGATTCCGAACTTTTCTGCGGTGTCAGTTAAGCTGTATATAGAACTAAAAGTGAACCGTGGCTATATTACACACATTCACACACACAACAACACACACACACACCCCATACTGCGCATTCGGTAGGCATAATTTCTTCTTTATAAGGTTTAAATGTCGACGTTCAAATTTTCCTTTTTGTTAATCTGAAGAAATCTAAAAAATATATACTTTTGTGTGAGAACATATTCACACAACTTCGCTGCGACAATCAGTTAGGCTGATTGTTGGTTGGGTGGTGTGGTT
>CM042169.1:41268526-41278526 GCA_023376005.1 Doryteuthis pealeii
TTAGGAAAATATGAAACCAACATTTCCTTCCGCTATGGTAAATAGTAGGGGTACTAGGCTTTTAATATGGTTAGCAACGAATATTCGATGAAAACTCTGAATTCAAATTAAATAGTGAAGCCTACTCGTGCGTAGTTGGTTGAATTTATATATATTATATATATAGTATATAGTATATTATTAATATATTAGTCGCTAGGGTAGCTGGACATGTAGTCAAAAGTGAAGTTATCGTAGTTTTTCACTATGCGATTCTCAGAGAACAAGTAAATACACTTCGTCTTCTCTCTCAGCATAATCTGGTATGTTTTATTCAGGTTAGCTCAGTCGGTAGAGCGTTCGCTTATAACAACAAGCTTCTAGTTCGATATGCCGGTCTCGCTAGCGTATGAGTAGACAGGGATTGTGGGTAAGTAAGGAGCTGAGGTAGGGTTGTGGCGTCACAGCTCAGAGTGCTAGAAAAAACAGATCCTCCTTGGTCTAAGCGCTAGTCGAAAAGGGATAGTCCCTCGTGCATGGTCTGATACGAATTAGGCCCGCCCCCCCGACGACTTTACCTATCTCACCTAACTATACTACCTACTATATACGCCTACACTACTACCCCTATACCTACCTATACCCCCGTGGCTGTAGATGGTCACTCCAGCTCTTCACTTTTGCTCGGCATCGGGTTCAAGCGGCAGTCTTCATTGGTAGACCGCTGCTCAATATGCACATGACGTCGTTCATCAATACCCCCCATATACTCCTCACTCATATTATATATATATATGATATATATAATAATAATACTATATATATATATTATATGGCTAGCCCCCCCCCAGCCATCTTTAAATTAAATCATATAACCTATAATTATGTGGATATTTGAGTTTACTTATAACTATGCTAATATTTTATTAATATAGTACCTATCCTTTACATATATATATTTACTACCCCCACCTACCTCCATCACCCTACTCATATATATTGGGTGGGTGTGTTTCTGTATTTGTGTGTCTGTGTGTGTAAGTGATGATTTTTGTAAAAAGGTTCTTTCATGTGAATTATAATTGGCTTAATATATAGCTAGTTTGAGTGTGGTGTGTGATATAGTATATTCCTGTTATATAAATGACACGTAGTATGTGTTGTTTTCTGGTGAGTATGGCGTGTGTGTGTAGAGAGAGTGTTTGTGTATGTGTGCAGTTGAGTGGTGTGTGTGTGTGTTTATGTGGTGTGTGTCATTGAATCAAATTCTTGAAATTTTTGTATAAGTAGTCTTCAATTTTTATCTACCTCTCTAAATATTTCAAAGGATCATTTCAGTTTATCTTCGTACAATTTTTATTTAATTCTTTAATTTAATATTATTCAATAATATGTTATAAAACGAATCTCTTTGATTTTATTCATTTTGTTCTTTATTCTTTTTTACTATCAGCTTGTATTTTTCTTCTTTTTCTCATGGCCTGAGGAATACGGAAACATTCCAATTCCATCTTCTAATAATTAAGAAAATGTTTGAGAAAACTAAAAACCCAAGTAGACAAAAATAAAACAAAAACATTATTAAAGGCCTTTGCTATAGATTCTTCTATCTCTGTCTCATCCGTGCAAGGTAGTGGCTTCTTCTCCACCAATCACCGTCCCTTGTTTTTCTCCCTCTCGTCTTGTCTCTTGGGGAATATCGAGTAATTCGTGGACGCGGGTCACACTATACTTTGGCGCTCCGGCTACTATAACATGTTTCACCTGTTGTATTGTCTAAAACTAGTGACAGCCATTAACTTGCTGGTGTGTTTTAGATGGGAGGAGCTTTCATAGTTTCATTGTGGTCAGAAGAGATCGTTGGAATAGCATGAGGGGTTTTGTCATTAAATATTTGAAGTGTGGGCATCCAGGAAGTCATCAGGTCAGTTCAGGGAGATTCCATCTTCCCAAACTTCGAGGGTACACACCAAGCACACACAACACCACACACACACAACACACATATGCGGGCTCAGAAAAATAATATCGAGGAGCAGGAAACTTTTTGTGGCGGGTGTGTGGCACATATTGATGTTGTTATCTTGCACTGGCTGCGCCTACCCTTGCACATTCGCCGCAACTCAGTCTTAGCTTGACAGTCGTTTTGTGATGGACTCCGATTGATTCGCAGTATGAGTTTATTCGGTTTTTGAAAGAGTAATGCATTGAAACCGATTGAGATTAATGACATTAAACAGGAGTGTA
This sequence comes from Doryteuthis pealeii, assembly GCA_023376005.1. Taxonomy (NCBI): domain Eukaryota; kingdom Metazoa; phylum Mollusca; class Cephalopoda; order Myopsida; family Loliginidae; genus Doryteuthis; species Doryteuthis pealeii. Next base: position 41,270,753 of record CM042169.1, read on the forward strand.
TAGGGAGTGTGGCATGAAAGTCAAAAACTCGAGTGATGTAGTGAGTTGCAATGATGAGGGTCAATGATTCATTACAAAATGCTGGTGAGCTGGCATGAGATGAAATACAACACGGATTTAGATTTTTTGCATTTCATTCCTGGAGAGTTTGGGACAGTCTATTTTTAACGGCATACGGGTGTTGGCAGATGATAAGGGTCATAGAATTAGGAACATGTGGATTGGTATATTAGATTAAAAAACAACTCTACCTGTGGTTTGGCATATAACATCGTGGGTTATTTAAGGCCAAACATTCTTTGTCGAAGATAGTTGTGGTAATTGTTGATTATGGATTATTCCCTTGGATTCTGTTGCAGTTGAACGAATCTTTGGGCAAAAAGAGTTAGAAGTTAGTTGGCACTGAGCTATATATATTGATGGTTTGTCCAACATGAGTGTGCATTAGAAGCCTGGGTTAGCTAGTCGGTAGAGGTTCGGACTAGAAACCACAGGTTCATAGTTCGGAATACCGGTCCTCGAACTCAGCGTATGAGTAGCACAGGGATTGTGCGGTAATAGGTAAGGAGTTGATGGTAGTGTGCGCCCACCTCAGAAAGCTGAAAATAATCTCCTTGGTCTAGGCTAAGTGAAAGGGGATGCATGGCTGAACGACATTGGGCGGAGACTATTACATTACTTTTATATGTGGGATAATAGTTCGTGGGTGAAGGGATCCTTACCTTTGCATGGGTTCAGTCGAAAGTGAACGTATAGGGACTCCTGTTTGAAAACCGTTACTATGGTACCGGGCAGGTTCAGCAGGGTTACCATACACCAAGTGGAACCCTTCTTTCTAGTATGACTCACTTGAATAACTGATACAAACATAATTAGTATTCTTTTAACATACTGAGCAACACTAAAATGGGAAAAGAGTTGTTAGTTGTTTTCTTTGCTGATGCGGTTAATGTATTTGATGTTTTGGTGATGGTGATGATTATAGTTCCATTACTTTATTTATTTGGAAAAAGTAAATATTTTGAGATGATAGATTATGTGGAGTGTTAGTGAAAAGTAGAGAGAGAGAGAGAGAGAGAGAGAAGAGAGAGGAGAGAGAGAGAGAGAGGAAGGGAGAGAGAATGGAACTTTATAGTTTCTTTTTTAATGACATTATCTTCGTACTATTTATCTATTTACAACATTTCAGATGGTGAGTATAATCGTCACGACTGGAGGGTGCTAGTAGTTAACGACAAACGTTACACTTCGGGTTCTCTTTCCGACTCTTACTAAAGGTACTTATTTTTATTTTTTTTCAAATAAGCTATATATTATATATTATTATAATTATATATATATATTATATATAATATATATTTTATTTTTTTTTTTTTTTGTTGTCCTGATGAGCTACTATGTGAAACTGTTTGTATGTATATCTGACCTCATTAGGTTTAGCTTATATTTTCTTACTTAGGTATTGCAAGCATTTTTAATTTTAGCTTTTGATAATCCTAGGCGGTTTATATATATATATATATTTAATTATATATATATAATTATATATATATAATATTTATTTGTTCATATACTATATGTTCATGTTTATTTATTATATAATTATATAGTTATATTATAATATATATAATATATATATTTTTTTGGCCAAGGGTTATAGTTTTAACCGATTATTTTCAGTTGGTACGACCTTTCGTTTTTTTTTATTTTATTTTTTCCCTCTGTAACTTTGGAAGTATAATTTTTACAATCAATATTTGCCGGGTTTTTTTCTTACCAGCAGGGTTACAATCGTTATGGTATAGTATATATTATATATTATTATATATATATATAAATATATATATATATATATATATTTAAATACCTAATAGTCAGAGAATATCTACCGAAGTTCAGAGAATTTACGGTATCAGGATAATTCTGATGATCCGTTAGGAAAGACTTCGTTTGATATTGTTTACGTTTTTAAGGGCATTCCTTGGTTATAGCAGAAGCGCTTATCTGGTGGGAATTGGAAATCTTGATGAAAGAGTCATTGATAATGTGAATCCTTGGTTACAAGTGTTGTCAGTTCTGGTATAAATTTTCGAGAGTATTGGTACAGATCCGGAATCCATGTGTGTCATCCTAAGAATGCAAGTTTTAATATATGACGACTTGTTGGCGGTTTAAGTATTCTGTCAACCAGTAGTATGACTAGTGATTAGGTACAAGAGTCAATCAGTGACCTTGATAGTCTATAAATCTAGGTGGGTAATTAGAGCTAAATAATCCAACAGATATTATCTGACTATTAGGATTACTTTATTATTTATTGATCACTTTTTGTATTGAGCACTTTTGTATATTTTAAGTAACTCTGACAGTATTTCTTTTCCTTTTTGTCATTCTAATAGTATTAGTGATTATTTTCAAGGAGGTGGACATATGATTTGGTCTTTTCTTGTAGTAATTATAAGTTTGAACTCAGTCACAGTTTAGATCATTTTAGACTCTTGGGAAAAGTATTCAACACTTCAAATCCCGCAGCTATGGTAAATAGACACTCTGTTCGTCTGCAAGGATTGGTGTAGCTTAAGTACAAACGAAGGGTTAGATATCCAATGAAACACGACAACCAGAAGGGATTGTTGTTTAACACTTGAAGTATTGGAAAGACTAATAAACGGAACTTACATGGAATTTACGAATGTATTAGCTCTAGATGGAATGCTTGATACGCTTTTAACTGGTGGGTAGCATTATTTGTATTAAGAGTTAACATAGTATTATAATAGTTAATCAATATTTCAAATGAACCTTATATATTTAAACTAGCCTACCCATCATGCCTGATGATGCTGCAAGTAAAGTAGGAACCATATCGTTGAAATGTCAAGGAAGTAAAAAGGAAAGCAAATATAGAAATTTTTTGAATTTGAAAATATAACTGATATGATAACTTTTCACAAATATTTTGGTGTCAGAACGTCTTACGAATTTTGAAATTTAAATTCGAAATTAAGAAAAAGCATTATCTTTTTCAGTTGATTCAGTTGTCTTATTTTTTTTTTTATTTTTTATTTTTTTAGTTCCAGCTGTCTATTTTATTTCTTTTTCTTTTTTTTTAGGGATTTTTTTTTTTAATTTTAATTGTAAAATAATACTCGCATTACATTTTCAGGCAAAAGCGTATTTTATTTAACTTAAGAAGTATTGTATTAGAATATGTAGCTAAAATAATGAGATTCCTTGATAGATCTTTATAAAAAATATTGAAATTTCAAGGGAAAGGAAAGCAATATAGAAAGTAAGAAAAAAATGTGAGAAATGGAAGCGAGAGCCCTTTCTTCTGTTTCAATGAATGCAAAAAAAAAAAAAAAAAAAACGACAAGAAAGTTGGAAAAAGGTTACCGATTTCGACAGAATACCCGAAGATGACCGGAGGGCATCGCCGAATGTTGGTACATATTGTAATAGTTGATAATCTAATAATCTAATTAATAGTCTCATCAACAATATTCAGAGAAATATTTTAATATAACTCTTAGTAAATATGTTTTTAATAGCCTTATTAAACCATGGGGTATCCATTATTTTTTCGGTAGTCAGATACTAGTTGATAAAAATGCAAAATTGAAATAATTCTTGGTTTTAGTGTTGTTGTTATTGTTGATGATAATGTTGCTTTTGTTGTCTTCTTCAACAGACTTATCCTCTTCTTTTTTCTCGTTCTTGTTCTTTTTCTTTTCTTTTCTTGTTCATATGTTCTCTGTGTTCTTGTTCTTTTTTCTTTTTTTTTTCTTTTTCTTTTTTTGTTCTTTTTCTTTTTCTTTTTCTTCTCTAAAATCGAAATATACATGAGAGACCCACTATCAAAAAATGCGGACCCTAAAGTTAAAAAATTAGAAAAATGAATTAAATTATGAACCACTTATGAAAACAGTTCGCTCAAGGCGACATGCTTTTCTTTATTTTATATATATTTAGGGTATATATATATATATATTTATATATATATATATAATATTATAAATATAGTAGTGTGTGTGTGTGTGTGTGTGTGTATACATACACATATGTATCAGATGAGGTCTACTTTTCAGTGAATATTATATATATATGTGTGTGTGTGTGTGTGTGTGTGTGTGTGCTATATATATATAATATATATATATATATATATATATATATATATATACATATATATGTCCATAATATATATCAATAAAATTAATTTTTGGGTTTTAAAACGAATCATGATCGCAATGTGTAAATGAATGAGAGACTAGGTTGGATATTATGCATGTTCCATTTGTTATTCCAATATTAAGAAAGATGCAATATTTCTTTTATTAGGGTTTTTGTTAGATATCTTACACATTTTCCGTACATCTAGTAGTCACGTTCTAATTCCCAAGCTGGTGGAAGAGTATTCCATTATTGCCATTAATCCAAGGTTTATTCTGACCTTGAGAGATAGTCCCTGTTATGGTACCATATATGGCTTAAATAGATTTTAAAAGATGAGTTTAAAAATATGTTTCTAAAAAGAATTGAGTTTGAAAAACAGATATTCAATCTGTTTTTCAAGAATGCAAGAATGAATAAACTAAAATGTTTTCGGCATAAAATAAATCAATGTTTGACATGCTGTAAAATCCAACCAACCAACCATCAACATCCCGATTTTAGCAATTATAGCATGAGATGGGTGATTCCTGTAAGAGCAAAACTTTTAGTAAAACATGTTAAATGGCTGATATTGTCTATTTTATCTTTTTATCTTTTATATATTAATACGTTTGTTCCTAAATCTGCTCTCCGTTATTATCCTGCAACACACTTGGTTTAAAAATTAGACCCTCCAAATCGTCCAAGATGCAATGCAGAAATGTGAATACAGATAATCTGGAGTCGCTTAAACGCAACTTTTTACTTGTTCCATTTTATTTCACCCAATTTTTAAAATGAAACATTCCAGATGGTCTCGCGTCAATTAAATGCCCAACGTAAAATTTAAATGAATTTAAAAAAAAAGTTAAATTTGTTTTATTTGTAATATTGAAATTGTGAATTACAGAAAATATAATGGTAATTCTGACCTTATTTTCGTCCCGGCCTGCTGCCCTAATTTACGCTATGTTTTAACGAGCCAACGTCAGGCAAATTTCCGGCTCAATGTTTTTGTCACCTTTATTTTTGTATTATTTATTCTTAAGACAACAGTAGGATTTATAGGGAATGAAATTGGAAATTATTGATTATGGCTTAAATTGCTCCTCAAAGGGTCCCGCTAGTAGTAATTAGTAGATTTATATTTTCCTAAATGGAACGTCTTTCGGAAAGAAAGCTATTTATGGTTTATACCAAGACAACGATATTTTCCTTCTTCCTTTTTTTTTTTTTTTTGCTAATTTCATATCGCGCTAACATTCCCAAAATTCTCTTCCAAACTACCCGTTTCTATCGGTTATCACACCAGGCAGGATTAGGGTTTTACGCACGGTACCCAGAACCCGCACAAATTTGAATGATACAAATTTGTGAACGTAGACATACTCTGATGTGTCCATGTGTTAAAAGTTCTTCCCTTCTTTTCCACCAGGGCCCAGTAAGTCTTGATCGTCTTATTTGGATGGTTTGTGTGATAGGAGGTAAGTGGCTCTACAGCTGCTTATTTCTAGGATGCTACTTCGAAGAATTGCTTCAGACAGCATGCAGAATCCTCATGTAGTAATTTTGTAATTGAAGCTGTGAAGCCATACAATAACACTAACACGGCTACAGTTCGGAAGAATTGTCGCTTTATCTTATCAGAGATATCAGATTTACATATAGTCGCTAATATGTCTTTCGAATGCGTATAATGACATCGCTTTCTGTAGATAAGATATGAAAACCTAGGTATGTGAACAGTCTAATAATTTGTGTGACTTTCCATCCACTTGTGAAGATGTCTGATCTTGTTTAAAGCACATGAATTCCGATATATCTGAATTCACATATTGGCCAATGCCTCGATGTCCTCTCTATTTAACAGTGATTCAGGTTAAAGAAGTGCATCTACGAGAAGCGTTAGATCTGTGGGGATTAATAGAAGTAAAAATAAATAACACAAAAGTAAAACAAAATCGAATAAAATCGAATAAGATAAATAAAAAAGACACAAAAATAACAATCTCCCAGAGGGCTTAGGACCGGGAGAACCTTCCTGGCATGTTCTTGGCGTCTGGACTCTGGCGTCCTTGGTAACGGTTGGTTAATAAAGACTCTCTCTGAGCTTCCAACTAGTTATGTTATTATCTCTCTCCATTTTTACTGACGCAAGCTCTATCCCGATAGATCTTCTGCGTAGTCGGCGTCTGTAAAATTTATGTGGCTTATCCCCGTCTTCTTGCTTGTGTTAACGTGACACACACACACACACACACACACACACACATATATATATATATATATATATATATAAGAGATTTATCCAAAACTTGGTAGTAAGGAATGATTCTATATGTGATTTCAAGATCCACTGTACTAATATTGATGATCCAGTATGTATAAATACAGTGAGTCATTAAATCACTAAAGAGAGTTCAATGTAAAATAACCTTTTAGATTATATACAGAGCAATATTTATCAATAAAGGAAGAACTCAATACAGTAATCCCATAATAAATTTATTTCGACAAAAATTGGGGCCCATATAAATCTAAGTTGATTTAAACCGGCTCCCCAAATTTTTGCCTCATCAGATGGGTCTCAATTCACTTATGAACAAGCATATCACAAAAAACCCCAAAGAGCTGAATATATGTAAATTCAAACAAAAACAAAAAAATAATTAAAAAAAATAATAAAAAGATTATATATATTTTTTTACAGTGTGGGAGTGTAACCATAGAAACAGGAAGTGAATGAAAAAAAGAGATACATCTCAAAGTTGATTTCTAGGGTGTCCAGACAGACAAAAGGTGACATGACAGAAAAACAGAAAGTATATTAAATAAAAAAGACAAGTAAATAAAAGATTTTAAATTTAAACATTAGAGTATAATGATGTATAAAAGAAACACTAGTTAAGATAATAATGATAAAATAAATTGATAGAAGATAATAAATTTAAAAATATAATAAATAATAGAAAATAAATTAATTAAAAAAAAATAATATAATAATAATCTAATAAAAATAATACTCAGAAGAGTCCTGGAGACCTGAGGAGACTTGCTGTCACTCGGACTCCAGTGAAAGACCATCAGCTAACACTGATGTGAAAACTCAAAAGGAGTAATAATAATTAAAAAAATGAAATAATTTGAAAATATATATATATATAATAATAATAAATATATAATCATAATAATGGTAAAATAATTAAAAATATAATAGTAATAATATAATATAAATAATAATAATAATAATAAATAATTTGAGATAAACTAAAGAGATATAATAAAAATAATAATAATGTAATAATAATAGGATGAATTAATTAAATAATAAAATAATTTGAAAAATATATAAAAATACAAATAATCATAATAAAATAATTAAAATTAATAATAAAATATAATATTAAGATAAGAAAGATAATAATAATAATAATAATAATAAAATAATATTAATAGTAATAGTAATAGGATAAATTAATAAAAATAGTATAATATTAAAAATATTATTAATAATAATAATATTGAGATGAAGTAAAGATAATAATAATAAATAATAATAATAATAGTGATAATAATAGGATAAATTGATTAAAATAATATATAATATTTGAAAAAATAT
>CM042169.1:41283526-41298526 GCA_023376005.1 Doryteuthis pealeii
AATCGCCACAATACAGTTCTCCAAATAATTTGATTGTAAATAAACAGGCGCTTGAATCTAATATTACAATAGGTATATAGTTTGATTGATAGATACATATGTCTGGTTGTTTGTATGTATGTATGAATGTATGTATGTTTGCTGTGAGAAAATGTTTTCAGTGGCATTTTAATACGTAAGGGCGTGACATGGTTGTCTCTCTTGTAAGTTTTTAATGGTTCCGATGACATCAAATGAATCAGATACTTGAGTTATCTCAAGTACATTACAATCGGGAGAAAGAAAAAAAGAAAGAAGGAAAGAAAGAAAGAATAGAAAAAAAGAAGGATATAAATTAGGAAAAGAAGATATGAGAAAAGTTAACAAAGGAAAAAGGGGAAGAGAAATAAAGAAAAATAGAAAAAAAGAAATAAATAAAACGAACGAATAAAGAACAGAAACAAACGAAAATAAAGCAAATAATCAAATAATAAAAGAGAATAAAGAAAGACGCAACAGTCAAGAAATGAACAAAGAAAGATAGAAAGAAAGGAAAGAAGAAAAAAAAAAGAAAAGAGACAAAACAACAAGAAGGAATAAAGAAAGGAAGACGGAAATAACAGACAATGAAATAAAATGAATAAAAGAAATAAAGAAATAAAGAACACACGAGAAAAGAAGAAAGACAGTAAATAAAAAATAAAATGGAATGAAGAAAAAACAGATTAGAAGCAAACAAAAGAAAGGATAAAAGAAAAAGAGACATGAAAGAAATTATACATGAAGTAATAGTGAAAGAGAGAAGTGGAAAACAAGAAAGAAAGACAGAAAATAAATAAAAAGAAAGAAAGAAAAAAGAAGGAAAAGAAAGAAAGAAAGAAAGAAAAAGAAAGAAAGAAAGAAAGAAAGAAAAAGGAAGAAAAGAACAGACAAAAAAAGAACGAAATCAAAGAAAGGAAAAAAGAAAAGGAGGAAAAGAAAGAAATTAAACAACGAAAGAAAGTAAACAAAGAAAGAAAGGCTTAAATTAAGACAGAACAGACAAGAAAAAAACAACAAAAGAAAGCAAAAAAGGAAAAAAGAAAGAATGAAAAGGAAGAAAGTACATATGGCGTAAAAGGAAAGAACGAGAGAGATAAAGAAATGAAGAACTTTCTGTTGGAAACAATAGATCTAGAGAAATGACAAAGAAAGAAGTGATAAAGAAGAACAATAAGGAATAAGAGACAGATTAAAATCGTGGCGGAGCAATCCATGACATGCAACACTCTACTTTGTTAATTAATTACTTACTCACAGTAAGCCCCTTCCTTCCCAAACGACTGATCTCATCAAGCCCTAACACCTAGATGATTGTCCCAACGCTATTGCTCTTATGCTAAGCCCCGACTCTTTTTATCATATATATGCTAGAAGGCCATAACTGAGGGACTTAGTGACTTGCATATGAAGTTAGACTTCATCTAGTGGTGGAGTTCCAATTCTGGAGCACAATTACACAATTACTTAAATAGAATAAATGAGTTTTAAAAATAGGAATTAAAACGAATTGAGTACCTATCAAGAATGAATTATTTAGAGTATTTGTACTATCCGGACTATTGACCTCATCTTTATAATATTTTGACGCTAAAAGAGATAACTGATGTGTAAATCTTCACGTGATGTCTTCTAACATTTGTGATGCAGGGGTTTGATCTCATTACATGTTTGAAAGGAATAATACAACTAATGCAAATTACCAAGCCTCATCTCAAAAATTCAGAGAAATAAGAATGAATTATACAAAATATCTTCGGCATAACATGGCCCAATGGGTTTACATGCCGTAAAAGCCAACCAATCAACCAACAAATTGGTTTGGTTTGGTTTGGTTTGGTTTGGGTTGGTTTGGTTTGGTTTGTTTTATGTCATATCAACCTCAATGGGTCATTAATTGCCGACAAAATTTTGAAATAAATTAATTCTTAATGGATAATCAAGTTTGTTTATAAACTCATGTTTTTCTATTTAACCCATAGATGGGACCCTAACAGGTACTACCACTCGGGTTCAGATTGGACCAGGGAGCAATGGTGATCCACAAACTCCAAACCTCCAGAATTAGAACCTCGCCATCAGATAGAGTTTAAGGTCATTCACAGGACATTTAGACCCTCAGAGACCGCCTTCTAGCACCCATATGATAAAAAGGAGTTGGAGCTTGCCATAACGGCAATATGATTGGGCAATCATATAGTTGCTAGGTCTTGACGTGGAGTATTGCAAGTCATTGACTGCTCAAACACCTGGGTTCTATCCTTAAGCATCGCGGGTCGCCACCCACGCCCAACATGAGGCCCCATTTGAAGGAGTCTTACTCCTCTGCAGAGGTGCAGTCGTTGCATTCTAACGTCCCAACTAACAAATTAAAATAAAATGTTGTAGGAAACAATTGATAAATAGAAATGATAAAGAAAGATGAAGTGACAATAAGAATTAGGGGATGAGAGACGGATTCAAATAAACATTAACAGATAAAAATAAATGTGAATAGATAAGAATACAGAAAAAAAAACATGAAAAAACTGTGAAATCGGTAAACATGAAAGCGTTAATGAACAAAAGGTATTGAAGAAACCTAGACTATTTATCGTCTGAACAATTTTAAGAAGTGAAAAAAAGAAAAATGCCGTCCGAAATAAAGAAAATATTTTTGTATTTATTTTTTAAAGAAAAAAAAAAGGAAGGATAAAATAAAAATAAAAAATATACGTCTTCTTCAGCGCTACCTCACGGTAACATTAATGCAATATATATATATATATATATATATATATATATATATATATATATATATATATATATATATGTGTGTGTGTGTGTGTGTGTGTGTGTGTGTGTGTGTGGAATTTGGAAGTGGCGGCAAAAAAAAAGACGCGCTTATATTTGCCAACACAATCTTGACGGCAAACAAAGCCAGCCGACATGTTCGGTTGGGATTGGGGGTCTGGAGAAGCGCAATATGGAAGCAGGAGTGGCTTGGTTAGCGCCGGAAATTTCGATGCTAAAAGAAATAATTGATGTGTAAATCCACACGCGATGTCTTCCGACATTTTGTGATGCAGGGGTTTGATCTTATTGCAGGTATGTTTGAAAGGCAAATTCATCCGGCGAACGATTTGCTAAATGGCAGACGACCGTTACGTCAGTTTGGCGCCAAATCTTCCGGAATTCATTTTCGCTTTTTGTTCGTTTTGTTTTATTTTGTTTCGTTTATTGCTTGTTTTTTATTTTTTTTATTTTTTTTATTTTTTTAGTAATTATTATTTTTTTACCTTATTCATTTTTTTGAATCTCAATCATTTAATTGTTCAAAAAGAAAATGAATGGCATAGAATATGTCGCCTTTTAAAACTACTCGTAAGTCTACGAAGTCTTCTTTCTCTCTCTCTCTCTCTCTCTCTCTCTCTCTCTCTCTCTCTCTCTCTCTCTCTCTCTCTCTCTCTAAATCTGTCTCTATCTCATTCTCCCTCCCTATACCTGTCTTTGTCTCTCTCATAAACACATAAGCCTATATATATATATATATATATATATATATATATATATATATATGTGTGTGTGTGTGTGTGTTATATATATATATATATATATATATATATATATATTCGTCTGTCTGTCTGTCTGTCTGTCTGAGTCTGTGTCTCTCTGTGTGAACCATCATATATTTCAATTGTTAAAATACATGAGTTGTAAAACATATATATATATATATGTATATATATAATTCAACGCTAAAATGATTAGAGTCGTGGGGAAATGGATTTGTCGACCCGAGTTCAATTCATGGACGAAGATGCTTGAATTTCCTTGGGAAACGTATCAATCCAATTCTCCTTCCAGCTAAGGGTAAATAGTGGGGTAACCTGGTTAGTTGGTTGGTTGGTTGGTTGGTTGGATTTTACGGCATATCAACCCTTGGGGTATTCTATGCCGAAAACGTTGTTTTATTCATTCTTGTTGGCTGTTCAATTTTTATCACACTTAATATCAAACACATTTTGTTAGCTCATTTTTTATTTATTTAACTTATAGATGAGACCCTAACAAACCCTACTACTCTAGCTTAGAGTGGACCTGGGAGCAATGGCATTGGAGGGGTACTCCACTTCCCCAAAGCTACACATTGGAACTTCACCATTAGCTGCGGTTTAACGTCATACACATGAGACTAAGACCCCCAAAGACTGCCGTCTAGCACATATATGAGTGTTTGGCGGTTTGCCATAAGGGCAATAGGGCCCGGACAATCATACAGTTGCTAGGTCAGGCAATAGGATTTCTTCCTTAAGCGAGTCGGTACAGTCGGTGGGGTACGTTTAGATCCAATCCCTGGTGCCTGATACGCCCTAAAAAGGGAAAATACAGGAAAGCTTGAGTGTTGAGATTTTTTGTCATATAATGTGTGTATATGGATCCCCGCTTCTACTTATAGACTAGGCCGGAATTATGTGATCTAACTCTTGGCCAATCACTGGCAGTACTCTGATATTGATACAATTCTTAACCGACCATACAGGTCATAATTACGCAGACATTCTTTGGCGACGGAAATAGGATTTAAACACTGAACCTTTACCAATACGCAGGATAGGACCTATACGCTTACCAAAGAATTCCATAACAAGTTGACTTTCTTTAAGCCCTTTTCAACTGGCCAAGGGTGGCATTTTAAAACTTTTAACCGAGTAACCCTGTTTTAGATTTTAAAAACAAATTCGAGCGCAAGTCAATTTGTTTCGTTGTCAATGTTATTTCATCGTTCGATCGTCTCGTAGTAGTAACCGACATATAAGCAGTCGTTTTACTACCAGAATTGTCACACCAGGGCACACAAGAACATCAGGTTCGGTCGGTGAGCCAGATTGTGAAAATGAGAGAAGAAAGAAAGAAAGGTTGTTTGTTAACAGGCGATTTTTAGAGGTTTTTTTTAAAAAGAATTATAACCCCTAACCCTAATACTAACCCTAACCTTAGCCCCGAACCCTAACCCGTAATAAACAACCGGATTTTGACAGGGAAAATAAAAAAGGGGTCCTCATGAATCGAGATCACAAAAGGGGTGCCTTAAGGTCATATGGTCCAAGACTTTTGACTAAGCTCAGTTGATGTCGTATTGTTCTTCCTCAAACTTTTCCCACTCTCACCCCGAATCCCCAGTTTCCCTATTTTATGATTACCATTAATCCCCTGATTCTTTTTCTTACGTCATTCACCGATTATTCTGTGTATTGCCCTACATTTTTCAAAATCAGAATTTTATCTGATTGGAATTCAAAAACAATCAAAATGCATTCCAAACAAATTTTTCCTTTCAAAATATTTTTCCAAATTATTACTTTCTCTCTTCTTCATCTGTAATTCACTTTTACTAAAATTAATTGTTTTTTTTTTACTCCTAAATACGTTCGAGACCCTGAATTATATTACGACCTGTACGTAAGAGTAACCGTGTGTTAAAAAAACTAAAACATTTATATTGCATCTGTAATGTGAGTATAATATCATAATTTGAAGAAGTTATCAGCGTCTGATTGGTTTTGACCGTGACTAGTAAGTTTTGTTTGTCTCCAAGGGATGACTGGACCACCCAGACTGTGGGATTATTAACGGTTGGTTTAGTTTATTTTGCGATCTGGTGGTGCCACCTGTGTCAGGATTAACTACGGCAGATGTCCCCGCATGTGGGTTGAATTTTATTGGCAGTGATTGCGTGGGCCAGCCGAAGAAAAAAAAACGCAAACTAGCACTGGAATGATCTGCTTATAAGCTCAACTAGTTACAGGGCAAAGCACAAAGGTATGAGAAAATTTTTTCACCTGTAACAAAAAGAACCGATTCTGAACTTTTCCTCAGTGTCAGTTAACTGTATATAAACTATAAAAACCGTGCTATATTAACACACATTCACACACACACACACACACATACACACACATACACACACATACATATTTCTTCTTTATAAGTTTTAAATGTAGACGTTCAAATTTTCTTGTTGTTAACTGAACATAAGCTGAAAAAAATACTATATTAGCATACATACACACAAAATTACACTCAAAAACACACACACACAGACAGACACATAAACACACACACACATACACACACACACACACACATAAATACATATTTCTTCTTTATAAATTTTAAGTGTAGACGACAAGTCTTCTTGTTTTTAAGTTAAGATAATCTACCAAAATATACTATATTAGCATACAAACACACAAGCACACACACACAAGCACACACACACACACACACACACACACACACACGCACACACACATAAAGGTATATATTTCTCCTTCATAATTTTCAAGGGTAGTCGTTCGAGTCTTCTGGTTGTTTTTTTTTACATTGGGATCAAGAGGGTAGAGAAGATGTCCCATATTTTTTGCCTAAGCGCTTTCAACCATTTCACTGGTCCTCATAGGGATTATTGGCTGTAATGATTGTTTAACACCGGAAACAATATACTAAACGTCTTTAAAAACTAACACACTAAATTTAGCAAGCCTTTTGCAATAGAATTTCCGAAGGGAATAAACCACAAAAATGTCAAACGAATAAAATTCGCATTAAACACTCATTCACTGTAATAAATCTTACGCTTGATGACGACTAGCCTCGTCCAGAATTTGTACTCGAGTGGACTAGTTAATTTCCTACGACTCTAACTAAAATAAACTCGCTACAAAAATATTCCCCTCTTTTGGCATCCAGTTCTGTAGCCCTGAGGTGTGTAGGGTTAACTTTCATTGTCATTACCCCAAGGTCCACCATCGTGGAACATTATAATCATTCTCTATCGGATTTCCGATATTTCTTAAGCGGAGTTTAACAGGTTTAAATTTATATTTTTACTTCTCTTAGTCTGGTTGCCTAACCAAGGTTAATATGCAATAAAACAAAGAAACGAACCTCTCTATATTTATATACATTTACCAAGCTCTCCTTTTTTTTCTCCTAGAAACTGGTTGTTTAACTAAGGTTAAATAGTCCAGTCTGCCCTAATATTCACTCATAGATGGGGGGAGGGAGAGTCGGATTCATACCTTTCACAAGGGTATTAGCGTCTCGTCTAGGATTTGAACTCGTCTCGTCGTATCCATTTCCCATAACGTTAACCCTTACACCAACACGCGCTTCTCGTTATAACTGCTTCAAATTCCTCTTTTACAAAGCTTCATTTAAACAGAGATTTCCCTAACCCGCCATTTTTTGACACGCTTCTTTACCTCACTGATAAAAAAAAAACCTAGAGAGTTCTCCTTTTCTTTCGTATCTGTTTTTGATAATCATTTATTTATATCGCTTGCCTCATTCTCTTCCGTTTACCCCACCCCTATCCACATTTCACTTTTCTATCGTTATTCTATAATTTTTTTTCCTCTTTGCTTTTTGTTTTGTTGTTGTTTTCTTTTGTTTTTGTTTGTTTGTTTGTTTGTTTTTCATTTGTCGGGCATGGCTTCTTTAGTTTCGCGCTGATATTCACCGTCCATATTTTCCCCCCAAGTACGTTATGATGAATTGCATAAAGACAACTTTTACTTTGGGTCGCCCGTTCACGCATCATGGCCGGCATATTTCGCCTAAGAAGTGCCTTGTATGCGAGCCTGAAATGCTGTACGCCAACGACCTCAGCCCCCTCTGCTAAGAGACAGCGAAGATTGATGGCCTATAGTAATATTAGAACTTCCATCTGGTATAGAAATTACGGGAAAAAAAAGTAAGGCTGAGTTTTGGCGCGGACGGCAGCAGAGATAAACTGTCAGATACAGAAATGCAAAGAAATAGATAGACAGGTAGATAGATAGATAAGAAGATAGATAGAGAGAGAGAGAGATAGAGATATGGGGAGAGGGAGAGAGATATACAGTGTCTCCAATAGATAAGAACGTCACGAATATTTTTAATAAAAAATATAATTTTCTAAAAACAAAGTTTACAAGATTTTATGATTTCTACCTGAAAATAATATGAAACAAATGCAGAATAGAGCGCAAGAGATAGTATTATTAGAATCATATTTGACGTATAAATAGCATTAGATTACAGAAACTGCCGAATTAGCCTAAACCGAACCCTAACCCAAATACTATCCTTAAAACTAACCATAACACTAATTATAACACTAACCATAACTCTTTCCCTCACCTTAAACCTAGGCCCTCAAAGGTTTCGGATGTTTCAGTAAAATGTAATGAAATGTAATGTTTTTTATTCATAATCTAATGATATTATTTCTTGTGTGCTACTCTGCATTAGTTCAAATAATATAATCCAAACGGATATTATTAGGTAATAGTTTCACCAAACGTTGAATCAAGCCATTTTGATCAAGAAAACTCTCAAGTGTCTTACAGTACCATTCGTTGCTTAAATGGTCACCCAATGAAGTAGTGAACCGGCTCATCGCTGCTTAACTTCGGTGATCTAGCAGGAACTTGTGCTTTCAGCATAACTTGACTGTAAGCAACATATATATTACAAAAACATGAATATGCAGCAGAATTACACTCTTTCAGAAAATAATATATATTAACTCTTTGTCTACTTTAAACCACTCACAGTAGCCCTCTCACTACTGCGATAGTGGTTAGTTAATTAAAATTGAGTAGAAGGAGTCAGAGTACAATAATAATACGACTTTATTCGAATAGAATGAGTTCTGACGTGAATAGATAATGGACTTTGAAATATATTTGGTACAGCCGTGGAAGAAATTTGGGAGGCAAAGATCTAAGGTTTAGTTGTTTTTTTGTTTAATGGCATATCAAGCTTTGTCAGTTATTTGATATCAAAACTATCGTAATAAAATATCAGTAGAGGAGACATATAAACCATTGCTGATGGATCAGGGTATTAACACCTTTCAGAAAGTTTGAACTCACTTATTAAGTTGCCGCAGTTCAACACGCTAGTCACTGTGCAACGGACATCCCTGTTATCTATCAATAATAGAGATAAGGACTCTATTTGTCTAAAACCGAAACTACGTCCTGCTTATCCAAAATCGTCTTAACATAGAATAAATACACGCCAAATTTGAGCATGCAATCTTAGACGATCCCTATTGTTTTTAAAACAAGTTTAAAAATACATGCCCGATATTAAATATCATAAACAGTTTGTTCTATTTTAGTATATATTCAATTTCATTTTTAACTCATTCCTCCCCCGGTAATATCTTTCAAAAATTAATTTTTACACCGCCCAGAGTATGTTTTTTCTTGTATAGTATATATAGTTTCAAATTAAGCGTTCTTTGTTCTTGTTTTTTTTGATTTTTTTTTTTTTGGGGGGGGTTACTACAAATTAACGCTGTAGAGTTTTAATAAATAATTCGAATTTTGATTTTTCAGACTGTTAGTCCTCATCTTTAATATGGTATGTAAAATCACGATATTTCGGCCGCGGAATCCTACGGCCTTCCTCGGGTGTTTCCTGTGTATCCGAACATAGCAATGATTCAACCTAGGATATTATTTTGAATAGCTTGGCTTTTGATTATACAAGGCGTTACGATGAATATTTTATTCAGATAATGACGTCATTGTTGGACCATTGATATGCTACAATGACGTCATTATTTACGAGTTTAAACATTTCCTGGCCTCCCACTATGGTGGGTTAATACAATGTCTTTTTAACATGGGGGAATACGCACAAACCGAAACTCATGTAGTGTCCATTTCAAAAAGTGCGTGGATTTCTTCGACATTCCGTTTTTGAGGCGCCTCAGGAACAGAGCAATGAACCTAGATAATCTACGAGATTATGACTTTAAACAAATAAAAATAAACTATATCAACTCAATTTCGTCTTTCTTTCTCGTTATTTCTGTTTATCTATCTATTTATCTATCTATCTATCTATCTATCTATATATATATATATATATATATATATATATATATATATATATATTATGTATGTATGTATGTATGTATGTATATATATAGTGCATGTCTTATAAAAGAGAAAGAAAAGGAAAAAGGAAAAAAAAGTGTTATCTCTCTTCCAATTTTTCCCAATCTTTATGCAATAAGTTATCTGATGAAATTAGGTTCATATTGAGCTCTGGTCGATATGAATTCAAATGAGGTTTTGTTAGGTTTTCTGTCAGTCTGTCAGTCTGTCTGTCTGTCTCTCTGCCTTTGTCTCTCCCTCTGTCTCTCCCTCTGTCTCTCTCTGTCTCTCTCCCTCTGTCTCTCTCCCTCTTTCTTTCCATATAACCTTTAATTTGCCTTTAGAAAGCGTTCTGCCCACTCATGACGTAATCGAAATTTCAAAAACAAAAGCAATATAACTCTCTCTCTCTCTCTCTCTCTCTCTCTCTCTCTCTCTCTCTCTCTGTATATATATATATATATATATATATATATATATATAGCTTCTCTATCTTCATATATAAAACATCTCTCTCTCTCTCTCTCTCTCTCTCTCTCTCTCTCTCTCTCGTTTCATCCTCTCTTTATTGGCATTTAAAAAAACATTCCTTTTCTCCTGACGTAATGGAAATTTCAAAAGACAAAATAAGGAAAGAAAGCAATGTAACTCTCTCTCCTCTCTCTTCTCTCTCTCTCTCTCTCTCTTTCTCTCTCTCTCTCTCTCTCTCTCTCTCTCTCTCATGACCGAATCGAAATTTCAGAAAGGAGAGAAAACAACATAAGAGGAAAATATATCCAATGAAGCGTTCAATGTCACGTACATCGACTAGCAGATTCGTCAATTTTCCAAATCCAAACACCATGGAACCAGTCAGAGAGATCCCTGAAAACGTTACGCTTTACTTCCTTCTAAATTTGGCGCCTATCTCGGTGCGCTTCAATGGCTGAATATCTTTGGCAAGACTTGATTCCAATCATTATGGTCGTGAAAAAAATCGGATTATTTTTCTCAATCAGAATTTGATAGTCACGAGCTCCAACAAAAAACGTGGTAGATACTCAAGTGAATAAGGAAATTTGACGTTCGTTGGTTGCTTGTTGCTGGGTTGGTTGGTTGGTTGGATTTTTTGGCATCTCAACCCTTGCTGGATCATTCCTTACAGAGGTCAGTATTATTGAATACAAATAAATGGTTTCAAGTATTTATACCAGTATTATCTGCATTATTCTCGAATATTGTCCTCATCTTCATTGTTATCGGTACAACGTTTCGGCCGATATGCCCTCGGCCTTCTTCAGGTATTTCTTGTCGGACTCGGAAACCTACTCGGGCTCGGGAACCTTTCTTTTTGGTCTCGGGAACCATAGCTGGGTAGGGGTGTTAAGCTATGGTTAGCGGAATTAGAACCGGATACCCCTTGGACTGAATAAAGGGTTGGGTTCAAAATTCCGTGATGGCACCCGATTACGACAAGAAGGTTCCCGAGTCTGAGAAGGTTCCCGAGTCCGACAATAAATGCCTGAAGAAGGCGGAGGGCATATCGACCGAAACGATAACAATGAAGATGAGGACAATAGTCCGAATAACGCAGATAATACTAATCATCAAGCCTCATCTCAAACATTCAGAGAAATAATTTATACCAGTGATTCCCAAACTTTTTTTCTATTTTCGCACCCATAAAATAGTTTGTCTCTTACCTCGAACACTTTAAAAGAGTTTTGCTCTGACCTCGAACCCCTACAATTTATACTTTTGTTCGAAAATATAGAATGTGAATCCATACTACAGTTTTATCAAAAGATTATACATATTTCACTCTCTAAATAATAATTATAATCTAAAATAAAGAAACGAAAATATAAATAATATAAATTACAAAGGAAAAAAAAAATTTTAACGGACGCTTCTCGCCCCCCCCTTGAATGATGCGCTTACTCGCTGGGGTTACGAGCACCCCTGGTCAGGAACGTTTGATTTATACCAATTGAATGGTTTCTATTATCTATTCCAATTTAATAATGATAAACTTTTGCTCACAGCTATACTGCTTTCATAATTTCTACCTAATCTATATATTAATACCGTGTTCCTTAATAATATGACCGTTATCATCTTGCAGCAATATCTGGTTTAAAATGAGACCGTCCAAATTGTCCAAATGAAATGCAAAACTGTAAATCCAGATTATCTAGTGTTGCTTATCCAGTGAATTCTCTTTTTATGATTGTCGTCACTTCAGCTAAATAATGGGCCATTCTGTTTTTATTATAAAGAAGGAAAGAAAAGAAAAAGGACATGCTACACAGAAAATATATCATAAGAAAAAAGAAACAGAGTAAGGAAAAGATAGAGTGAGAAGGATTAGCGCGCAGAAGCGATGACGCTAATATGTTTTAAGAAAAAAGAAAGAAAGAAAGAGAGAGAGAAGAAGAGACAGAGACAGAGAGAGAGAGAGAGAGAGAGAGAGAGAGAGAGAGAGAGAGAGAGAGTGAAGCAGACAGACAGATAGAGTCAGCGATAACGCAAATATGTTTTAATCGAACATAAAGAAAAGGTGAAATGAAAGAAAAAATGAGAGTGAGAGAGAGAGAGAGACAGACAGACAGAGAGAGACAGTGAGAGAGACAGAGAGAGACAGAGACAGAGACAGAGTTAAATCAAGATTATTATGCTTTTTATTTTGAAATAGCTCTTAAGTAAACATATCAAACGTAATATTTGAATTATCTTACTAAACACAGGTCCTACTAATAATTTACACAGTTCTGGTTAATACCCTTGGAAAAGGTATGTATGTTCCCTTTCAATCTAGTTTAATCCTCTCTACCCTAAGTTTTGTGTTAAATAGTACCACTACTATTCTTCTACAAGACTAGCTTTTGCATTAAATGATCCACAAAGGTTAATATACCATTAAACAAAGAAAGAAGAAACACATAAGCTATACAAAGTTATATGGTATCAAGTTTGGTTTGGTTTGTTTTGTTTTACGGCATATCAACCTCAGTGGGTAATTTAATGCCAATAACATTTTGAAATAAATTCATTCTTAATGGATACACAATTTTTTATAAATACATTTTTCTATTTAACCCATTGATGCGACCCTAACAGATACTACCACTCCGGGTCAGAGTGGACCAGGGAGCAACGGTGATGAAGGGGTGCTCCACATCCCCAAACCTCCAGAACTGGAACCTCACCATCAGATAGAGTTTAACGTCATTCCCAGGACATGTAGACCCTCAGTCACCGCATTCTAGCACCCATATGATAAAAAGGGTTGGGGCTTGCCATAAGGGAAATAGGGTTGGGGCAATCATATAGGTGCTAGGGCCTGACGTGACCAGCCGATTGATCGGAAGGGGCCTCTCCGACCGCCCGTCTAGCTCAAGAAAGGGTCTAAGTGGAGTGCTGCAGGTCATGGACTGCTCCTCCACCAAGACACCATCCTTAAGCATCACGGGTCACCACCCATGGCCAACAGGTGGCCCTATTTGGGGGAGTCTTACCCCTCTGCAGAGGTGCAGTCGGTGCATTCTAACGCCTCAGCTGACAGGGCGGTTGGTATCAAGTATTCCCATCTAATACACATATCTTGCAAATAGCTATATGGTATTATATATCTATTAATAATGGAGATTGTCTGTATTTCTGTCTGTAACAAAAACTACGTAATAGCTCTACGTCACAGCTTACGTCACAATAATCTTGTTTGATCATTACATGCACGCAATATTTTATTTGAGAGAGAGGGGGAGCTCAGTTTTCTTTCAAATTGTTTTATTTTTATTTTTTATTTTTTTACTCCTTTAATAAATATGAGGATTTGTCTTACTTATGATACAAACCTTCTGACAATGAATTTTTAACTCCTACCCTCTCAGGCAGTGTCTTTCAAAAATTAATTTTTACGACACCCGGAGGGTGTTTTCTGTTGCTAGTAATCGTAATAATGATAATCTTTTGCACACAGCTATACTGTTTTAAGTATTCTTAACTAATGCTAATCCGCTCTTTCGACTGGAACAGAAAAATACATCGACTGCACTTCTGTAGAGATATCATTTTGTTTAAGAAAGGCATAATTACTAACACAGGAACATGTATCATACATCAAAATGAAACTGGTCCTCTTTGGGTCATATCCCTACTTCTCCACATAGGGAGTCAAAAAGTAATGCCATTTTGTTTAAGAAAGGCATAATTACTAACATAGGAACATGTATCATACATCAAAATGAAGCTGGTCCTCTGTGAATCACATCCCTACTTCTCCACATAGTCACCGTTTCTCTCAATAGCAATGTTCCACCTTCGAATCAGAACATGTAACCCGGATCCGTAAAACTGTTCTTTGAGCCACTTCTTCACAACAGATTTAATTTCCTCGTCATCAGAATAATGTTTGCCCCTCAAACACTCCTGCATGGTGCCGAAGAGATAATAGTCTGAAAGCTCTAAATCTGATGAGTATGGAGGATTCGGTAAAGTTGTCCACCCGAATGAGGCGATTTTCTCCCTTGTCCTGATGATTGTGCGTGGTCGAGCATTATCATGTAGAATTGTCGATTCAACAAGTTGGATCTTACTCGTCGGATTCTTGCTCTGGGTCTCGTTAGGGCCTTAATGTAGGTCTTAATTTTATGAAAAACTTCACATGAAATAAAGAAAATAGTATAATTTTTTTATTCACCCTCGTAAATGACGATAAAGGAACTGGTTAAAATATAAAAAGAAAAATATGTTTTACGGTATATCAACCCTTTTCAGGTCAATTAAAGCCGAATCAAATATTTTTGATAAACAAAAGACTACAGGTTGCTTACAGTACATCGCTGTTTAACTTCTATGATCTAGGGGAAAATGGTACTTTCAGCGTGACGTGACCCTAATGGGAATGATATTTTCTCGTTTACAAATATTTCATTTGCAATATTTCACAATGCACATCTTAAGAATTGAATAAGTTTTCTTGCAGCGTGTTCCAATCGCGTTATTTTAAACAAGAATGCTGGGTTAAAAAACGCTTTTGTGACGAAATTCAAACGCATGTATATTCTTTATCGTATCACTT
>CM042169.1:41301026-41318526 GCA_023376005.1 Doryteuthis pealeii
GTCTTTTGTTTTATTCAATATGCATAAATGAAAAATTCTGCCCAAATACACACACACACACACACACACACACACACACAAACACACACACCACAAACACACACACACACACACACACATACACACACACACACACACACACACACACACACACACAAAATATATGTATATTCCAGAGGATTTTTCACTGAACAGCTGGACTCGCACTTCTAATATTCTTCTCTAATCGGATTATAGTGCGTTGTCATACACTTAAAAAGTGATTTTTAATTTTTAAAACTTTCTAAAAACCATTTCTGTAACAAGAAATCTCCTCCTGACGCTGACCTAAGGTCGAAACAAGTTGAGATAAATAAAAAAACATAAAAGAAATATTCCTATTTGTTTCATCACTGTTCATCTGTTCATCTTAAATATAACATATATATATAAAATAAATATATATATATATATATATAATATATATATATATATTATATATATATATATATTATATATTATATATATATATATATATAATATATATATGAGAACTCAAATGTTCAAGTGAAGATCTTGCGTATATACCTATATTAATACTCTTTACAGAAAAAAATAAGACGAAATTCCTAAGTAGTTATTTGTATTTTAATAATATATTTCAGTGTGTTTTATTTTTTGTTAAGTCTATTTAATTTATCAAGAACAAAATGGATATTACAATTAAAAGAATCTATTATTAAACGAATTTCCTTCTTTTCTTTAAGACCCGGTTTTTAATTTAACCTACACATGTTTCCGGTAGCACTGACATTATAAAGAAAATTACAATTGATTTTGTTTTACATGCATTTTCTCAAAAAAAGTGCCAAGTTTTAAAAAAGAATTGTGTGGGGGCTTTATATATATATATATATATATATATATATATATATATATATATATATATATAACCTGTGTCATAAAAGTATCGAGATTGAAGCTGTTTTTACCAAGATAGAAATGAACAATTAATCGGACGTTATTTTAAAAATACAAGGCGTGTCATAAAGTGCCGAGTTTGAAGCTGTATTTACCAAGAAAGAAATAAACAATGAATGGAACGTTATTTTTGTAAGAATACAAGGTATGTTAAAAAGTACAAAAATCTCGATATTTTTTGACACACATATATATTATATATATATATATATATATATATATTATATATACTTGCTTTGTCTTATTTGAAAATAGTGGAGAGGCTAATTAAATATGAGATGGAATGTGGTATATGTGTATCCGTGGGAGTTGGGGTATTGGGATATCAGAATACCATTAATTTTTGGAGGGGATTCCGGAAATTCTTCGAAGGTCATTTGAAACTTTTTAATTTGTTCCGCCCATGCATCTTCGCTTCAAAAAAGAAAAATAATCTCCCTGTTGAACAAGGCCTTAAAGAAATTTTGAAGATCTCATTCAAATAATGACATTGTTGTTTTTTTACACCTATCAATCCAAGATGCGTCACGAGAAACGTCACGATAATTAAAAAAAAACTTGCTGGTATTTGCTTGACTAGAAGCTTTATTCAAATATAACGCAAATGTAATCAAGTTAATGTTATATACTGGGGAGATTGAATGACTTCAAGAATTCTAACAATAAGTAAGTAAGTAAACAGAGAAGAGGGGTGTATATGGGAGAAGAATGATCTTGAATAATTATGAGTAAATAAAAAAATTGCCTATTGAAATATTTATTTACTAGCAGAACCCATGGAATTTCCACGAAATTAAACAAAAATCAGGAGCAGCTGTTTAAGCCAGAAACGATGATTTGCATTTTCATTACATATAAATCCTACGGTTGTCTTTGCAATTAATAATATAAATATATATACAATAAAAATCGATAATATACGGTACAAATTCAATTGAAAAAAAGTTTTTAAAAGCGGGGTTTGAAAATATTACATTGATTTGCCGATAAAAATGGAGGGAGTTAGAATATCTACATTAATCTACCGACATAAAAGTTACAACAATACGATTCGGAAAATATCTGAATTAGGCCGGAAATTCGCCTGATGCTGGCTCGCTAAAACATAACGTAAATTAGGATAGGAGTCCGGTATGGCATAAAATCCAAATTACAAAAATATCTTCCATAATTCACAATTACGATATTTAAAATAAAACAAATATGTACCTTTTTTTAAAAATTAAATTTTACATAAGGCATTTAAATGACACAAGACCATTTGGAATGTTTTATTTTTAAAATTGGATGAAATACAATGAAACAAATAATAAATCTCCGATTAAGCAACACTCAATAAACTGCATTTATATTTTTGCATTGCATCTTGAATGTTTTGGACGGTTTCATTTTTGACCGGGCGGTGTTGCAGGGTGATAACGGAAGGAGGATTTAGGAATAAACGTATTAATATATAGGTTAACATAACTTCAATTGTTTCCAAAAAGCTTCTTCCGTTTGTCATCATCCTTATAGAGGACAGGCTTGTAGAATTCTTTAGGGTTTGATGCAAATTATTAGACCGACTTCTACTCAAACTCTTGTCTTGATGCCAACCTAAGAATATTCCAATCAATCTACACTCATTTGTCATGAGTTCTTACATGACACCGCCGGGTATTTTTTATAGACGAACGTTTATAGATGAATTTTTTATAGACGAATATATATATATATATATGTACTATTTCTCTGAATGTTTGAGATGAGGTTTGATGATTAGTATTATCTGCGTTATTCGGGCTATTGTTCTCATCTTCAGATGGCCGGAGGGCAAATCGGCCGAAACGTTGTACAGATAACAGTGAAGATGAGGACAATAGTCCGAATAACGCAGGACATATGTAATACAGCTAAAGAAGCAAGGATGTACGCCAACCAGCAAAAACATACATCAATCAGCTATCTGCTGGTTATGGTTAGATAACATAGCGATAAAACCCTTGGGAAAGGTATGAATCCAATCATTTTCCTAGCAGATATGGGTAAATAGTAAGTCAGATTTGGCTCTTAAATATTAGTCAGGCAATAAGTCTAGGAGGAAAATTCTGAATTCAAACCTGTTTAATTCCACTTTGAACATATGTAACATCCGACTCGTGATGAAGGGTTAGTAAATATGTATAAATATAGAGAGTTTCGATTATATGGCATATCAACCCATTGGGTCATTTTATGCCGAAGACGTTTTTTTTAATTAATTATTTATGGGTAATCATTTTTCTCAAACTCAATCTTTTAATACATTTTAAAAACTCATTTTGTTCTATTCAAGCTATATATGGGACCTTCACAGGGACTACCACTCAGGCCAGAGTGGATCTGGGAGTAATGGTCATAAAAATATACCCCACATTTCCTCGAACTCCAGAATTGGAACTTCAATATCAGAAAGTGTTTAACATCATAACCAGAACAATAAGACCCACAGTCATCGTCTATGATCAAAAGGGTTGGGTGTGTGCGATAAGGGCAATGGGATTGGAACAATAATATTGGTGGTAGGGTTTGACGTCACCAGCCGATTGATTAGAGGGAGCCCCCTCTATGACCGCCCGTCTAGGCTAAGTAAGGGCCAAAGTGAAGTGTTACATGTCATGGACTGATCAACCACCAGGGTTCCATTTTAAGCATCGTCGTTGGCCATCGACTGTCAACTGGTGGCCCGATTGAGGGTGTTTTAAAAGAGAAGGAGAAAGACAGAACGAGAGAAACAAGAAAAAAGAAAGAAAGATATAAAGAAAGAAAGAAAGAAAGAAAGAAAGAAAGAAAAAGAAAAGGGAATACATTACATGCGATTAGAAAAAATAAGGAAAAGACGATGAGGTGAGAAAAGAACGAGAAAAGAAGAGAGAAGAAAAATAAATGAAGAGAAAAAGAAGGAAGGACATAAATTGTGATTAGATAAATGAAGGAAAAGGCCATAATTTGAAGAAAAGAAATATAGTAAAATCCAAGTGAGAAAACTAAAAAGAAGAAAAAAAGGAAAAGAAAAAAGAAAAAAAAAGAAAAAGATAGGAAAAGAAAAGAAATCAAGTGAGAGAGAAGGGATAAATAGGCTTAAAATTTGAATACAAAAAATGAAGGAAAAGAGATAATGAGAAAGAAAAAAAAAGAAAGAGACAAGAAAATGGAATGAAAGATAATAAGAAGCAATTATATTGCATAGAATTTGAATACGAAAATAAAGGAAAAAGAAGAAACAGGGTAAAAGAAAGAAAACGATAAGAAAAATAAAAATAAGAAAGAGAGAAAAAGGAATGAATGAAAAAAAATGTGAACCCGAAAATGAAGGAAATGGGATGTTCTAAAAAAAGAAGGAAAGTAAAATTAAACGTAAAGTAGAAGAAGAAGAAGAAGAAGAAGAAGAAGAAGAAGAAGAAGAAGAAGAAGAAGAAGAAGAAGAAGAAGAAGAAGAAGAAGAAGAAGAAGTTAGAAAAATAAAAGGGAGAAAGAGAGGAATATATGTAGGCTTAAAATATGAATAGAGAAAAGAAGAAAAAAATCAATTATGTGAAAAAAGAAGGAAGACAGGAAAATACAAAAGAAAAAGAAAGGAAGAAAGAGAAAAAGGATCAAATAAAAATCAAGCGAAAGAGTTAGAAAAAGTGAGAAAGAAAAGATAAATGTATCAAATAAGCATAAAACGAAAGAAGTTAAAATCAAAGAGACAGAAAAATAAAGAGGCCCCTATTAGATAGGCAGAAAATGAAAGAAGATAAAACCAGAGAGAGAGGGGGAAGAGAGAAAGAGAGAAAAAGAAAGAAAGAAAAGAAAAAAAAGAAAAAGAAAGAGAAAAAGGAGAAAACGTATAGATAGAAGTTGACGAATATCCTAAGGAAAAACAGATGAAAATCTGAAGAAGAAAATAATAAAGAAAGAGAAATCAATATCCAGAAGAAAACCAGTGAAAAATCAAAGAAGGAAAAAAAAAGAAAGAGAAAAGGAAAAGGAAGGACAAGTTACTAAAGTGAGAAAAAGTAAAGAAAGTAAAACTAAATCGAATATAAGAAAGAGAAAAAAGAAAGGAAGAGAAAAAAGTGTAAATAAGCATTAAATAAAGGAGTTAAAAAAGAGAAGAAGAAAGAAAAAATAGATTAGATGGGCATAAAATGAAAGGTAAAACCAGAGAAATATATAAAGAGAGGGGGAGAGAAAGAAGGAAAGAGAGGAAGAAAGAAAGAAAAAAAAGGGAAGAAAAAGGGAAAAACATATCGAGAGCAGTTGAATATCTAGAAGAAAACAAGTGAAGAATTAAAGAAGGAAATACAAAAGAAAGAGAAACGGAAAAGGAAGGAAAAGTGACTAAGGTGAGGAAAAAGAAAATAAAACTAAATCGAGTATAAGAAAGAGAAAAAAGAAAGGAAGAAAGAGAAAAAGAGAGTAAATAAGCATAAAATGAAGGAGTTAAAAAAGAGAAGAAAGAAAAAATAGATCAAATAGACATAAAGTAAAAGAAGGTAAAACCAAAGAAAGAAAGAAAGAAAGAAAGAAAGAAAGAAAGAAAGAAAGAAGGAATAAACAGGCAAAAATATGAATAAGAAAATGAGGAAAAATGGGATAATTTGAAAAAGGAAAGGTAAAGATATAAGAAAAGAAAGAAGGAAAGAAAGAAAGAGAAAAAATAGAGAGAGAGAGAGAGAGAGAGAGAGAGAAAGAAAGAGAGAAAGAAAGAAATAAATAAAGAAAAAGGAATAAAGAGACAAAAAATATGAATAAGAAATGAGGAAAAATGGGATAATTTGAAAAAGGAAGGTAAAGATATAAGAAAAGAAAGAAGGAAAGAAGAAAGAGAAAATATATATAATATAGAGAGAGAGAGAGAAAGAAGAGAGAAAGAAAGAAATAAATAAAGAAAAAAGAATAAAGAGACAAAAAATATGAATAAGAAAATGAGGAAAAATGGGATAATTTGAAAAAGGAAAGGTAAAAATATAAGAAAAGAAAGAAGGAAAGAAAGAAAGAAAGAGAAAAATAGAGATAAAGATAAAGAGAAAGAGAGAGAGAGAGAGAGAGAGAGAGAGAAAGGAAGAAAGAAAGAAGTAAAGAAAAATTTAAAAGAAAAAGTAGAAAATGTATAGACAGCAGTTGTCGAATATCCATAGGAAAACGAGAGGAAAAATCAAAGAAGAAAATAAAAAAGAAAAAGAAACGAATATGACGAAGAGGAATCAAGTAGGAGAAAAAAAAGGAGAAAGAAAAAGAAAAACAACTCATAGAAAGAGAAGAAGAAAGATGAGAGTCGAAAAATATCCCCAACGCCATAAACAGCAAAACAAGATATGACGAGGGGTGGGGGACAGACGTCCGGAGGGTGGCGACTGGATGAAGATGATACAAGAGGTTGAATCTTGTGTAAGGTTTTTTGAGAAGGAAGTTTTCTTTCCTTCCCATTCATCTATCCACCCACAGACGGATGGTGTCTTTCTCCTATGATTGACAACGCCAGGAGCAAGGAAGGAAGAAGAGACAGACCCGGGGTTAAAAAAAAGAAAAAAACAAGTAATGTTACGGGGTGGAACATGGCTGGTTGGTTTGTGGAAAGACGTCTCCAGAATATTGTGATTTGAATACGTTTACTCGATATTCAATTTATATATGGATTTAATACCCCCTTTTTCTCTTTTCGTTTTCTTTGGTTTATTTATTTATTTTTTGTCTTTTCCTTTTTTCATTTCTGATATGCTGAAGGTTCAGGTTGTTAACGGATACAGTTATTTCTATTTTCTGTATTTTAGATAATTTTTAAAAATATTATAAAATCCATTCTTTATTTATTTATTCATTCTTTATTTTTTTATATATTTATTTATTACTATTTTATTTTTTTTTATTTTATTTATTACTATTTTACTGACGTGGGGTTATTATTTATTTATATAACTATTTTATTATTTTTTATACTCTTTCTCCTTTCATTTTTATTATTCATGTATTCATTTTATTATCACTGGATATTTGTTTATATCGCTTTTTAGACATCATTTCGTGCATTTTATTTGGCTAAGGACATTTTAATATGAATTTGCACAGTCGTTTGTCGCAGAAGTAAGAAACGTCTCATTTTTGTCGTCGCGTACGTACATCCGAATACATACTCTCTAATATTTCATGTTCGTATGTGTAAGCACACGAAGCAGGTCACAATAAGAAAACACTCAGGAGTAACTGGAAGGCTTATTACGTAAAGGAAAATACCTTAAAAGTGATGCATTATTCAAATGTATTGTCTGCCACACGTCAACTCATCTCCTCTTTACGTTTTGTATATATCCCTGTAAGCCTGTATGATAATCTGTCAGTATCTTTCATCACCTCCGTATATATATATATACATATATATATATTATATATATATATATATATATATATATATATATATATATATGGGATGAGAAGAAACACACACACACACACACACACACACATAAACACACACTGCGACTTGGTTTTGTTTAAATAAAACTTTTTGTGTCGTAAGGAAGATTTCTTCTATGGACTTTTGGATTATATATATAATTATATATATATATATATATATAGAGAGAGAGAGAGAGAGAGAGAGAGAGAGAGGGGGGGAGAGGGGGTCGCTGACGACCACATACTCACCTTAAAAAGGCAACGTTCTCCTATAAAACGGATGAAGTGCTCTCTGGTGCCCTTTACATAGATGTATGTATTTATCAGTTAAAATCCTAATCCTAGTTCGAAGGTGCTGATGGTTGCGATTAAAAAGCATGACTGATGATAAATCAATCGGGTTTTCATTTCGGTTGGAAGTAGCTTGTCTAGCCACACTGAAGAGACGTGATTCGCCAAAAGATGGTGCCTATGGATGACTATATATGTATATATATATATATATATATATATATATATATATATATAGGTATATATACCTCTATACATAATGGAATGTATATATATATATATATATATATATATATATATACAGAGGTAGTTGCTGTGTATAGCCCCGAAACATGGTGTCTGTGGATGACTTATTATATGCTCCCAAAACTCGGTGGAGCTCTCTAGTGGTGACTTAAATTAAGTTTCACTGTCAGCATAAAGCAATGATCATCTGTTTACAGACTGGATCTCTCTAGTGATCGTAAAATATATAAACAAGGTCACAAGTATGGGGCATTTAAAGATGATCGAAATTGCTATTCAGTAGCACCACGATGAGATAGCAATTTTTATCTAACCCTTTTGCCACGGGCTGGATGAGACACAAGGTCACAAGTGTGGTATATCCACCGAGGATCGAACACGCTGTTCGGTAGTAATAGATTTTTGAAACTAGCTTGCTAACTATTAGGTTGTTACAAAAATAATGGCCGATTTCAAATACATACATTTATTGTTGAAACATTAACTGTAAAAATGTTAAAATTAGTCAAAATACGAGCCTTGGGCAGCTATGCATCTCTGCCATCGATCTACGAGGTCATTTATTCTGCGTTGGTAAAAAGTTATTGGCTGTGATGCAACAAAATCTTTAAATGATGATTCCACCTCTTCTTTACATCGGAAAGTTTTACCATTTAAAAATGTGCTTAAGTGCCTAAAAATGATAATCAGTAGGTGAAAGATCGGGAGAATATGGAGGATGTGGTAAGGTCTCGTATTCCAAGTCTGTGAGTTTCTGTACAGTCAATCTTGCAACATGTGGCAGCGCGTTATCGTGGATGAGAATTGGACCACGTCGATTCACTAATGCAGGTCTTCTTTTTTGCAAGCAAGTGTGCATGTCAGCGAGTTGATTGCAGTAAATCTCTGCAGTAATGGTTTGAATGGTTTTCACAAAGTCGTAGTGGATAACACTTATTGCAGACCACCTGACGATCACCATAATCTTTTGCTGGTGCAACTTCAAAAATAGTTTTTATCTGAAAATAAATTAAATTTTATTTTTGAGCACACATTAATTATTATATATGCAAAAATTCACCTGAAATAAACAACAAATACTATATTAAAATGACATTTCAAAACCGAGCAATTCAATCGGCCATTATTTTTGTAACAACCTAATATTAAACGGAGATGAAACGCCTTTTTAACCTATTCACTCACCTCGGCTAGGATGTGACTCACAGTCACAAGTATGGAGCATCCTGCGAGGATCGCTGTTTGGTAATACTGGATCTGGGATACTTTCTAACTATTACACAACAATGAGCCGTTATTTTTTAATAAACCCAATCACAACGGATAGGATATGACTCACAATCCCAGGTATGGAGCATTCAGAGAGGACCGACCTATCTATTCTGTAGTAATGGATCTGAAAGACTATGTTGCTTACAATTACACCACGATGGAACGCCTTATTTGTAATCAGCACATGAAGTGGATGTTAGACTTTCAAGATTCATTCAGTCTGAGTGTATACACACACAAGTAAAAATATTGGATAACATATCCTACAATATTTTTCAGGGTTATATTACAAATGTCTAGCCACACTGAAGAGACTTGATAAGTCGAAACACGTGTCTGTGGATGACAATATATATACTGCTCACCCCCTAGGTTTGAGCACTCTGGGGGTGATTTTCGCTGATGACCGCGAACTAAAAGCGTAAACGCAACGCTCTCCTATATAAGGGATGGAGCACTCTATGACGACCTTCACATACAAAGCGATGTGTGTATTAAAACAGTTAAAATCCCCTTCACATTCTGTAGGTAATGACAGCCTGATGGTTAATGTGACAGACTGACACTGAACCGATCGGATTTCAATTTCTACTGTAGGTAGCTTACAAAGGTCTAGCCACACTAAAGAGACTTGATAAGTCGAAACACGTGTCTGTGGATGACTATATATATATATATATATATATATATTATTCATTATAGTGTACAATAGATTTAAGGTGCTATTATTACCGTTGGTTTCCAAGCAGCATGTTAGCCAGTTTTCTTCAAGACAACGTGCCCGTTAAGAAATATTAACAGGTGTGTTGTCTTGAAATACAGCTCTTACACACGTAATCGAGCACTTTACTTTCAATTCTCCAATACTAAAAAAGGACTACACACACGCGCGCGCGCGGCGCACACACACACACACACGTATACATATATATATATATATATATATATATATATATATAT
The DNA here is from genome assembly GCA_023376005.1 of Doryteuthis pealeii. Taxonomy (NCBI): domain Eukaryota; kingdom Metazoa; phylum Mollusca; class Cephalopoda; order Myopsida; family Loliginidae; genus Doryteuthis; species Doryteuthis pealeii. The sequence goes on from CM042169.1 coordinate 41,311,155, forward strand.
ATAGAAGAGAGAGAGAGAAGAGAGAGAGAGAGAGAGAGAGAGAATGATGTAAGTATATATGTATTTAGCAGTCCGCTGTGCTGATAGGTCGGAATGTGTCACAAAATCAAATTTAATTCAAGGAATCACCCTTACAAGGGAGAGTGGTATCAAAAAGTGCCCCGGCTTGGTTTGAAAATTGCGTAGGTGAAAAACTGTCAGTTACCATTGACTTCATGTATGTTGTGCTGCAATGTTACATGTATGAGGCAGCTAGAGAGGATCTAATTTGCCATTTTGTAGCAAAACGATGTGATACACTTTTTGACCTAACCCTTTCGCCACAAGTAAGATGTGACTCAAGGTCACAGGTATGGGGCACCCAACGAGCATTAAATACGCTGTTCGGTAGTAATGAATCTGTGAGACTAGCTTACAGACTATTACACTACGATAGGCATGTTTGACGATGTAATAAATGTGCAGACAAAATCAGAAAGAACAAATGCAAATGTGGACATGGTACGAATCTTGGTATGCAAAGATCGAAGTTTACTTATTTGCCTACTTTAAACTACTCACAGGGGCTTTCTTGCCACAGGGATCCTAACGTAAGCCGCTGTTCTTTTTTATGTCACATTAACCAATATGCCGGAAAATTTAAAACTAACTATTCAAATGCTGCTTTTCAAAGCAGGTATACAGTTTCCACTATATAAATTGGAGCTACCTGATCAAATAGGCAATTTTTGACACAACTATTCTTTTTATGTCATCTGAACCAATATGCTGGACCAGCTATAAGTGACAACTCAAATGTTGCTTTTCAATGCAGGTATATAGCTGCTACTATATAAATAGGCGCTACACAATCATCTTGGCAATTTTTGACACGGTTATTCTATTTATGTCACCTGAACCAATACGCCGGAGCAGTTAAAATAACTATTCAAATGTTATTTCTCAAGAAAGGTATACAGTTTCCATTATATAAACTAGCAACTGATAACATCTTCCGGGCGTCGTAAAAATTAATATTTGAAAAACATTGCCTGAGAGGGTGGGAGTTAAACATTCAATGTCAGGGGTTTTGTATCATAAGTAAGCAAAATCCTCATATTTATTAAAGGAGTAAAAAAAAATTAAACTATTTGAAATGAAAACTGAGCCCCGTCCCTCTCAAATAAAATGCTACGTGCATGTAATAATCAAACAATTATTTTGAATATTTTCCACATCAATTTCCCACAAAATCGTAGGTATTTATTTATTGTAAACTTTTTAGTTAACTTTTTGTTACTGTAAAAAAAAAGGACGAGAGTAAAAAAACAATTTTTAAAATTGCTTACTCAAATTTTGGGTGTATATAGCATAAGAATATTGTGACGTAAGCTGTGACGTAGTGCTATGACGTAGTTTTTGTTACAGATAGAAATACAGACAATGTCCATTATTAATAGATGGGTACTACATAATCATCTAGGCAATTTTTGACTCAACTATTATTTTTATGTCACCTGAAAAATTACAAATAAGATCCTGCTTTTCAAGACAGGTACACACTCTACACAGTATTTACCATACAAAATGGCGCTACATAATCACCTTGGCAATTTTTGGCACAAGTGTTTTTTTTTATGTGGCCTTAATCAATATGCTGGAGCAGTTAAAATAACTATTCAAATGCTCTTTCCCCAGAAAGGTATGCAGTCTCCACTACATAATCATCTAGGCAAATCTTGGATGGAGCAATTAAAACTTACAATTCAAAAGCTGCTTTTCAAGACAGTCTACACAATCTCCACCATATAAATTGGCGCTACAGAATCATCAAGGCAATTTTCGACCTTGAGCCTGGATCAATATAGTTCAGTGATTGTCTAGCTTCTAAAATCTATCCTGTTCTTTAAAAATGTATTTCTTACTTTCTCTTACGCACTCTTTTCTTTGGAGTAATTTCAGATATAACTAACGGAATACTGGTTAAAAAAAAAAAGAGGAAAGAAAAATAGTTTCGCCCACACATATCAATATATCCGCCTTCACTCGACCTCTATGTTTAATCCATAACATATTTTCGTACTTACACGCACTCAACGACGTAAACCTCTCTCATTCGTGTTCGCTGTTTTCTCCTATTCCGATATTCAGTCATTCACGTTTTATTGATTATCCGTTTATATATCGATCCGAAAGAATAGATTCAGTTCTCTGAAAAAAAAAATCAGTCAGCTAAAATCAAGCAGATTGGATCTGATTTGATCAGAGATGCTTAATTTTAAAGGTCATTGAAGTAACTGCAATGCCCTAGTAAAAAATAGCCTGTTCATCATGAGGCACGTTTATGAAGGACACTGAATAATCACAAACTTTGACTATATATATATATATATATATATATATATATATATATATAAGGGACTTAATTGCAAATTTCACCGTATAGCTAAGCCTCGCTTTGTTTACATAAAGTTTGAGTCCTCTAGTAAATTCATTTCCGCTTAGAAATGTAGCGATTAAATAGTCTCCTATATTTTTGACAGCTGCCTGTGGCCGTACAGGTAAGAGGATTGGCGAACGAAAGTTCATTCGGGTCTCGAACCCGGCCAGAGGTAGCTGTTAAACGGTATAACCACACTGATGAGAGGTGATACCTCGAAACAAGTGTCTGTGGATTACTTTATTTATAATATATATATATATATATATATATATATATATATTACCATTACCATTGACTAGATGATTTGGCACTCTCCGTTTGTTGTGTGGGCTGGTGGCCCAGGCGTAGAGTTTCCGCTCTTCCCTCTGTGGTCCACTGGTTCAATCTTTAGTGGCGGAGATTGTGTTATGCACTGCTGATGAGACCTAAGGCGGTCGAAACAGCTGTCCAGTGCTCCGGATGTCACACATGGTATTTGCCGAATTGTCTGGTCATGATAATTTAATTCAATTATCATATATATATATATATATATATATATATATATATATATATAGTTGTCGAAAAAGTTTCAGTTTCGATGCTTAAGACGCAGATTCTCCAGGAAAACTAAATTGCCAAGGCAGCTGCATCATATACATACTCTCATATGTTGAAAGGATAAATAAATAAAGGAAAGAAAATGTTGAATGGATAAAATTGGTTTAATGAAGAACCAACATGTATTTCGGCTGAGAGTTTGTTCATGTACACATTTATTATCATCTTAAATATGAAATAAAATAATAATAATAGAAAATTATAAAATATCAAACATTTTGCCCTGAAGTAGTCAGTTTTCTTTGTATACTTAAATATTCTATATTTTTCTATTATTATTTTATTTCATATTAAAAAATAATAATAAATAGAATACAATGTGTACATGGACAAAAACTCAGCTGAAACACGTGTTGGTAATTCATTAAACCAATTTAATCCATTCACCATTTTCTTTGCTTTGTTTATTTATCCTTTCAACATATTGTCGGATTCATTTCCATTTTTCAAGTTACGCTTATACATAAGATGTAGCTGCTTTGCCTATTCAGTTCACCTGAAGAAGGTGCATCTTAAGCACTGAAACCATGGTATAGAGAAAAACTTTTTCTACAATTCTTAATACAATATATTGCGGTATACACAGAACACTTGTTGAATTAACTACTTATGCTACTACAGCGAAAACGTGCGAGTAACAGTTGAAGAATATTACGTTACATTGTTTTGAAACTGAACGCTACTAATGGCTATAGAATGCTAAGTTTTGTCTCTTTTTTCTCTTTCCATATTTATATTGAATAGTATTCAGAAGTTTCGTCACATAATAATAACGGCCTGTTGATGGTTTATATAAAAACCGACACGTTTTAACGTTGGCTAAAACTTCCAACTGTGATACAAGCATCATCGGAATACTTATCTTTTTTATATTTTTATATATGTACATATAATGGGATTATTTCCACTTTCTTTAAACATTATATATATATATATATATATATATATATATATATATATACAGAGAGAGAGAGAGAGAGAGAGAGAGAGAGAGAGAGAGAGAGATTTCCAAATTCTCTGAATGTGCTCTAAGCTACGAGTCATTACCGTATGTAATATAAGGTGGTAGAGAGTCCACCAAGGAACCACAAGTCTCCTGGTTCGATATCGACCCTTCAGCAACTCACCGCATGAATAGCACATAGATATGTGCGATACAGTGTGGAGCTAATGGTCAGTGTTGCGCTCCACCACAGACGCAAAAAACAATCTCACTGGTCTAGTGATAGGGGAAGGGGATAGACTCCCTCGGAATCTGGTTGATACCGACTTTAGGTCACCACGGCGACTTTACTTGATAATAAATATATCAGTGATAGATGGGCACCTCACATTGTGTAATGGTTAGCAAGCTAGGGTTTGTAGATCATTGTTAATTCGATTCTCATTGGGTTCCCTATACTTCTGCTCTTGTACCACGTCTAAGCTTAATAAATAACTATATCATAGATAGATATATTGTACCGAACAAAAAAGTTTCCCCCTGATGAAAACCAGCAATAGGTCAACTGAAACGTCATCAATAAATAAAGAAGAAGGCACGGACTGTTAAAACGTAGCCTGCTGAAAAAGCTCAAATATTAAACTAATCATCTTGTAATCCAAGACAAAAAATATTGTATAGACGATTATAAATCTCAAATACGGATGGTCAGGATCGATAAAAAATAGTTTTCTTTCCAAAAAATGTTGATAGAGTGGGTGTTGGATAATATACGCCACGCACATAAAATATCAATGGATGTAAGAAGATCAGAATATGTGTAGGATGTAAGTAATAAACATATTGTTGATTCGAGGAAGTAAATGCTTTCAAATTTCAGAAATAATTCGTCTCGACCTCTGATTTCAAATGTGAATACACGTTTTCATTAAAAGTTTTAGTTCTCTATGATTCATCAGTTTTAGGTATCATCTACTTTAGCGCCTTTTTAGGCTCTTTCTTTCTTTCTTTCTTTCTTTCTTTCTTGTTCTATTTCTTTCTTTCTAAGTTCTTTTCTATTTCCTTTTTCAAATCATTATATCTATCCATCTATCTATCTATCTCTATTTCTTTCTTTCTTTCGTTCTTTTATTATTTATTTATTTCTATCTTGTTCTATTTCTTTCTTTCTAAGTCCTTTTCTATTTACTTTTTTAAATCATTCTATCTATCTATCTATCTATCTTTCTTTTTTTCTTTCTTTCTTTATTTATTTTATTCTTTCTTTCTTTCTTTCTTTCATTCTTTCTTTCTTCCTTTCTTTCTACTATCTTTCTTTCTTTCTAAGACCTTTTCTGTTAACGTCTTCAAATCTTTCTTTCTTTCTTTCTTTTTTGATCTCTTTCTTTTTCTAAAGTCCTGTTCTATTTACTTCTTCAAATCTTTCTTTCTCTCTCTCTTTCTTTCTTTTATTCGTTCTTTCTTTCTTTCTTTCTTCTTTCTTTCTTTCTTTCTTTCTTGTGCTATTTCTTTCTTTCTAAGTCCTTTTCTATTTACTTTTTAAATCATTCTATCTATCTATCTATCTTTCTTTTTTTTCTTTCTTTCTTTTTTATTCTTTCTTTCTTTCTTTCTTCTTTCTTTCTTTCCTTCTTTCTACTATCTTTCTTTCTTTCTAAGACCTTTTCTGTTAACGTCTTCAAATCTTTCTTTCTTTCTTTCTTTTTTGATCTCTTTCTTTTTCTAAAGTCCTGTTCTATTTACTTCTTCAAATCTTTCTTTCTCTCTCTCTTTCTTTCTTTTATTCGTTCTTTCTTTCTTTCTTTCTTTCTTTCTTTCTTTCTTGTGCTATTTCTTTCTTTCTAAGTCCTTTTCTATTTACTTTTTCAAATCATTCTATCTATCTATCTATCTATCTTTCTTTTTTTCTTTCTTTCTTTCTTTATTTTATTCTTTCTTTCTTCCTTTCTTCTTTCTTCCTTTTTTTCTTGCTATCTTTCTTTCTTTCTAAGACCTTTTCTGTTAACGTCTTCAAATCATTCTTTCTTTTTTTTTTCTTTTTTTCTTTTTTTCTTGATCTCTTTCTTTTTCTAAAGTCCTTTTCTATTTACTTCTTCAAATCTTTCTCTCTCTCTCTCTCTCTCTCTCTCTCTCTCTCTCTCTCTCTCTCTCTCTTTCTTTATTCTTTCTTTCTTTCTTTCTTTCTTTCTCTTGCTATATTTCTTTTTTCTTTTTAAGTTCTTTTCTATTTAGTTCTTCAAATCTTTCTTCCTTTCTTTCTTTCTTTCTTCCTTTCTTGATCTCTTTCTTTTTTTAAGTCCTTTTCTATCTACTTCTTCAAATCTTTCTCTCTTTCTTTCCTTTATTCTTTCTTTCTTTCTTTCTTTCTTTCTAGCTATATTTTTTCTTTTTAAGTTCTTTTTTATTTACTTCTTCAAGTCGTTCTTTCTTTATATCTTTAACTATTTTCTAGTTCTCTGAATTTTTCAGATGATGCTTGATAATTTGTATTATTTTGATTATTTGGACTATTGCCTCATCTTTATTGTTATCTGCACAACGTTTCGGCTGATGTCCTTCGACCTTCTTCAGGTATTTCTTGTCGGACCCGGAAATCTTCTCAAATCGAGAACCCGCCTTCTCGAACTTGGGAACCGTCTCTTCGAATTCGGAAATATTCTTGTTGAACTCAGAAGCCTTTGTGTTGTAATCGGGAGCCTTCACGGAACTCTTTATTCAATCCACATTCAATTTGTCTTTCTTATCTTATAACAATGGAGATTGTGTATCTTTCTTTCTGTAACCGAAACTACATTACTACTCAAGTCACAATTCCCTTTATTATTTACGTCACATACTCTACGAGTTTATTTTAATTTAAACATCAATTATTAATAAAAATTATTTCTCTGAATTTTTTAGATAAGGCTTGATGATTAGTATTATTTTAATTATTCGGACTATTGTTCTCATCTTTATTGTTTACTGTACAAAGTTTCGGCCGATGTGCCCTCTTCAGGTATTTCTTGTCGGACTCGGGAACCTTTTCGATTACGACAAGAAGGTTCCCGAGTTCGAAAAGAAGGTTCATGAGTCCGAGAAGATTCCCGAGTCCGACAAGAAATACCTGAAGAAGGTCGGAGGGCACATCTGCCAAAACGCTGTACAGATAACAATGAAGATGAGGTCAATAGTCCGAATAATACAAATAGTATTAATAACAATTGTTTTACATTATTGATACTGTTGGCAGTACCTACATACTAATAAGAAGCCATTGTATTGATTTATTCAACAAAATAGCGATCTCCAGTGTAAATGGGAAAACTAATTTGCACATTGATATTAAAAATTTGATTTTAATAAATATGTGCTTAGTAATATAATTGTTTGGTTTTATCTTAATGAATATGAGCAAATTTCTCGGG
>CM042169.1:41323526-41350953 GCA_023376005.1 Doryteuthis pealeii
CAACATAGCTCTTCCATGACTGCGATCGTACCGTAAACCGCTGGCATCGGCTCTCGCATGCGTCTCTTGTTTACAATGAAAAAGCACTACACAGAAGTATTGAAAATGGAAAAAGGCTTACTTGATGGTAATGGAAAGTTGAATGGCCATGTGTCCTTACTGTTCCATGGCAAGGACAAGAGACAATGTATCGACTGTTCAAAGAACAGAGGCAAAAGAGGTTGTGAATGGGTTTCCGTGAGTGTCAAAGGAAACTCCACGATGGACCAAACGAAAATTCTGTAAAGGAGACAATTATCTATTGGCAGCCTCCAGTGATAATATCAATAACATATTGTTTAAAAAATTATGCAGTTGACTCTATGAATTAAAATATATTACTCTGAAAATATGTATACAAGCGGTATATATATATATATATATATATATATATATATATATATACTAGCAAATATATGCACCCTCCGGGTGCAAGTATTTAAGTTTTAATATAATAAAATATCATGTTAAATTAGAAAGGCTAATGAAACTGAATAAGAATTCAGATAAAAATATTTGGAACAGAGGGGGTATGATTGAAAAATAGAACAACTTTGAAACTAACTCTTCCATCATTTTCCCTTACTCCCGTCTTTCATTGGTAAATTTTCCTAATTTAACTATTTATTTAAAATAGGAAGTAAAGAATAATATTACAGTTATTTCTTCTTGTTAACGGATTTCTTTTAAGATTTATCCCCGAGATTTTTGCTCATATTCAATAAGATAAAACCAAACAATTAGAAATCAATAATACTAAGCACATATTTATTAAAATCAGATTTTAAATATCAATATGCAGATTAGCCTTCCCGTTCACACTGTAAACCACTATTTTGTTGTATATATAATTACAATTGCATGTTATCAGTATGTAGATATGGTCAACAGTCTTAATGATGTAAAACAATTTTATTAATAATTGCGGTTTAAATAAAAATAAAATCATGGAGAATGTGATGTAAATAACAAAGGGAATTGTGACTTGAATAGTAATATAATTTCGGTTACAGACATACAAACCCACAATCTCCATTATAATAAGATATATAGTTGAAGGAAGTGACAAATAAAAGTTTTAGCTTTTATACATTTATTTGGGGACGATATTACTACCAATGGTTTCCTGCTAAAAGCTTTCATCATGTAAACGAAATAGTTTTTTTTTAAATGACAGAAATGGTGTAAATTGTTAAATGTGTGCGTTTTTTAGCTGTATTCTCGTGTTGCATGTTTATGTCGAATGCTCTTTTTGTTTGTACGTGTGCGTATTTTTGTTTGTGTGTATGTGTATGATGTTATGCGCGTGCGCGTGGAAATGCGTGAAGGCTGTGATGATATGATTGTGTCCACGCATATTATTATTATTATTATTATTATTATTATTATTATTATTCACTGAGCGAATCAACTTTTGCTTCCCTTTTTTCCTATTTAGTTTAATGACAAGAAAATTATACTAAATTATTCCTTATTTTTAGGATTGAGTTATGTCTGAAAAATCCGTTTTAATTGGTTCCAATTAGTCGAAGTTTGCAATTAATTCAAAAACGTTTATGTATATCTTGATTACCTCCTCGTTATATAATCTTAGTTTTTCTGGGCAAAGGAGAGGAGAGAGAGAGAGAGAGAGAGAGGAGAGAGAGAGAGAGAGAGAGAGAGAGAGACGGGAAAATTTGAAATGTATTTCTTGTTAAAATTCTATGTTAAATCCATAAGCAAGTAGCTTAAATTAGGTCAAAACAACAATAATGTTTTGTCGGGCCGTATTTAAAAAAAAAATTCGCTTTGCAAACTAACATTTCCCTAATGTCAATATCTATACAGAGCTGAATTGGTGACCCAACGGACCCTGTATTGTCTATATTATATATATATATATATATATATATATATATATATAATATATATATATGTACTATAATTTTAACATATTCATAATTGAAATAACCGATTGTCTTCATTTCAATATCAGAAAGTATCTCTCAGACAATATCCCATTTTCAGATCGAGATATTTCGTCTTGGAAGATACGATACTACTCTTTTTCATCGTCTTCAGCCTCATTGCCAAAAGCCAGAATCGATCATAAATTTTAGCCACATTCCATCCCATCTCGATCCTGTTCTATTTCCTTTCATCCATAACCGATTCATTTCCAGGATGTTTTACTGCAGATAATCTGTGTATATTCTTCTTCTTCTTCTTCTTCTTTTATTATTATTATTATTATTATTATATTATTATTATTATTATTATTATTCTCATTCGACATATTCTTATTCTTAATCTTATTCTTTTTCATTCTCTACTATTCTTTGCCAACTTCAAATAGTTGTGTTTTCTCTTTTCCAAAATTCCCCCCTTCTTGTTCTTCTTGTTCTTGTTCTTTTCTTCTTGTTCTTGTTCTTGTTCTTGTTCTTCTTCTTCTTCTTCTTCTTCTTCTTCTTATTATTTTATATTATTATTATTATTATTTATGATGTTCGCGTTGATTTCTATCTTTTTGTTCCGACTGGCGGTCGTCCAAGATGGAGCGTCGAGAATTGGCCAGGAGGATGTTTCCTTGGCGGTGTTATTGGTAAAAGCGAGGGACCGTAAAATGAATGGACTTTAAGATTAAGAAAGGGTCTGGATGAGAGTGAAGCATCGAAGACCTGTCAAAGAATAGAAAAAAAGGAAAGTGCTGAGAGATAAAACGAATTATTTAAAAAGGGCTTCTCTCGGAAAATATTCCATTCGTGGGTAATAAATTCGGGTTTGAAATTGCTTCAGTTAGAGTATTTAGAGTGTATTGCTCTAATAAAACTCTAGCTGTGTTGCGCCGTTTATACAAGCTCATACACACTAGGGTAGGTTGATTTTTAACTTCTTTTGAATATCAAAATTATTCAGTACTGGCACCAAAAAGTAGATTTCTAACTTGCACCAATTTTTGAGCATTTAGTTTTTAAAATCGTCTAATATATATTTCCTAACCCCTCCGCACGAGCAGGATGTGACACAAGGTCAATTTCTTAAGCGGAGTTTAACAGGTTTGAGTTCAGAGTTTTCCTTCTCCTAGACTGGTTGCCTAACAAAGGTTAAAGAGTCCAGTCTCTCCTACTATTTATCCATAGCCGGAGGAAGTGTAGGATTCATACCTTTCCCAAGGGTATTAGCACTAAGTAAAATGCATTTACCACGTCCAGGATTTGAACTCGGGGCGACGGGTCCATTTCCCATGACTTTAACCATTAGACCACGCGCTTAAAAATCGTATAATAAGAAGCTTCCCAACGTTCTTATTTATAATATATTCAGATACAAAATTGCTACATAATGGAAAGATTTTTTGTGCGTTTTTCTTTATTTGCATTTCAGTCTCGGAAGACTATAATATAGTGTTATGCCCCTGAAGTTACAGTGCCTCCTGTGACTGTGAAGGCTAATGTTTGAAAACATTCTTTCCCTGAAGATGCTGATGAGCCGGTGCTTGGTTGTCGCTGCTTTCTTCTGTATCTCTTAGCCTCATGGAGTTGTGCCAGGGTGACTTCAGACATGAACAGTTCTCTACGAAGAGCCTCTCGCCACCGTGGCGGTCCTGAGCCAAATTTCCTCAGCTGGAAAGGGTAATGCCAAAGCTCCTAAGATCATTCTTGCAGACATCCTTGAAACGAAGCTTGGGGCGACCAATCTATCTCTTACCAGACGAAAGCTCTGTATAGAGAATGTCCCTCGGTATTCGGCAATCATCCATCCAACAGACATGACCCAGCCATCAGAGACGACGCTGTCTCAGTAGAGAACTCAAGCTAGGGAGTTGAGCTCTCTCTAGAACTGCTGTATTAGAGATCCTATGCTGGGTTACAATTTTTAAAATATATATACATATGTGACGTTATATGCCACTTGACGTAGAATAGAAATTCTTCTATTCATTTATTTTAAAAATATATATTTATATAAGCGTGTGTTTGTGTGTTAGGAATTCATTGTGTTAGATTTCGCCCACAATTGAGATAGTCCCAGAAGTATTTGGAACTTCTCCAAGACAAATCTATTTGATTCTTTAAATCTCCTGTCTCTCATCAATTGAGAGTTAAGGAGTTGGTGTGGGTGTCTCCAATGTGAATACTGAAAATATTGTCTGATTCTTTCCTGCTGAGAATGCCGTGGTAAAAAAATGAAAGGAAAAGAAACTGCAATATAAAACAAAGAGAAAAGTGAATGACAAGAACACTTTAATAGAACAAAACAAACCTTTTAGAAAATACGAAAGTAATGTCTCCTATTTTACGAGGGTGTGTCAAAAAGTAATACCATTTTGTTTAAGAAAGGCATAATTACCAACACAGGAACATGTATCATACATCAAAATGAAGCTGTTCCTCTGGATCACATCCCTACTTCTCCACATAGGGAGTCAAAAATTAATGCCATTTTGTTTAGGACAGCTATAATAACCAACACAGGAACATGTATCATACATCAAAATGTAGCTGGTCCTCTGTAGATCACATCCTTACTTCTCCACATAGTCAACATAGTAATGTTCCACCTTCGAATGAGAGCATGTATCCCTGCCCCGTACAATTTTGTTGGCTGTTCTTTGATTTAACTTCCTTGTCACTGGAATAATGTTTACCTCTCAAATCCTCAAATCATGAGGCCTTTTTGGGTTATTTTATGCCGAAGACGTTTTGTTCTGTTCATTCTTGATTGGTGTTCAATTTTTAACACATTTTTATACTCATGTTTTCTATTTAACCCATAGATAGGACCCTAACAGGTACTACCACTTCAGGTCAGAGTGGAACTGGAAGTAATAGTGATGAAAGGTTACTCCACACTCCAATAATCGCAGGGATTTAATTATTGCGATTATTTGGGAATTCAAAATTTCGGTAGTGTGGATCCGGAATCGACTCGAAATATTGGACCATATGACATTTAGGTACCCATTTGCTTTGCTGATACATAAGTACATTTTTTCATTTACATTGTCAACATCCGGATGTTTTTTAGGGGTTAGGACTAGGGGTTAGGGTTAGGGGTTAGGGTTAAGAGGTAGTTTTATAATATTAAAAAAATACCTCTAAAAATCGTCTGTTAACAAACAACCGGATGTTGACGGTGTAAATGAAAAAAATGTACTTATGAATCAGCAAAGTAAAATGAGTGCCTAAAGGTTATATGGTCTGAAATATTCTTAGTTTGCTCACGGAGACGACCTGATTTCAAAATGGTATCATATGTTGGGTTACGTCCTCTAGGAATAAAGTTGACACACTGACATTAACATTTATTATAGGATATGTTTAGACTCTGCATTGGTATGTAACTTATGTCGACCTTCGTATTTGTAATCTGTCTACTAACTAAATGATTTAGTCTTCTCGTTTCTTAAATTTGCTATCTTGTTGGGTCTCGTTCTTTCTTTGTCAAAATATTTGTTTTAGGCTGTTTTTCTCCGAAACAACACGTTTGTCTTTTTTAAAAGTTCTGTTTACGTTATATCGTCGGCGAAGTCTTTTGTTTGTGTTCTGAATTCGATGAAAAGATTTTTTTCTTTCTTCTTCTTCTTCAGACTTGTATATTTTTGTTAAGGTTTTCTCAGCATTCAAGCTCTTTTGCTTTTGTTCAAACTTCTACCTGTTGTCTGCATTTCATTTAACCCTTTTATAGCCAACTATAAACAATCAGTCTATTCTGGGCGAGAGAGTAAACAGGTGAGAGGATGAGATTTTTTTTGGTTTTTTTTTTTACATTTCTGCTTGTTCGGTCGCCATCTTCATTTTTCTGGCCTGATCCTTCTTTTGTTGGGCTGATTCAACATATTTTGTGCTGGGCAGCCTGTTCATTTGTTTGCTAATTATGAAGCAAGAATTTGTTTTTTTTTATAGACTTTATTAAAACTCATAACCCAAAAGGGTTTAACCGTGTGGTGAGATCTCGGCATCTTAGAGCGAGGGACCCCTGCGTCTGCTCCTTCTGACTAACAGTCGGCAACTGCTTAACTAACCTAATTTCTGTTTTCACGCCTTCCTTCAGCCAATCAGAAGTCGGCGTACAGTTCATTATGAGGAAAAATGCTGTCAATAACTTTACCGGCTAATAGTAACTTTTTATTTAACCTCATTATTTGAATCTTCAACGAACATCGATTCAAAATTTAGCTACACTTACTTACATAATCAATAGGCTACCCATGAATTATGTCACAGTTATTTTAATGCACCCTTATTAACCTTTGTAGTAAAATATCAAACATAAACCTTCATTATTTGTCTGTTTTTTTTAGATGAAGATTTATATATATATATATGTGTGTGTGTGTGTGTGTGTGTGTGTGTGTGTGTGTGTGTGTGTGTGTTGTGTGTGGTGTGTGTGTTGGCAGCATTTTTTCATTTATGCATGTTGAATTAAACAAAAGACACATCTCCTGTTTAACAATTTCATTTTTGATCTTTTCAAGTTTTCTGGCCAACTTTTTAATATTTGGGTGAAATTCGTGGATTAGTCAGGTCCTGAGTACTTTTTGCGCTCCTATCATTCCGACATGCGACACGAGAAGCATCACGATCATTAAACAAAGTGTTAATTGGCGTTTCCTATACAAATCTAATGACCCGTTATTTTCGATATTTTTATCTTTAAAAGAAGCAGTGGGTATATTAAGCTGTAGAGACTTCTTGAGTAGACCTAGAGATGAACACAATATGGGAACCAATCATTGAAAAGACTATATCAAATTGTTTCTAACGTAGTAGTACCGGTTCGGGTCTCATCTGTGAAATAAATAGAAGTTTGAAAATCATTTAGTTTGGACAAGAATACACGAAGTCTTCTCTTGTTGTTGTTGTTGTTGTTGCTCTTCTTCTTATTATTATTATTATTTACTCCTTTTGAGTTTTCACATCAGTGTTAGCTGATGGTCTTTCACTGGAGTCTGAGTGACAGCAAGTCTCCTCAGGTCTCCAGGACTCTTCTGAGTATTCTGGCAGATTGCAGCAGTGCAGTGTTCTGAATGGTTTCAATCCTTCCTCTGATATCCAAACTTTCCAAACCCTTTTCTAATGCTTTTGGGACTGTTCCAAGTGCACCAACTACAATTGGTATAACTTTCACTTTCATATTCCATAACTTTTTCAGTTCTCTGGCAAGGTCCAGATATTTGTCAATTTTTTCATTTTCTTTTTTGTTATTATTATTATTATTATTATTATTATTATTATTATTATTATTATTATTATTTGTTGTTGTTGTTGTTGTTTTTGTTGTTGTAGTCTTCTTCTTCTTCGTCGTCGTTATTTTTGTTGTTGTTGTTGATTTTGTTGTTGTTGTTATAGTTGTTGTTGTTCTTCGAAAACGTCACACGGCATGGAAATAACTCTTTTGACTTCACACGAGGCAATTCTTTATTTGTGTCTACATAAACACATTCTTGAAATCATCTCTTCTCCAAGTTAACACAGATTTAGAGTAGAGAAGATGGCACGAATTCTCTCATTAAATTACACTATGTAACACACCTTTAATTTCCAGATAGTATCTGCCCTGTTCGACTGCCTCTCTAGCCCCAGTATGTATTTAGAAACCCCTACATACTAGCAGGATGTGACACAAGGTCAATTTATTAAGCGGAGTTTAATTCACTAATTCCAAACAGACATAAAAAAAAGATGGCCAGACAACTGGAAAAGAGGGAAAAGAAGAAGATGTCTGTCGTATTCAACCAAATCTCTCTCTCTCTCTCTCTCTCTCTCTCTCTCTCTCTCTCTCTCTCTCTCTATCTATATATATATATATATATATATATATATATATATATATATCAACCCTTCAGCAGAAGAACGAGGCAACACAAGGCCAATTTCTTGAGCGGAGTTTAAAAGCTTTCGCACCAACAGCTAACACGTGGTCCCATTGGAGAGCTCTTACCCTCTGCAGAGGCGCAGTCGACGTATTTGATAGCCCCAGATGATAGATTGGATATTATCTGGGAACGAATTGTATGTAATAGAATGTAATCTATGATTATAGCAGAATAAGCGGAGCATAGTGGCTAACTGTAATATCGTTATAAGCGAGTTCTTATTCAAGTCTCGTCAGTACGTTTACTAATATCCTATAGGCTAAATAGTATCTTTTACAAACATTGGCATTACATAACCCTCAAAGTTTTATATACCATTAAACAAAGAAACCAAACCAAACCAAATCAAACTGACGGAGTAGTAGTATCTTTGAGGATCCCATAAATGGATTAGATAGATAAAAATGAATTTTAAAAGAGTTTTATAATTTGCTTGAAGTATTGTGTTTATATTGGTCTGATGGTTGGTTTTGAAGGCAATTACAATGCAAGTGTAAAGAAAAATGAGGTATGTATGATGTTGTTTGTTTGACTTTTATTTATTCTTAATATTTCGGGATAAATATCCCCTCGTTAGAAGATTTCTGAAAGCTTTCTTCTTAAGATATTAACTTGTTGCAAGGAATTTTCCATTCTATTGTATGCCTGGTGATATCTTCCAAATTCTCCACGTGTGTGTATGTGTAAATGTGTGTGAATGTGTGTGTTTGTGTTTATGTGTGTTTACGTGGTGTGTGTCTGTCCAGCAATGTCTTAGTATAATTCCAGATTTAACCTATCCATTTTTGTTAAGAATGTGTTTAAATTAAAAAGTAAGCTAAAAATTGTATATCTAACAATATTGAATAAAACAAAAACGTCTTCGCCATAAAATAACATGGCGTAAATCCAACCAACCAACCAACCAACCAACCAATCAAACTAAACGATAACCAGAATAAAACATGAAATGTTAGACCCTGTCATCACCTCACACAAATAATGGACTATTCTGCTCTGATCGTGAGGTAAGTAAAGGAAGAAAAAGAACACGACCAACGTCAGTGTAAAAAAGAGAGCAACTATAATGAAAATAAATAAATAAAGAAAGAAAGAAAGAAAGAAAGAAAGAAAGAGAAATCGCTGAAAGTCTGAGAAAAAAATGACAAGTATGATAAGAAAGAAAGGATGAATGGAAGTGATAGAGCTATACACCAGAGGCTTATCGTCTGCTTCAAGCGATTGGAAGGAAGGGAAGAAGGAATTAATACAGAAAGCAGGAAAGGGAAAGGAAGGGATGATAGGTATAGCGATAGATATATTGATGGAAGGGATAGATAGAATGAAATAATATATACACTATTAAGATCATTTTCAGTGTGTTCTAAACTATCAATCTATCTGTATATACATTTATTAATCAGTCTGTTGAAATCTATCTATCTATCTCTCAATTATATATATATATATATATTATATATATATATATAGGGGGGGGGGTAAACTATAGACACGTGTTTCGAGGTATCACCTCTCATCAGTATAGTTATACGGTTTTAGCAGCTGCCTCTGGCTGGGTTCGAAACCCGAACGAACTTACGCTCGCCCAAGCTTCTTACCCACACATCCACAGTCAGTCGCCAAGTATAGCAGGCTATTTAATTGCTATATTTCTAAGGGGAAATGACCTTCACCTAGAGTTCTCAAACTATGTAAACAAAGTGAGATTTGGCCGAGCCGAATACGGTGAATCTGCAATTATATACCTTCTAAATAGAGTGCTCAACCGAGAACGGGAAGCGTATAAAGGGGTAAACTATAGACACGTGTTTCGAGGTATCACCTCTCATCAGTATAGTTATACGGTTTAGCAGCTGCCTCTGGCTGGGTTCGAAACCCGAACGAACTTACGCTCGCCCAAGCTTCTTACCCACACATCCACAGTCAGTCGCCAAGTATAGCAGGCTATTTAATTGCTATATTTCTAAGGGGAAATGACCTTCACCTAGAGTTCTCAAACTATGTAAACAAAGTGAGATTTGGCCGAGCCGAATACGGTGAATCTGCAATTATATACCTTTCTAAATAGAGTGCTCAACCGAGAACGGAAGCGTATAAAGGGGGTAAACTATAGACACGTGTTTCGGGTATCACCTCTCATCAGTATAGTTATACGGTTTAGCAGCTGCCTCTGGCTGGGTTCGAAACCCGAACGAACTTACGCTCGCCCAAGCTTCTTACCCACACATCCACAGTCAGTCGCCAAGTATAGCAGGCTATTTAATTGCTATATTTCTAAGGGGAAATGACCTTCACCTAGAGTTCTCAAACTATGTAAACAAAGTGAGATTTGGCCGAGCCGAATACGGTGAATCTGCAATTATATACCTTCTAAATAGAGTGCTCAACCGAGAACGGGAAGCGTATAAAGGGGGTAAACTATAGACACGTGTTTTCGAGGTATCACCTCTCATCAGTATAGTTATACGGTTTTAGCAGCTGCCTCTGGCTGGGTTCGAAACCCGAACGAACTTACGCTCGCCCAAGCTTCTTACCCACACATCCACAGTCAGTCGCCAAGTATAGCAGGCTATTTAATTGCTATATTTCTAAGGGGAAATGACCTTCACCTAGAGTTCTCAAACTATGTAAACAAAGTGAGATTTGGCCGAGCCGAATACGGTGAATCTGCAATTATATACCTTCTAAATAGAGTGCTCAACCGAGAACGGGAAGCGTATAAAGGGGGTAAACTATAGACACGTGTTTCGAGGTATCACCTCTCATCAGTATAGTTATACGGTTTTAGCAGCTGCCTCTGGCTGGGTTCGAAACCCGAACGAACTTACTAATATATATATATATATAATATATTATATATATATAATATATATAGATAGATAGTAGATAAGTATAAATCTATCTATTTATATTTCATTATTTTCAAATCTATCTCGCTCTCTCTATATATATTTATCTATTACCACATGCTCATTGTCTATCTATCGATGTAAGTATTTATTCAGTCTACATCTATCTATCGGTCTAGCATTCTATTTATCTATGTGTATCGATCTATCTATCACATCCAGTTCATATCTGTCTATCTATCTATCTATTTATCTATCTATCTATCTATCTATCTATCTATATATATATATATATATATATATATATATATATATGTGTGTGTGTGTGTGTGTGTGTATTATAATATATATATCAATCTGTTAAAAATCTATCTATCTATATATCTGTATTAATAATCATAAATTTCTCTACCTCTAGTTTGTTCGAATCTATCTATCTATTTATCTTTCTCTCTCACTCTCTCACTCTCTCTCCTCTCTCTCTCTCTCTCTCTCTCTCTCTCTCCTCTCTCTCCGCCTCCTCTCTCTCTCTCTCTCTCTCTCTCGATATATATATATATATATATATATATATATATATATGCGGAAAGCGAAGAAGACTATCCACTTTTCGCTAGCGCTAGATCAAGGAGATTGTTTCTGCATGTGAGGTAGAGCGCCACACCCACCACCAGCTCCACACTTTACCACAGAGATCCAAGCCATGCTATGCATAAGCTGAACTGTCGAGTGCCGGTATTTTGCCCAGAAGGATGCTCTACTGACTGAGCTAAACCGGCCCTGTCAGTCTAGTTATATATATGTATCTATCTATCTGTCTATCTGTTCGTATCTGTTAATAATAAGTCTATTCAATCTATCTATCTATTTATCTATATATCTATGTATCTTTCTATCTATTTCATTTACATCTAACTATTTATTTATACACAGATAGATATATCTATATATCTTTCTATTTCATCTACATCTAACTATTTATTTATACATAGATAGATACATCTGTATATCTTTCTATCTAATTCATCTACATCTAACTATTTATTTATACATAGATATATCTATCTATGTATCTTTCTATCTATTTCATCTACATCTAACTATTTATTTATACCTAGATAGATATATCTATTAACTGCTCACTACAATGCCAATCTCTCCTTATGTATGTATGTATGTATGTATCTATGTATGTATCTATCTATCTGTTTGTATCTGTTAATATATCAGTCTGTTCAATATATCTAAGTACCTATTTATCTATGTATTTATGTATATTTCTATCGATTTCATCTACATCTAACTATTTATTTTTACATAGACAGATATATGTATGTATCTTTCTATCTATTTAAGTACATCTACCTATCACTCTATCTATCTATTTAGTCTACATGTAAGTATCTATCTATCTGTATTCGATGAAAGAAAAAAGATAAAGGAAATTAACTCCCCACTACAAGGCCAATCCGATCCTATTTTTCTGTGTATCTTTTACCACCTCAATGATGCAACAGAAATGCAAACACTTTCGTCCAGGATTTGAACTCGTCTCGCCGTGTCCATTTTCTATGACGATAATCATTACACATTACATTCAGAGAAATAGATAGATATATCTATGGCATATTTCTATCTATTTATCTACATCTACCTATCACTCTATCTATTTAGTCTACATCTAAGTATCTATCTGAGTTCGGTAAAAGCAAAAGATAAAGGAAATTAACTGCTCACTACAAGGCCAATCAGAGAATGATTTATCTATCTATCTATCTATCTATCTATCTATCTGTTCGTATCTGCTAATATATCAGTCAGTTCAATCTATCTAACTCTCTATTTATCTATTTATCTATGTATCTTTCTATCTATTTCATTTACATCTAACTATTTATGTATACATAGACAGATATATCTATGTATCTTTCTATCTCTTTAACTACATCTACCTATCACTCTATCTGTCTATTTAGTCTACACCTATCTATCTATTTAGTCTACAACTAAGTATGTATCTATCTATCTGAGTTCGATAAAAGATAACTTTGATAAAAAATAACTTGCTATCTTTTTCGTCTACATCTAACTATTTATTTATACATAGATAGATATATCTATGTATCTTTCTATCTCTTTAACTACATCTACCTATCACTCTATCTGTCTATTTAGTCTACACCTATCTATCTATTTAGTCTACAACTAAGTATGTATTTATCTATCTGAGTTCGATAAAAGATAACTCTGATAAAAAATAACTTGCTATCTTTTTCGTCTACATCTAACTATTTATTTATACATATATATATATATATATATATATATATATATATATATATATATATATGTGTGTGTGTCTTTCTGTCTATTTAACTACATCTACATTATCAATCTATCTATCTATTTAGTCTACATCTAAGTATCTATTGAGAATGATTTATCTATCTATCTATCTATCTATCTATCTATCTATCTGTCTGTTCGTATCTGTTAATATATCAGTCTGTTCAGTCTGTCTAACTATCTATTTATCTATCTATCTATGTATATTTCTATCTATTTCATCTACATCTAACTATTTATTTATACATAGACATATATATCTATGTATCTTTCTATCTCTTTAACTACATCTACCTATCACTATATCTATGTATTTAGTCTACATCTATCTATCTATTTAGTCTACAACTAAGTATGTATCTATCTATCTGAGTTCGATAAAAAATAACTTTGATAAAAAATAACTTTCTATCTATTTTGTCTACATCTAACTATTTATTCATACATAGACAGATATATATATATATATATGTATCTTTCAATCTATTTCATCTACATCTACCTATCACTCTATCTGTCTATTTACTATACATCTATCTATTTAGTCTACATCTAAGTATCTATCTAGCTGAGTTCGATAAAAGATAACTTTGATAAAAAATAACATGCTATCTTTTCTTCTACATCTAACTATTTATTTATACATAGATATATATATATATATATATATATATATGTATCTTTCTATCTATTTCATCTACATCTATCTATCAATCTATCTATCTATTTAGTCTACATCTAAGTATCTATTGAGAATGATTCATGTATCTATCTATCTATCTATCTATCTATCTATTCGTATCTGTTGATATATCAGTGTTCAATCTATCTAACTATCTATGTATCTATCTATGTATATTCCTATCGATTTCATCTTCATCTAAATATTTATTTATACATAGACAGATATATCTATGTATCTTTCTATCTCTTTAACTACATCTACCTATCACTATATCTATCTATTTAGTCTACAACTAAGTATGTATCTATCTATCTGAGTTCGATAAAAGATAACTTTGATAAAAAATAACTTTCTATCTATTTTGTCTACATCTAACTATTTATTTATACATAGATATATATATCAATGTATCTTTCTATCTATTTCATCTACATCTATCTATCAATCTATCTATCTATTTAGTCTACATCTAAGTATCTATTGAGAATGATTTATGTATCTATCTATCCATCTATCTATCTATTCGTATCTGTTGATATATCAGTCTGTTCAATCTAACTATCTATTTATCTATCTATCTATGTATATTCCTATCGATTTAATCTTCATCTAAATATTTATTTATACATAGATAGATATATCTATGTATCTTTCTATCTATTTCATTTACATCTAACTATTTATTTATACATAGACAGATATATATATATATATGTATCTTTCTATATCTTTAACTACATATACCTCTCATTCTATCTGTCTATTTAGTCTACATCTATCTATCTATTTAGTCTACATCTAAGTATCTATCTATCTGAGTTCGATAAAAGCAAAAAGATAAAGGAAATTAACTGCTCACTACAAGGACAATCCATTCCTATTGAGAATGATTTATGTATGTATGTATGTATGTATCTATCTATCTATCTATCTATCTGTTCGTATCTGTTAATATATCAGGCAGTTCAATCTATTTAACTATCTATTTATCTATCTAACTATGTATCTTTCTATCTATTTGATCTACATCTAACTATTTATTTATACATAGACAGATATATCTATGTATCTTTCTATATCTTTAACTACTACCTATCACTCTATCTGTCTATTTAGTATACAGTTATCTATCTAGTTAGTCTACATCTAAGTATCTATCTATCTCGTTCGATAAAAGCAAAAAGATAAAGGAAATTAACTGCTCACTACAAGGGCAATCCATTCCTATTGAGAATGATTTATGTATGTATGAATGTATGTATGTATGTATGTATCTATCTATCTATCTATCTATCTGTTCGTATCTGTTAATATATCAGGCAGTTCAATCTATTTAAATATCTATTTATCTATCTAACTATGTATCCTTCTATCTATTTCATTTACATCTAACTATTTATTTATATATATATAGATATATCTATGTATGTTTCTATCTATATCTATGTATGTTTCTATCTATTTTATCTACATCTACCTATCACTCTATCTGTCTATTTAGTATACAGTTATCTATCTAGTTAGTCTACATCTAAGTATCTATCTATCTGAGTTCGATAAAAGCAAAAAAGATAAAGGAAATTAACTGCTCACTACAAGGGCAATCTCTCCCTATTGAGAATGATTTATTTTTTCTCAATAAAGTCTAATACAGTTTTTCATTGAAAATCACAGTTCTCAATAGCAAGGTCTTTGAGTATTTCCGAACCTATTTAGCCATAATTTAATATATCTTCAAAAGACAAGGCAGAAACATTTGTTGCAACATACTGTTTTCATTTTGTTTACTTACACATCAGCAGCAGCTGCCATATTAGTGCAAAGAAGTGTTTTATGTTGAAATGTTTGTTTGACTTCGCCGGTTTAGCATTGCTGTATTTAAAATGAATTACGCACTTTGTGTTGCTTAGGTTTATTATCTAGATGTTTTTTTATTATTTTCTTTTGGTGTATCTTGAAAGAAATATAAGTTGTTTTCATTTAACCTACACAAAGAAACGAATGGTGCTTCTTACTGCTCAAGGTGAATGAGTGGGTAGACGCGATGATTTACCAGTATAAATCAAAGGGTAAGAGAAAAGAACGATTATGCTATAATAAAATAAAAGAAAGAATGGAAACGTGATATATATAATATATATATACACATATATGTACATATATACATATATGTATAATATATAATATATTATATATATATATATATATATATACACACACAAATATATATACATACACATATATATATGTATAACATATATACACAAACAGACACACATAGGGATATATATATATATATAATATATATATATATATATATATATATATATATATATATATATAAGAGATAAGTATACAAATAGTGAAACGGACGAGAAACGGGTTCTAGTTAAGAAAATGAAAGAAGCGATGTTAAAGGCTGAGTAGGAAATATTTAGATATAAAAACGACATGCACAATATATATATATATATATATATATATATATATATATATATATATATATATATAACATAGGTAAATATACAAACAATGAAATGAATAAGAAACGGATTCTAGTTTAAGAAAACCAAACAAATGATGGGTAGATCTTAAAAGAATGAGTAGGAAACACATGATGTTATAAATCAAAGAGTAAAGAAAAGAACGATTATGCTACAATAAAATAAAAGAATGGACACGTGATATATATATATATATATATATATATATATGTGTATTATATATATATATATATATATATATATATATATAATATATTATATATATTGAGTTAAGGTAGCGTGGTATGGAGTAAAAACCTGGTAACTGACAGTTTTTGTTAGTAACCGCGTGTTTTCATTTCCACTATATACCTTAACTCATATATATATATATATATATATATATATATTATATATATATATATAATATATATATATTAAAGAGAAAATCATTCGGATCAGAGATTAGACCCAGTTGTTCCAAGCGAGAGACATATACCCCACAGGGAGGCAATTTGATTTTTATGCTGGGGGTGGGGCATTTATATATATATATATATATATATATATATATATATATATATATATATATATAAATCTAGAGGTGTGACGTATTGTCGTTATCAGCCAGACAGCGATGTAATATTTTTCCTTTTCCCTCGCGTTAGATCTCGGAGATTTTCTTTGTGTTTGTGGGGAAGCACCACACCTACCATCAGCTCCCCACCTTAACTTACAGACCCCAGCCATGCTACGTATTAGTTGTAGAGAGCCGGTGTCGAGCCTGAAACATTGGGATTCTTGGACGGGTACTCTACAAACTAAGCTAAACAGTATAGACGAAGACCTATCTGGAGTTGCCCACACCAGGGAAATAACATCACATATGACAATACAGAAATATTTGTATTATATATTTCTGCTAAATATATTTATTTTGTTAACGTTTACTAAGTGTAATAGTAAAATCTATATCCAAACATAAAGGATGAATAAATAGATAGATAGATAAAGAATTATGGAGGTTAGTAAGATTAGATAGATACATATCTCATTATTATAAAAAATATGTAACTATACGTCTGTAACCCAATGTATGTCACCGCTGACGTAATAATGTCCTTACTTATTTAAGTTATATTCTTGATGATTATGAAAATGTCATTATCTAATTTTGATTAGCATCTTATTTATTTACAACGTCTCTATTAAAGCCTAGGTGAGACTTGCCACAAAAACAAAACCATATTATTAATACATTTAAAATCCTGGCATATGTGTTATATATCACTTATGAAGTAAAGATTTACATTGGTATATGTATTAATAATTTGCATAATGATTTTAACAAAACTGGGTTTAAGAAATAATTATTTGCTGTTATCGATTTCTAATACTACCATGTTATTTTCAGAAGTATTAACATCAATCCGATATATAATTTTGAAATAGAAACCAATTAAGAATAACATGAAAATGTTATCATATTTATATTTACTTTCGTTAGTCTTTCTAATTTAATAATTTATAACATTAAAACCTAAATACTTCCAACCAGAGGGTGCATAATTTTGCTAGTATATATGATGATGAACTATATATATATATATATATATATATATATATATATATATATATACTGCTCTGTGTATAATTAATGTATTGTTATTATACATTGACCCCTCTTACCGATTTAAAAGATCTTGTACGTATAAATCTAAAAGTTTGCAGTGAGATTTTGCTGATCCCAAATAGAATCATCCATTACTACCAGTTCAATTGGATTATTTTATCCCCCCTCGCTCTCTCTCATTCACTCTCTCTCTCTCTCTCTCCTCTCTCTATATTATATATATATATATATAATATATATATATATATATATATATATGTAATTGTCGTATATAATTTCTGTCCACATAATGTTTGTCACATATATATATTATATATATATATATTTATTTATTCTTATTATATATATATATACAGATGTACATATATATATTATATATATATATAATATAATATATATATATATATATATATATTTATATATAAATATACAGTACACACACGCACATAATATAATATATATATATATATATATATAAATTATATACATCTGGAAACTACGATAGCTTAATGATATACATTGGTATTGCTTGATAGAGCCACACACACACACACACACACACACACAACACACCACACACCACACACACTCACACACACACGTGCGCATAAACAAACATACGATATGCCCATTCTCATCACCACTATTCGAAATTTACCCTTCGGGACTTTCCGATGCTAACCCACTTAAGGCAGTCATGGCAACGAAGCGAATAATAACTAAAAGATTAGTGACCATTTCCATATGAAGCAAACTCCCTATTACCCCTTCCAACGAATACCCGACGGCCAGACTTCATTACGGATCCGCCCTACTGTCTACATAACTATGTGAATTGCCATCGAACTGCCTAAAGATTTAAGCGAATGAGGAAGATGGTGGCAACAGAGGACACGTCCTTCAATTTGACAATGAGGACTTGCCTCCGAAAATGTGTAGGTGGCAGAGAGAATAGCGCCAAAGATATGACGCTAAGCTAAGCATGGATTTTAATGCGGAATGATTGAACTACGCAATAGTTATACTTAAGAATAAATACCTGCATTAATTATTTGACAGACCATGATTATATATATATATATATATATATTATATATATTATATATATATATATATATATATGATTATATATATAAGATATATATATTATATGACTATATATATATATATATACATAGATATAATATATGATTATAAGATATATATATGATTATATGTATATATATTATATATATACTCTTATGTATATATATATATATATAATTTTTTTAAGTATGGAAGACTAGGAAAATTGACGACTTTCTTCTTAGACTATATAATACAGAGTATAAACAAAAATTTAATGGAGAAATGGGTGAAAGACTGCATCCTCCCATTTCCCAATTAAGACGACCTCTGTATCACTCAGAACTGCAGATGTTAAACTCTTACTGTCATAGATGAAAAAAAGTAAATAAAGTCGTCAGGGTGGCCTAAAGACGGTATCAGCCAAACATCGAGGGAGTCTATCCCATTTTCACAGACGGTAGACCGAAGAGATTGTTTGTGTGAAGCGCCACACCTACTATCAGCTCCTAACTTTAGCGCACATGAAAGGGGATAGAATTCTGTCGCTGTCTGGCTGATACCGATTTTAGGCCACCCCGACGGCTTTACTTATTGCAAAGCTACGCATCTCCAGATGAGGAATCATCGCATATCTAAGATCACAATTACTACGGGCTATCATGACAGAGGGGGGCACCAAAGAAAGGGATCAAGGACTGCTTTAAAAAATCGCTTGGTGCCTGTGTCTGTGATATCAAGCATCGCCTTTGGTCCACCCGAGCTGGGAATAGTGACGCCTGCAGTCTTACCAATAAAACACGCTCTCTATTCGTATGAAACACTTGAATTGCCACCCAAGATTAAAAGGCCTATGAGAAAGAACCACAAAATAAATGGCATTAAAACCTGACCAGACCTTCAGATGCAGCCGCTGTGACCGTATCAGCCTACCCAGCATAGGCCTTATCAGACAAAACACTCCCGCAGTCATCGTGGACCACCGGCTTAAATCTTTGTTACGAAGAAAAGCCATGATATTAGTACTTATTACAGCTCTATTTTCTAGCGTTTAGAGTAAGGGGGTGGAGCAGAGTTTCATCTTCTCAGATGAGGTCCGCCTGGTGAGGGGAGTATGATGATTTAAACCAGAAACCCCCTTAAGAACCAAGTAATAACATCACTTACATCGCCCTCCAAAAATGGAGTAATGATCGTATATTTAAAGATAAACTTTTTAGTTAGGTTTTTCCTTAATCTCCAAGTTTATACAAGTACTGAGCAAGTCTCTGAGTGGCTATTACGTTTCTCTGGGTCAATATATAAGAATTTATGACTATTCGTAAAATACACAGAGCGAATCTGGAAAGGTGGCGGCTTAAATAACATTATCTGATACTAGTGTAACAACACCAATTACCTCTTTTTTGTTCATTTTGGGGAGTTTAACAAGACTAATATATATATATATATATATTATATATATATTAATTTTTTGGATGTTTTTTTTTTAGAAGCATTGTTGAATAAAGTATATATTATTATTTATATTTTTGCTTGAAGGCAATCACAATGCGCATATCGCATAAAATTCGATAATTATAGAAGAATAATGACAAGTGAATTTCGTAAAGAATTATTCGATGTGTAGAACATCGTACAGACTGTTTTCAACTTCATTAAGTCTCATCAGCGATATATACTAACGATTTCCCTCCGACGAAATCGAAACCCGGGACTACAGCAGGATAGTCAGAAACCATACTGCCTCGGCCACGATACAGCATGGGAAAAATCCTTGGGAATTAACCTGCCAAGGATATTGATACGTCTCTACATATGATGGGGGTAAGGGGACGGCTGAGTGAATATTATAACAAAGCCCGGGGCCTTATGCTCTTTCTTCGGCGAAGGAAAATAAGATTTTTTGGAATTATATTTATATTTTAGAAGCATTGTTGAATATTATAATATTATTATTTTATTTTTTCTGTCGGAGGGAAATCTTTAGTATACATCGCTGATAAGACTTGAAACAGTCTGTACGCTGTTCTACACACCGAATAATTCTTTACCGAAATTCAGTGTCATTATTATATTCTATAATTATCGAATTTTATGCGATATGCGCATTGTGATTGCCTTCAGCAAAAATTAAATAATAACGCACACACACCACACACACACACATATCATATATATATATATATAATTATTATATATATATATATATAATACATCCTTGGGCAGATATAAATTTATTTCGAGTTCGCATGTCAATGGATTGGCATATTTAACAAACAAAGAAATTTGAAAAAAGGGAAATAAGAAAGTCAGTTAAACGAGGTCATACCAGTGAGACCGGATATGAGGTCTTCGAATCAGTAAAAATCATATTGAGGCAAAGAAATACCTAAATAATTTGTATCAAAACTAACGTAATTCATTTAGTTATTTATTTATAATACTCCGTGTATGTAAAATTTAATATGGACATTCTTATATGTACGTTTTGATTTCTTAATTTTGATTGAATCCTATCAAAACACTTAATATCACACACACACACACACACACACATATATAATTAATATATATATATATATATATATTATATATACTGTATATATATATAATATATGTATGTATTTAGAAATATAAGATGTGTCAAAAACAACAAAAATATCGCAAAACATTTTTGATAAACCCTATATAATATATATATATATATATATATATATATATATATATATATATATATATATCTAATGAGTCACACGAACTACTAAGAGTTTCGCTTAATGCTCTTCAGGGCTAAGAGTCAGATCATAGCCCTGAGGAGCATTGAGCGAAACTTATAGTAGGTTTCGTCTGACTTATTAGATTTATCTTTATTATTAGCTCTACTTAGGTATTGAGCACTTTTTTACTTACTAGCTTTAGTATCCTGACGGTTTTTGTATGAAATATATATCTTATATATATATGCATATAAATTTGTTTTTTCTTTTGGCCGAATAATTGTACTAATAGATTATTTTTTGTTGGTAAACATTATCCTTGGTCTTTCCTTTTTTCCCCAAAAATGTTCTTCCCGGTTGATGTTTGGTAGTATATTTTTACAATCACAACTATTTGCTGGATTTTTTTCTCCATCGCGAGGATTTACCAACAAGTTTTGGTTATATTGCGCACACACACACAAACACACACACACACACACATATATATATATTATATATATATATATATCTATATATATATATATATATGGATAAAAGTAACTTTTATAGACCTATAAAAGATATGTCTCATTCCAACGGGCATGTATTGTACCAACTGATATTAATCGAAAACTCGATTAATTCAACGGATGTAACCCTGACGAATTAGACGATGAAACTCGAGTAGGTTACTTTTATCCATTATATAAATAAATTTTTGCTCTACATTGTATTGAGCACTTTGTATTTGTTTTTTCTTTCAGTCTTAACCCAGGATACTGTGCGCTTCCAACGATCGTACTCGTACCCACCGGTAAGCTACTACTCATATATTAACACACACACAAACATATATATATATATATATATATAATATATATAGATATACAATATAATATATATGGTGGACTCTCCTATCGAGAACGATAGATGAGGGTCAGCAGTGAGGGATTTGATACCTCCATGTTGTTCATCGGCTGTCAAGAAGACATTTTATGTTTCCTCGAGTGTGACAGTAGCCCAGCCGCTGGGCGAGCCATGAAGCCACACTGACAAACGAAATGATCCAAAGCAGGAGTTAAATGTTTTTCTTTAAAGTTTTTGCGGAGCCGATCTCTATGCTTCAGTCTATTTTCTTCAAACTTTTAGTTTCAGCGAACAGGCCTTACGCCATTCCTTCGATCCGATGCTAGATCTTCCCAAGCCCTCAGGTCAATATCTAGGCGTTTCAAATTGTCCTTCAAT
Organism: Doryteuthis pealeii; assembly: GCA_023376005.1. Lineage (NCBI taxonomy): Eukaryota > Metazoa > Mollusca > Cephalopoda > Myopsida > Loliginidae > Doryteuthis > Doryteuthis pealeii. The sequence goes on from CM042169.1 coordinate 41,346,432, forward strand.
TTGTCCTTGTAGCGTAAGAGAGGACGTCCAATGGAACGCTTAGCATTTGGTAGTTGCCCGTTATAAAACTTCTTCTTTGGAAGCCTGTTCTCATTCATACGGACAACGTGACCAGCCCACTAAGTTGAATCTTGGCTAGTAGGGTTTCAATGCCAGCAATATCACATCTTTTAAAAATTGTGCTGTTTTTAATATATATATATATATATTATATTATATATATATATAATATATATATAATATATATCGTAATACTTTTATCAGTTGAAAGTGTTGTTTTCTCCCGGTTGGGTTGAAGGAACATCGGCCGTACACCACTCAAACAACAGGCAAGATCAGAAAGATGACACGATGTCACACGATTGATACTATCGTGTTTCGAAGTCTTAAAGATTTTCAGCCAACCAGAGTTTTTTGCATATTTATGGTTATTTGTTGTATAACTTTCATACGTCTTTTCCTACCATACGTATCTTCTTAGGTGACAAGATATCTCTGTCTTTCTTCAATGTCTGCAATCTGCTATTCTGGACTGTTTTCTCCTGTCATCTGATCTCTTTCTTGGGAATAATATATCTATGATAGAGATATATATTAATTCTTTACATTGGTTAGGTTAAACAGTCTTGGGAGGAACGTTGAGTCTGTAAAACATTGGTTAAGAACTGGCTTGTGTTCCATTCTAAACTCATACTGGGAGTCAGTATGTACTATATATATGTATATATATATATAATATAATATATATTAACTCCTATGAATCTATATATATATATTATATATATATATATATATATATATATATATACATATTATATATATATATATTATATATATTATATTATATATATTATTATAATAGGAAAGTATGAGGGACTCTCCCGTCGATTTCGACGTATGAGGTTCAGGCAACCTCTTTCATCTAACCTGTGGTGTTTAATCGCAGGTGGACATTTCAGCCCCGCCAATGACTTGCAAAGAAGTCCACAGATGGAACAAGTGTGTGCATTAATTGTTGAATGTCTTGCTGGGACACTAGCCATACTCTAGTCCTTTCTCTAGCTTGAGGCAGCTTGGTGACCTCCGTTGCTTGCAAAATCCCTAATACCATTGCAACACCAAAGTCCTCCCTTTCTGCGATTGAGTGCTGTGCTCTCAAAAGTAGCGTAATCTATATTTGCAGCTGAGAGGTTACTTTTCAGCTTGTCCTTAAACCTGAGCAAGGTCACCCATTTTACCACCGTCAAGCTGACTATAAACCAGAATCTTTGGTATTCTGTCATCATGCATTCGCAAAACATGACCAACCCAGCGCAAATTGTGTTTTATACAAGGAAGCTCTCCATTCCGATCAATGTTTGAGGGGATAGCATTAGACATTCTGTATCGCGAGGGTGAGTCCACAGATTGCTCGTAGGCAACTTTGTGGAAAACGTCTAACTGCCGATTCTGTTTTCGATACAGTGTCCATTGACTCCGAGCCGTACAAGAGTGGTAAGAAACAACAGCTTGTATAACCTGTATCTGGTTGCAAGCCTAATGCCCGTCATTCCAGAGTCGGTGGCGAAGAGTCTGAAGGCACTAGAAGCTTTAGCTTTGGCAATAGGAAAGTATATATATATATATATATTATATATATATATATAAATATTATATAACGTGTGTGTGTGTCGTGTGTGTTGTGTTAGGCAGCGAAAGAAAATGACAGTATCTATATATATAATATCATAATATATATATAATATAATATATATACTATATATACGTGGTGTGTGTGTGTGTGTGTGGCTGTGTGTGTTTATGAACACGAACGAAAATGACAGTATACTAGCGGTATGTGTACATATAAACGCAATATATACTATAATAATTATATATATATATAATATTATATATTATATAATATATATAAAGAGAGAGAGAGAGAGAGAGAGAGAGAGAGTCATCCACAGACGTGTGTTTCTACTTATCAAGTCTCTTCGCACGTGGCGAGACATCTCTCTGAGCTAACCTACAGTGGAACGGTCTAACTGAATCTGATCGAACTTAGCAAATCAGTCAGACAGGCTTGACCCTTTCGGCTTTCGTCCCCCAGAAGAATGCCGAAAAGGGGGTTCTGTAACTGGTATGTATATAAAGGCCGGCATAGAGTGTCCATCCCTTTTATAGTATGAGTGTTGCATTTGGCGCTTTTGTTTGGCGGTTCGTGCAGTGAAAATCCCCTCCAAAGTGCCAATTCCAGCGGATGGGGAGCATATATAGTCACACACACACATCACACACACACACTACAACATATATTATATATATATACTATGTCGCATAGGGGGTGTCAGTATTATGGCTATATGACAAAAGAAAATATCACTTTATACAGATATATGTTACATATAATAATAAGTGCAAACTAATATATGTATATTTATTGTTAATTATATGTTATACAACATTCAATACACAAACTGCGAATCAACCCTTTAAAAAGCTTCAAAATGGTATGCAACGCATATATATATATTAATATATATATATATAGTAGTATGGGCAGTGGCTATGCAGATTTCAACCTCAAATATATATATACTAATGTTATATTATCGTGTGTGCGTGTGTGTGTGTGTGTGTGTGTGTTCAGCTGATACTGACATTTGCCAGCCCTGTGCAGACTTTAACTTACAACTTAACATTAAACATTTAAGTTCCTAAGTAATATTCACAATGCCTGCACGAGAAATACCATCTTTTACAGTTTCGCTGGAATGACTCAGAATCTTACTCACAAAACCCGTCTCAACGGGAATTGGGTTGATGCCATGTTGTGGCATTGAAAGCAGCAAGTTTCAGTGAAAGGTTAAGCCTTGTCAGTTTTTTACGCTATATTCTTTTCTTGAATTCAGCCAGTTACTTTCTATAGTCCCTAACACTAACGTACATAATCAAGTGTTATCCCATCATCGTTATGGGACATATTTTATATCAGTGTTTAAATATGTAGCATTATATTAAACAAAACATATTCACTCATCCCATGCCCTCATAATATTATATATATATATATATATTATATATTATATATATATGATAATTATAATAACTCCGACACGTTTAAAAATATCCCGCCCTTATACTCATACCAATGTTCACCTAGCAGGAAAAATATGAAGAAAAGAAAAGACCAAATCAGGATAATTCGAATCCTGAAGATCATTTGTGAGCAAATCTAGGCAGATTATTCTCTGACCTCATTAGGTTTTACATTATATATATATATTATATTACTATATATATATATATATATATTTAATATATTATATATATATATATAATACATATATAAAGGTTTAACACAAGCAATCTTCAGGTGACGTTGTTTCAAAATGCTTTTGGCACACGCGTTCCAGTAAAAGCTGAAAAACAGTGACAATCCTAGCACTTCAGTACACACACACACACACACAACACACATATATATAATATATATATATTATATATATATATGTGGTAAGAAAAAACTTAAATACTGGGTGGGTGATAGCATTAATGGTCCATTCCCATCGTGGGTATTGAGACCAACCGAGCTTCCTCAGATAACTTTGTTCAAACTCTTTTGGTTTGAATAAAACATTGAGCTCTCAAAACACGTGATGTGACCTATGCAGCAACATACTTTTTGGAGATATATATATATTATATATAATATATTATATATATATATATATGTGTGGTGTGTGTGCTGTGTGTGTGTGTGTGCTGTGTGTGAGTGTGTATACGCGGGGCGTAGAAATACTTGGATTGGTATCCCAGGCGCGTAAAGCAAAAACCACGGGAGAGATGCAATCTCAGCCTTTGTCAAGGCAAGTGTCTAGGAGAAGAAACTCCAAAAATTTAACCCTGCGGCGGCTGCTGGCAGCCAATGATGTTGACTTGTTCTTCTTTTTGGCTCAAATGTGGGCAGTCACTTAAAGAGAGAGGATTGGTTCTGTGCAAAGCCTTTCTCACTTAAAAAAAGCTTCAGGCACAGGCCTTGCTTTGATAATGCAATCATGTCTTGTCCTTTATATGTTTTATTGAAGCTCACCATTATTATTGTTTGAACTGTATAATATATATATATATATTCATTTTTTTTTCCTTTTTTTGTTGTGTTTGTTACTATATAGCAATGGCAATCTTGAACTGCCATCATGTATTTAAATATACGCAAACTCCCATACGTGCACATTTAAACAATTCATATAACGCATATGCTATTTAAAAGTCCCTTTCACTATGCATACCCATGACCTATGCCAGCAACATTACTTTCGGAGATACTATATATATACTATATATAGTATATATTAGTATTATATATATGCAAAACTTCTCATACCGTGCCATGTAAACAATCTCGGCATCTATTCATATTAAAACGATATATAATTTAAAAAGTAGCCTTTCAAACACATATTTTACACTTATGCATGAACATGTACTGTGTGTCATGTTTGTCGCTATTTATGCCTGTGTGAGTGGGGGGTGT
>CM042169.1:41351053-41366053 GCA_023376005.1 Doryteuthis pealeii
TTAATATATATATATATAGTATATATATATATATGTGTGTATGTGTGTGTGTGTGTGTGTGTTGTGCCCGCAATAACCAAACTTGTGGTAAATCCTCGCGATGAGAAAAAATCCAGCAAATAGTTTGAAATTGTAAAAATATACTACCAAACATCAACCGCGGAAGAACCATGTTTTGGGAAAAAAGGAAAGACCAAGATAATTGTACCAACAAAAAATAATCTATTTAGTACAGATATTTCGGCCAAAAAGAAAAAACAATTTATATGCATATATATATAAGATATATATATTCATTACAAAACCGTCAGGATACTAAAGCTAGTAAGTAAAAAGTGCTCAATACCTAAGTAGAGCTAATAATAAAGATAAATCTAATTAGTCAGACGAACCTTACCTTATAAGTTTCGCTTCAATGCTCCTTAGGGCTTATGCATCTGACTCTTAGCCTTTGAAGAGCATTAAGCGAAACTCTTAGTAGGTTCGTGTGACTCATTAGATATATATATAATATATTATATATATATATATTACTATATATATATATATATATATATAGGGTATTCAAATGTTGCGATATTTTGTTGTTTGACACATTTATATTAAATACATTACATATATATATAATTATACATAATATATATTATATATAATATATATATATATATATATATATTGTGTGTGTTGTGTGTGTGTGTGTGATATTAAGTGTTTTTTGATAGGATTCAATCAAAATTAAGAAATCAAACGTACATATAAGAATTGTCCATATAAATTTTACATACACGGAGTATTATAAATAAATAACTAAAGAATACGTTAGTTTTGATACAAATTTATTTAGGTATTTCTTTGCCTCATATGTTTTTACTGATTCGAAGACCTCATATCCGGTCTCACTTGTATGACCTCGTTTAACTGACTTCGTTTATTCCCTTTTTTCAAATTTCTTTTGTTGTTTAATATGCCAATCATGAATGCGAACTCGAAATAAATTATATATCTGCACCAGGTGTTATAATATATATATATATTATTATATATATAATATATATATATGTGTGTTGTGTGTGTGTGTGTGTGTTATTATTTATATTTTTGCTTGAAGGCAATCACAATCGCATTCGCATAAATTCGATAATTAAGAAGATACAATAATGACACTGAATTTCGGTTAAAGAATTAATTTCGGGTGTAGAAAACAGCGTACAGACGTTTCAAGTCTATCAAGCGATGTTATACTAACGATTTCCCTCCGACAGAAAATAAAATAATAATATATAATTTATTCAACAATGCTTCTGAAATAAAAAGATCCAAAAATCTTATTTCCTTCGCCGGAAGACATTTAAGGCCCGGCTTTGTTACTATTCACTCAGCGTTCCCCTTACCCTCATATGGTAGAGACGTATCAAACCTTGGCAGGTAATTTCACAAGGCATTGTCCCATGCTGTATCGTGGCCGAGGGCAGTATGGTCTGACTATCCTGCTGTAGTCCCGGTTTCGATTTCTGTCGGAGGGAAATCGTTAAGTATATATCGCTGATGAGACTTAATGAAGTTGAAACAGTTCTGTACGATGTTCTACACATCGAATTAATTTCTTTACCGAAAGTTCACTGTCATTATTATCTTCTATAATTATCGAATTTATGCGATATGCGCATTGTGATGCCTTCAAGCAAAAATATAAATACATAATATATACTTTATTCCAACAATGCTTCTAAAAAAAAACATCCAAAATGCTAATATATAATATATAATATATATATATATATATAGTCTTGTTAAAACATCCCCAAAATGAACAAAAAGAGGTAATGGTTGTTGTTAACTTAGTATCAGATATGTTATTAAGCGCCACCTTTCCAATTCGCTCTGTGTATTCTACGAATAGTTCATAATTCTTATTATATTGACCCAGAGAAACGCCCATAATAGCCACTCAGAGACTTGCTCAGTACTTGCTATAAACTGGAGGATTTTAAGGAAAAACTAACTAAAAAAGTTTATCTTTTTAAATATACGATTTCATTACTCCATTATTTGGAGGGCGATGGTAAGTTGATTGTAATTTACTTGGTTCTTAAGGGGGTTCGGTTTTTTAAACATCATACTCCCCTCACCAGGCGGACCTCATCTGAGAAGATGAAACTTCTGCCCCTCCACCCCTTACCTAAACGCTAAGAAAAATAGAGCTGTAATAAGTACTAATACAGGCTTTTTCTTCGTAACCCAAAGATTAACCGTGTGTCCACGATGACTTGCGGAGTGGTTGGTCTGATTAAGGCCTATGCGGGTAGGCTGATACGCGTCACACGGCTTGCACTGAAGGTCTGGTCAGGTTTTAATGCCCATTTTATTGTGCGTTCTTTCTCTAGGCTTTTAATCTTGGCGAGTGGCAATTTCAAGTGTTTTTCATTACGAATAGAGAGCGTGTTTTATTGGTAAGACTTGCAGGCGTCACTATTCCCAGCTCGGGTGGACCAAGGCGATGCTTGATACACAGACACAGGCCACAAGCGATTTTTTAAAAGCAAGTCCTGGATCCCTTCTTTGGTGCCCCCCTCTGTCATGATAGCCCGTAGTATGATCTTAGATATTGCGATATTCCTCATCCTGGAGATGCGTAGTTTGCAATAAGTTAAAGCCGTCGGGGTGGCCTAAAATCGTATCAGCCAGGACAGCGACAGGAATCTATTCCCCTTTTCATGTGCCGCTAAAAGTTAGAGCTTGAAGTTAGGTTTGGCGCCTTCACACAAACCAATCTCTTCGCGTCTACCGTCTGTGAAAATGGGATAGGACTCCCTCGATCGTTTGCTGATACGTCTTTAGGCCACCCTGACGACTTTATTTACTTTTTTCATCCTATTGACAGTCAAGAGTTTAACATCTGCAGTCTGAGTGATACAGAGTCGTCTTAATTGGGAAATGGAGGATGCAGGTCTTTCACCCATTTCTCCATAAATTTTGTTTATACTCTGTATTAATAGTCTAAGAAAATGTCGTCAATTTTCCTAGTCTTTCCTACTTAAATTATATATATAATTAACATAAGAGTATTATATATAAATATATTACATATATCAGTATATATATATATAATCATATATATTAATCATATGGTATATATATATATAATAAGTCATATATATATTATAATCTTATAATATAATCATATTATATATATATATATATATATATATATATATATATATATATATATATATATATAATCATTCTGGTCAAATAATAATGCAGGTATTTATTTCTAAGTATAACTATTGCGCTAGTTCAATCATCGCATTAATCCATGCTTAGCTTAGCGTTCATATTCTTTGGCGCTATTCTCTCTGCCACCTACACATTTCGGAGCAAGTCCTCATTGTCAAATTGAAGACTTTTTTTATCCTCTGTTGCCACCATCTCTCATTTCGCTTTAATCTTTAGGCAGTTCGATGCAATTCAACATAGTTCTGTAGACAGTAGGGCGCGATCCGTAATGAAGTCTGGCCGGTCGGGTATTCGTTGGAGGGTAATTAGTGAGTTTGGCTTCAATGAGAAAGCGTCACTAATCTTTAGTTATTACGCTTCGTTGCCACTGACTGCCTTAAGAATTGGGTTAGCATCGGAAAGTCCCGAAGGACATTTCGAATAGATTGGTGATGAGGAATTGGGCATTATCGTATGTTTGTTTATGCGCACGTGTGGTGGGTGTGTGTGTGTGTGTGTGTGTGTGTGTGGTGTGTGTTGTTGGTGTGTGTGGCTTCTTATCAAGCAATACCAATGTATATCATTAAGCTATCGTAGTTTCCAGATTGTATATATTTATATATAAATATAATATATATTTATAATATGTGCGTGTTGTGACATCTGTATATTTATATATAAATATATATTATAATAGTATATATAATATATATTAATATATATATATATATATATATTGTACATCTGTATATATATATATAATAAGAATAAAATAAATATATATATATTATTATATATAATGCGACAAACAATTATGTGTACAGACAATTATATAGAGACAATACATATATATATATATATATATATATATAGTAATATATATATATATATATAGGAGAAGAGAGAGAGACGAGAGAGTGAATGAGAGAGAGCGAGGGGGGATAAAATAATCAATTGACTGGTAAGAATGGATGATTCTATTGGGATCAGCAAAATCTCACTGCAACTTAATATACGTACAAAGATCTTTATAAATCGGTAAGAGGGCTCAATGTATAATAACAAATACATTAATTGATACACAGAGACCAGTATATATATATATAATATAATATAATTAATATTATATAATAAGTTCATCATTCTATACTACAAAATTATCACTCTGGTTGGAAGTATTATAGGGTTTTTAATGTTATAAATTATTTAAATTAGAAAGCACTAACGAAAGTAAATATAATATGAAAATTAAACATTTTCAGTTATCTAATGGTTTCATTTCAAAATTATATATCGGATTGATGTTAATACTTTCTGGAAAATAAACATGTAGTATAGAAATCGCATAACAGCCCAAATAATTATTTCTTAAAACCCAGTTTGTTAAAATCTTTATGCAAATTATTAATACCAAATATACAATGTAAATCTTTACTTCATAGTGATATTATAACACATATGCCAGGATTTTTAAATGTATTATTAATATGGTTTGTTTTGTGGCAAGTCTCACCTAGGCTTTAATGAGACTTGTAAATAAATAAGATGCTAATCAAAATTAGCGATAATGACATTTCATAATCATCCAAGAATATAACTTAAATAAGTAAGGACATTATTACGTCAGCGGTGACATACATTGGGTTCAGACCGTATAGTTACATATTTTTTATAATAATGAGATATGAATCTATTCTAATCTTACTAACCTCCATTAATCTTTATCTATCTATCTATTTATTCATCCTTATGTTTGGATATTAGATTTTACTATTACCACTTAGAAAACGTTAACCAAAATAAATATATTTAGCAGAAATATAAATACAAAATTTCTGTATTGCTATGTGATGTTATTTCCCTGGTGTGGGCAACTCCAGATAGGTTCTTCGTCTATACTGTTTAGCTAGTTTGATAGAGTACCCGTCCAAGAATCCCAATGTTTCAGGCTCGACCACCGGACCTCTCTACAACTAATAGTAGCAGGCTGGGGTTCTGTTAAGTTAAGGTGGGGAGCTGATTGTAGGTGTGGTGCTCCCCACAAACACAAAGAAAATCTCCGAGATCTAACGCGAGGGAAAAGGCCGAAAATATTACATCGCTGTCTGGCTGATAACGACAATACGTTCACACCTAGATTTAATATATATATATATATATATATATATATATATATATATATATTATAATATATAAATGCCCCACCCCCAGCATAAAAATCAAATTGCCTCCCGTGGTATATGTCTCTCCGCTGGAACAACGGTCTAATCTCTGACGAATGATTTCTCTTTTAATATATAATATATTTATATATATATATATATTATATATTATATATATATATATATATATATGATAAGTATAGTGGAAATGAAAACACGCGGTACTAACAAAAACTGTTCATTACCAGGGTTTTACTCCATACCCACGCCTACCTTAACCAAATATAGTATATATATATATATATATTTATATATATATATATATATACACATATAGTATATATATATATATATATATATCACCGTGTCCATTCTTTTATTTTATTGTAGCATAATCGTTTCTTTTCTTTACTCTTTGATTTATAACATACATTGTGTTCCTACTCATTCTTTTAAGATCTACCCATCATTTGTTTTGGTTTCTTAACTAGAATCCGTTTCTTATTCATTCTTGTTTGTTTATTTACCTATGTTATATATTATATATTATAAAATATATATATATATATATATATATATTGTGCATGTCGTTTTATATCTAAATATTTTCCTACTCAGCCCTTTAACATCGCTTCTTTCATTTTTCTTAACTAGAACCCGTTCTCGTCCGTTTCACTATTTGTTACTATCTCATATATATATATATATATATATATAATTATATATATATAATATATATATTAATATATATATCCCTTGATTGTGTTCTGCTTTGTGTATAATATGTATACATATATATATGTGTATGTATATATATTTGTGTGTGTATATATATATATATATATATAATATATATATATAATATACATATATGTATATATGTTACATATATGTGTATATATATATTTATATATATCACGTTTCATTCTTTCTTTTATTTTTTTAGCATAATCGTTAGCTTTTCTCTTACCCTTTTTGATTTATACTGGTAAATCATCGCGTCTACCCACTCATCACCTGCAGCAGTAAGAAGCACCATTCGTTTCTTTGTGTTAGGTTAAATGAAAACACTTATATTTCTTTCAAGATACACCAAAAGAATAAAAAAACATCTAGATAATAAACCTAAGCAACACAAAGTGCGTATTCATTTTAAATACACAATTGCTTAAAAACCGGCGAAGTCAAACAAACATTTCAACATAATTCACTTCTTTGCACTAATATGGCAGCTGCTGCTGAGTGTAAGTAAACAAAATGAAAACAGTATGTTGCAAACAAATGTTTCTGCCTTGTCTTTTGCAAGATATTTAAATTATGGCTAAATAGCTTCGAAATACTCAAAGACCTTGCTTTGAGAACTGTGATTTTCAATGAAAAACTGTATTAACTTATTGAGAAAAAATAAACCATTCTCAATAGGGAGAGATTGCCCTGTTAGTGAGCAGTAATTCCTTATCTTTTTGCTTTTATCGAACTCAGATAGAAGATACTTAGATGTAGACTAACTAGATAGATAACTGTATTACTAAATAGACAGATAGAGTTGATAGGTAGATGTAGATAAAATAGATAGAAACATACATAGATATAGATAGAAACTACATAGATATATCTATTAATATATAAATAATAGTTAGATTGTAAATGAATAGATAGAAGATACATAGTTAGATAGATAAATAGATATTTTAAATAGATTGAACTGGCCTGAATATTAACAGATACGAACAGATAGATTAAGATAGATAGATAGATACATTACATAAACATACATTCATACATACATAAATCATTCTCAATAGGAATGGATTGCCCTTGTAGTGAGCAGTAATTTTCCTTTATCTTTTTTGCTTTTTTATCGAACGAGATTAGATAATACTTAGATGTAGACTAACTAGATAGATAACTGTATACTAATAGACAGATAGGTGATAGGTAGTATTAAAGATTATTAGAAAGATACATAGATTATATCGTCTATGTATAAATAAATAGTTTAGATGTGATTCAAATAGATTAGAAAGATACATAGTTAGATAGATAAATAGATAGTTAAATAGATTGAACTGCCTGATATATTAACCAGATTACGAACAGATAGATTAGATAGATAGATAAGATACATACAATACATACATACATAAATCATCTCAAGAGAATGGATTGTCTGTAGTGAGCAGTTAATTTTCCTTTATCTTTTTGCTTTTAATCGAACTCAGATAGATGATACTTAGATGTAGACTAAATAGATTTTAGATAGATGTTTAGACTAAAAGACAGATTAGAAGAAGAGGTATATGTAGTAAAGATATAGAAAGATACATATATATATAATATTCTGTCTATGTATAAATAAATAGTAGATGTAAATGAAAGATGAAAGATACATAGATATATCTATCTATGTATAAATAAATATTTAGATGAAGATTAAATCGATAGGAATATACATAGTAGATAGATAAATAGATAGTAGATTGAACAGACTATATATCAACAGATTACGAATAGATAGATAGATGGAAGATAGAACATAAATCATTCTCAATAGATACTTGATGTAGATAAATAGATAGATGTTGATTAATAGAGTAGATGAATAGATAGAAAGATACATTGATATATATATCTATGTATAAATATAATAGTTAGATGAGACAAATAGATAGAAAGTTATTTTTTTATCAAAGTTATCTTTTATCGAACTCAGATAGATAGATACATACTTAGTTGTAGACAAATAGATAGATATAGTGATAGGTTAGATGTAGTTAAAGAATAGAAGATAACATAGATATATCTGTCTATGTATAAATAAATATTAGATGAAGATGAAATCTCGATAGGAATATACATAGATAGATACATAGATAGTTAGTTAGATTGAACATTGATATATCACAGAACGAATAGGATAGATAGATAGAAGATAGATAGATCATGAATTCATATCTCAATAGATACTTAGATGTTAGACTTAAAATAGATAGATGAATAGATAGATGATAGATGAAATAGATGAAAGATACATATATATAATATATATATATATATATATCATGTATAAATAATAGTTAGATGTAGAAAAAAGATAGCCAGGTTATTTTTTATCAAAGTTATCTTTTTATCGAACTCAGCTAGATAGGATACTTAGATGTAGACTTAAATAGATAGAGTATAGTTAAATAGGACAGATAGAGTGATAGGTAGATGTGATGAAATAGATTAAAGATACATTTATATATATATTATATCTGTCTATGTATGAAAAAGTAGTTAGATTAGACAAATTAGATAGAAAGTTATTTTTATCAAAGTTATTTTTATCGAACTCAGATAGATTAGATACATTACTTAGTTGTAGACTAAATAGATAGATAGATGTAGACTAAATACTAGATATAGTGAAGGTAGATGTAGTTAAAGAGATAGAAGATTACATAGATATATATGTCTATGTATAAAATAAATTAGTTAGATGAGATGAAATAGATAGAAAATATACATAGATAGATAGATAAATAGATAGTTAGACAGACTGAACAGACTGATTATTAACAGATACCGAACAGACAGATAGATAGATAGATAGATAGATAGATAGATAGATTAAATCATTCTCAATAGATACTAGATGTAGACTAAATAATAGAAGATTGATAAGTAGATGTAGTTAAATAGACAGAAAGACACACACACATATATTAATATATATATAATTAATATATATATATATATATATATATATATATGTATAAATAAATAGTTAGATGTAGACGAAAAAGATAGCAGTTATTTTTTATCAGAGTTATCTTTATCGAACTCAGATAGAGTAAATACATACTTAGTTGTAGACTAATAGATAGATAGGTGAGACAAAAGACAGATAGAGTGATAGGCTAGATGTTAGTTAAGAAGATAGAAAGATACATAGATATATCTATCTATGTATAAATAAATAGTTTAGATTGTAGACGAAAAGATTAGCCCAAGTTATTTTTTATCAAAGTTATCTTTATCCGAACTCAGATTAGAAGATAAAATATACTTAGTTGTAGACTAAATAGATAGATAGGTGTAGACTAAATAGACAGATAGAGTGAAGTAGATGTAGTTAAAGAGATAAAAGATAATAGATATATCTGTCTATGTATACATAAATATTAGATGTAATGAATAGATAGGAAGATACATAGATAAAATAGATAAATAGAGAGTTAGGATGATTGAACTGCTGATATATTAGGCAGATACGAACAGATAGATAGATAGATAGATAATAGATAGATAAATCATTCTCTGATTGCCTGTTAGCTGAGCCAGTAATTTCCTTATCTCTTTTACCGAACTCAGGGGGGGGGGGGGGGGGGGGTTTAGATACTTAGAGTTAGACTAAATAGATTAGAGTGATACGGTAGATGAGTAAATAGATAGGAAATATTGCCATAGATATATTTATCTATTTCTCTGATGTATGTGTTAATGATTATCGTTCATAGAAAAATGCGGACACGGCGAGACGAGTTCAAATCCTTGACGAAGTTGCATTTCTGTTGCATCATTGAGGTGGTAAAATTAACAGAAAATAGGATCGGATTGGCCTTGTAGTGGGGAGTTAATTTCCTTTATCTTTTTTCTTTCATACGAATACAGATAGATAGATACTTACATGTAGGACTTAAATAGATAGATAGAGTGATAGGTAGATGTACTTAAATAGATAGAAAGATACATACATATATCGTCTATGTTTAAAAATAAATAGTTAGATGTAGGATGAATCGATAGAAATTATACATAAATCATAGATAAATAGGTACTTAGATATATTGAACAGACTGAATATTATTAACAGATACAAACAGATAGATAATACATACATAGATATAATCTATTAACTGGCTCACTACAATGCCAATCTCTTACCTTATGTAGGGGCATGTATGTATGTATGTATCTATGTATGTATCCTATCTATCTGTTTGTATCTGTTAATATATCAGTCTGTTCAATATATCTAGTACCTATTTATCTATGTATTTATGTATTATTTCTATCGATTCATCATTACATTTCTAACTATTTATTTTTACATAGACGATATATGTTAATGTATCTTTCTATCTATTTAAGCTACATCTACCTATTCACTCTATCTATCATTTAGTCTACATGTAAGTATCTATCTATTCTGTATTATGAAAGAAAAAAGATAAAGGAAATTAACTCCCCACTACAGGCCAATCCGATCCTATTTTTTCGTGTATCTTTTACCACCTCAATGATGCACAACAGAAATGCAAAACACTTTCGTTCCAGGATTTGAACTCGTCTCGCCGTGTTCCATTTCTATGAACGATAATCATTACACATACATTCAGAGAAACTAGATTAGATAATCTATGGCATATTTCTATCTTATTTATCTACACTACCTATCACTCTTATCTATTTGGTCTCATCTAAGTATCTATCTGAGTTCGGTAAAAGCAAAAGATAAAGGAAATTAACTGCCTCTACACAGGCCAATCAGAGAATGATTTAATCTATCTATCTATCTAATCTATGCTATCTACTGTTCGTATTCTGCTAATATATCAGTCAGTTCAATCTATCTAAACTCTCTATATCTATTTATCTATGTATCTTTCTATCTATTTCATTTACATCAACTATTTATGTATACATAGACAGATATATCTAGTATCTTTCTATATCTTTAACTACATCTACCTATCACTCTATCTGTCTATTTAGTCTACACCTTATCTATCTATTTGTCTACAACTAAGTATGTATCTCATCTATCTGGTTCTATAAAGATAACTTGATAAAAAATAACTTGCTATCTTTTCGTCTTACATCTAACTATTTATCTATAATAGATAGATATATCTTTGTATCTTTCTATCTCTTTTAACTACATCTACTATCACTCTATCTGTCTATTCTACACCTATCTATCTATTAGTCTACAACTAAGTATGTATATTCTATCTGAGTTCGATAAAAGATAACCTGATAAAAAATAACTTGCTATTCTTTTTCGTCTACATCGTAACTATTTATTTATACATATATATATATAATATATATATATATATATATATTATATATATATATATATGTGTGTGTGTCTTTTCTGTCTATTTAACTACATTCTACATTATCAATCTATCTATCTATTTAGCATACATCTTTAAGTATCTATTGAGAATGATTTATCTATTATCTATCTTATCTATCTATTCTATCTATTCTGCGTCGTATTCTGTTAATATTATCAGTCTGTTCAGTCTGTCTAACTATCTATTTATCTATCTATCTATGTATATCATCTATTTTCATCTACATCTAACTATTTATTTATACATAGACATATATTATCTATTGTATCTTTCTATCTCTTAACTACATCTACCTATCACTATATCTATGTATTTTAGTCTACACTCTATCTATTATTTAGTCTACAACTAAGTATGTATCTTAAATCTATCTGTTCGATAAAAAATAACTTTGATAAAAAAATAATTTCTATTCTATTTTGTCTACATCTAACTATGTTATTAACATAGACAGATATATATATATATATATGTATCTTTCAATCTTTCATCTACATCTACCTATCACTCTATCTGGTCTATTTACTATACATCTATCTATTTAGTCTACATCTAAGTAATCTATTCTAGCTTGAGTTCGAATAAAAGATAAACTTTGATTAAAAATAACATGCTATCTTTTCTAATCTAACTATTTATTTATACATAGATATATAAATATATATGATATATATATTATGTAAAATCTTTCTATCTATTCATCTACATCTATCTATCAATTATCTATCTATTAGTCTACATCTAAGTATCTATTGGAGAATGATTCATGTATCTATCTATCTATCTATCTATCTATCTATTTCGTATCTGTTGATATATCAGTGTTCATCTACTAACATCTATGTATCTATTCTATGTATTTCTATCGATTTCATCTTTTCATCTAAATATTTATTTAACATAGACAGATATATCTACTGTATCTTTCTATCTCTTTTAACTACATCTACCTATCACTATATTCTATTATTTATCTACAATAAGTAGTATCTATCTATCTGAGTTCGATAAAGATAAAACTTTGATAAAAATAACTTTTCTATCTATTGCTACAGCTAACTATTTATTTACATTTTAAAAAGATAATAAATTTTATTATCAATGTATCTTTCTATCTTATTCAATTTACATCTATCTAATCAATCTATCTATTCTATTTAGTCTACATCTAAGTATCTATGAGAATGATTTATGTATCTATCTATCCATCTATCTATCTTTTTTATATTCGTATCTGTTGATATATCAGTCCATGTTCAATCTAAACTATCTATTTATCTATCTATCTATGTATATCCTATCGATCTTAATCTTTTATTCTAAATATTTATTTATACATAGATAGATATAATCTATGTATCTTTCTATCTATTTCATTTACTATCTAACTATTTATTATATACATAGACAGATATAATATATTTATTATGTATCTTCTTATATTCTTTAACACTATACCTTCTCATTCTATCTGTCTATTAGTCTACAATCTATCTATCTATTTAGTCTACATCTAAGTATCTATCTATCTGAGGTTCGATAAAAGCAAAAAGATAAAGGAAATTAAACTGCTTCACTACAAGGACAATCCATTCCATTGGAGGAAGATTTATGTATGTATGTATGTATGTATCTATCTATCTATCTATCTTATCTGTTCGTATCTGTTAATATATCAGGCAGTTCAATCTATTTAACTATCTATTTATCTATCTAACTATGATATCTTTCTATCTATTTGATCTACATCTTAACTATTTATTTATACATTAGACAGATATATCTATGTATCTTATCTATATCTTTTAACTTACTACCTATCACTCTATCTGTCTATTTAGTATACAGTTTATCTATCTAGTTAGTCTAATCTTAAAGTATCTATCTATCTCGTCGCTAAAAGCAAAAGATAAAGGAAATTAACTGCTCACTCAGGGCAATCCATTCCTATTTGAGAATGATTTATGTATGTATGAATGTATGTATATATGTATGTATCTATTATCTTCTATCTATCTGTTCGTATCTGTTAATATATCAGGGCAGTTCAAATCTATTTAAATTCCATATCATATCTAACGATGTATCCTTCTATCTTATTTCATTTACATCAACTATTTATTTATATATATATAATATATCTATGTATGTTTCGATCTATATCTAGTATGTTTCTATCTATTTTAATCTAACATCTACCTATCCACTCTATCTGTTCTATAGTTATTACAGTTATCTATCTAGTTAGTCTACATCTAAGTACTATCTATCTGAGTTCGATAAAGCAAAAAGATAAAAGGAAATTAACTGCTTCACTACAAGGGCAATCTACTCCCTTATTGAGAATGATATTTTTTCTCAATTTAAAGTCTAATACGACCCCCCCCCCTGTTTTTTCATTGAAAATCACAGTTCTCAATAGGCAAGGTCTTTGAGTATTTCCGAACCTATTAGCCATAATTAATATATCTTCAAAAGACCAAGGCAGAAACAATTAGTGCCAACATCTGTTTTCATTTTGCTTTACTTACACCATCAGCAGCAGCTTGCCATATTAGGTGCAAAGAAGTGTTTTTGTTGAAATGTTTGTTGACTTCGCCGGTTTAGCATTGCTTGTATTTAAATGAATTACGCCCACTTTGTGTTGCTTTAGGTTTATTATCTAATATGTTTTTTTATTATTTTCTTTTGGTTGTATCTTGAAAGAAATATAGTTGTTTTCAATTAACCTACACAAAGGAACGAATTGGTGCTTTTACTGCTCAAGGTGAATGAGTGGGTAGACGCGATGCATTTACAGTATAAATCAAGGGTAGAGAAAAGAACGATTATTGCATAATAAATAAAAGAAAAAATGGAACGTGATTATATATAATATATATATACACATATATGTACATATAACATGATATGATATATAATATATATATATATATATATTTTATATATACACACACAAATATATATACATACACATATATATAGTTATACATATATACACCAAACAGACACACATAGGATATATTATATATATAATATATATATATAATATATATTTATATATATATAATATATATTAAGAGATAAGTTATACAAATAGTGAAACGACGAGAAACGGGTTCTAGTAAGAAAATGAAAGAAGCGATGTTAAAGGGCTGAGTAGGAAATATTTAGATATAAAACGACATGCACAATATTAGAATATAATATATATATATAATATATAATATATATTATAATATAACATAGGTAAATATACAAACAATGAAATGAATAAGAAACGGATTTCTAGTTAAGAAAACCAAACAAATGATGGGTAGATCTTAAAAGGAATGAGTAGGAAACACAGATGTTATAAATCAAAGAGTAAAGAAAAGAACGATTATGCCTACAATAAAATTAAAAGAATGGACACGTGAAAAATATATATATATAATATATAAATATATATGTATAGAATATATATATATATATATATTATATATATATAT
>CM042169.1:41371053-41373553 GCA_023376005.1 Doryteuthis pealeii
ATATATGTATGTATTTTTTAGAATATAAGATGTGTCAAAAACAACAAAAATATCGCAACATTTTTGATAAACCCTATATATATATATATATATATATATATATATATATATATATATATATTATATATCTAATGAGTCACACGAACCTACTAAGAGTTTCGCTTAATGCTCTTCAGGGCTAAGAGTCAGATCATAGCCCTGAGGAGCATTGAGCGAAACTTATAGTAGGTTCGTCTGACTTATTAGATTTATCTTTATTATTAGCTCTACTTAGGTATTGAGCACTTTTTACTTACTAGCTTTAGTATCCTGACGGTTTTGTATGAATATATATATCTTATATATATATGCATATAAATTGTTTTTTCTTTTGGCCGAAATATTGTACTAATAGATTATTTTTTGTTGGTACAATTATCTTGGTCTTTCCTTTTTTCCCCAAAAAATGTTCTTCCCGGTTGATGTTTGGTAGTATATTTTTACAATCAAACTATTTGCTGGATTTTTTCTCATCGCGAGGATTTACCAACAAGTTTGGTATATTGCGCACACACACACACACACACACACACACACTACACATATATATATATATATATATATATATATATATATATATATATAATGGATAAAAGTAACTTTTATAGACCTATAAAAGATATGTCTCATTCCAACGGGCATGTATTGTACCAACTGATATTAATCGAAAACTCGATTAATTCAACGGATGTAACCCTGACGAATTAGACGATGAAACTCGAGTAGGTTACTTTTATCCATTATATAAATAAATTTTGCTCTACATTGTATTGAGCACTTTGTATTTGTTTTTTCTCAGTCTTAACCCCAGGATACTGTGCGCTTCCAACGATCGTACTCGTACCCACCGGTAAGCTACTACTCATATATTAACACACACACACTATATATATATATATATATAATATATATTATATATATACATATATATATATATATGGTGGACTCTCCTATCGAGAACGATAGATGAGGGTCAGCAGTGAGGGATTTGATACCTCCCATGTTGTTTCATGCTGTCAAGAAGACATTTTATGTTTCCTCGAGTGTGACAGTAGCCCAGCCCTGCTGCGAGCCATGAAGCCACACTGACAAACGAAATGATCCAAAGCAGGAGTTAAATGTTTTTCTTTTAAAGTTTTGCGGAGCCGATCTCTATGCTTCAGTCTATTTTCTTCAAAGCTTTTTAGTTTAGCGAAACAGGCCTTACGCCATTCCTTCCGATCCGATGCTAGATCTTCCCAAGCCCTCAGGTCAATATCTAGGCGTTTCAAATTGTCCTTCAATTTGTCCTTGTAGCGTAAGAGAGGACGTCCAATGGAACGCTTAGCATTTGGTAGTTGCCCGTATAAAAACTTCTTTGGAAGCCTGTTCTCATTCATACGGACAACGTGACCCCCCCTAAGTTGAATCTTGGCTAGTAGGGTTTCAATGCCAGCAATATCACATCTTTTAAAAATTGTGCTGTTTAATAATATATATATATATATATATATATATATATATATATATATATATATATATATATATCGTAATACTTTATCAGTTGAAAGTGTTGTTCTCCCGGTTGGGTTGAAGGAACATGGCCGTACACCACTCAAACAACAGGCAAGATCAGAAAGATGACGATGTCACACGATTGATAAACTATCGTGTTTCGAAGTCTTAAAGATTTTCAGCCAACCAGATTTTTTGCATATTTATGGTTATTTGTTGTATAACTTTCATACGTCTTTTCTTACCATACGTATCTTCTTAGGTGACAAGATATCTCTGTCTTTCTTCAATGTCTGCAATCTGCTATTCTGGACTGTTTTCTCTGTCATCTGATCCTCTTTCTTGGGACATTATCTTTGTGTCTATTCTTATTCTTTAACATTGGTTAGGTAAACAGTCTTGGAGGAAGTTGAGTAAAACCTGTTAAACATTGGTTAAGAAGTGGCCTTGTGTTCCATTCTACTCATACTGAGGAGTCAGTATGTATATATATATGTTATATATATATATATATATATATATATTAACTCCTATGAATCTATATATATATATATATATATATATATAATATATATATATATATATATATATATATATATATATATATATATATATATATATATATATATATATAAATAGGAAAGTATGAAGGACTCTCCCGTCGATTTCGACGTATGAGGTTCAGGCAACCTCTTTCATCTAACCTTGTGTGTTAATCGCAGGTGACATTTCAGCCCCGCCAATGACTTGCAAAGAAGTCCACAGATGGAACAAGTGTGTGCATTATTTGAATGTCTTGCTGGGACACTAGCCAATACTCTAGTCCTTTCTCTAGCTTGAGGCAGCTTGGTGACCTCCGTTGCTGCAAAATCCCTAATACCATTGCAACACAAAGTCCTCCACATTCTGCGATTGAGTGCTGTGCTCTCAAAAGTAGCGTAATCTATATTTGCAGCTGAGAGGTTAC